>JAYESA010000010.1:104690967-105088467 GCA_036927795.1 Iris macrosiphon | reverse complement strand
GGGTTGTTCCCCGAAGCACTCTGTTGAGACTAGCTGATGATTTACATTCCTTATTTATTCTGTGGATCATATTTTTATATCTTGTGTGGATGAGATTAGTTGTGCCATGTTGTCGTAGACTTGATTTTACAGCTTAAGTATGCCCTGATGGATCCATTAAATTAGAATTGTCCATCGGTGCGTGCTGCTGGCCATTGCCACGTATCCGGTCCCTCGGTATTATGGGACTGGGGCATGACATAGTTTTTGTGGTGGCCTATGCAGGTCAGCGACTAAATCGTTCGGTTTCTACTTAGGGAACGAACCAGCCTGCCTAAGGATAGGATAAGTTCTAGGATCTCATCCATTATTTAAACCATTTTTTTGAACTCTATATCGAACTCAAAATCGTTATTTGATTTGCATCTTGTTTGATTCCTCTGAGCGTTCTTACAGTTTATCTTATGGTTGCAGAGTAATGGATCCCAGGAACGGAGACGAGATTCCTTTGGATACGCCACACAACGCTGTGGTTACTTATATAGACGGAGTGACTCCAGGGAATGGAGGACAAACATCGCAGAGCGATCAAACCGGTCAGCCTAATCCAAGGTTCTGGAGAGATGACATCCCACCTCCACCACAGTTCACTCCACAGATGCTAGTTTTCTTGCCCGGACAAGCCATAGACGGGCAACAGATGTTCCAGATGATGTATGCTATGATGCAAGCACAGCAATAGATTCAGCAAGAGGCCCACCGACAGGAGGCAGAGTATCTAAGAACCAGCCTGGTATCTGCATTGGAGCAGGCAAATCTACCAATGAGCCGATCAGCGACGGGATCTATCACCAATTTTTGTCATCTCAAACCTCGCACATTTTTTGGTAAAGAGGGGCCAACAGAAGTTCATGAATGGCTCACGAACATTCAGCACCAGTTGGAAGCAGCTGAACTTCCAAGAGAGAAATGGATGACTGCAGTCAGAATGCAGTTAACTGAAAATGCACATCACTGGTGGTTAGCAGAAGAGAGGAGGCTCGGACAGGACCGAGTCACATGGGAAGAGTTCTTCAGACTCTTCCAAGAGATGTATATTCCAGCAGTTGCACGGTCAGAGCTCAGAGACCAGTTCAACCGCCTTATCCAAGACAATATGACAGTGGAAGAATACAACGCAAAATTTATTCGCCTAATTCGCTTTGCCCCAACCTTGATCTCGACAGAGAAAGAGAAAGCTGAGAAGTTCTTTGATGGACTAAAGTTCGAGCTCTAGAGATTGATTGGATCAGTCGTACCTATATCTTATACCGACGTCCTTGCAGTAGCACGACGCATGGAGCGCGTCACTAGAAGGGAGTCGAATCTGAATAGGCCAATCACTTCAGCACTATCCAAGACAGCACCTGGAGATTCTGTAAAATGATTCCAAAAGAGTATACCAGAGAGAGCAGCACACAGGGCCATATCTCTTTTTACCTGTCACCACTGCGGCAAGGTAGGACACATTAAGAGAGAGTGCAGGCGTAAGTTGGGACTATGCCTGCTTTGCGGATCCGACCAGCATCTATCCAGAGACTACACTAAACATAGAGAGGGAGCACCAAGACTAGCTTTACCTGCACCACGACCAGCTTATCCAGTAGTGGGAGCACCGCAGACAGGAGCTGGAGGAGTCAGGCCACCAGCTGCTGAGCCTGCTGAAATAGGGCTGCCTGTGGTGCCAGTGGTGGTCTCTGCGGGCGAGGTCATCACAGGTACTATTTTAGTAGCTTCATTACCAGCTGTAGCTTTATTTGATTCTGGAGTATCACATTCATTTATAGCAGCTAGCTTTGTAGCCACCCATAGAGTAGCTACCGCACACCTTTCGAAGATGAAGAGAATTCTTACGGGAGGTAGAATTATTCCGGTTAGTGACGTTTGTAGATCATGTTCTGTAGTAGTTTGTGAAAGAGAGATGCGAGCTCAATTTCTGATCTTTTCCATGCCGGACTATGATGTTGTACTTGGTATGGACTGGTTAAGTCAGTACCATGCGACTCTTGATTGCCGACTTGGAAAAGTCATCTTTAGACCGCCTGGACATCCAGAATTTGAGTTTCTTCGAGGAGCAGTAGAGCAAGGATTTCAGCCTACTCTTAGGGTACTATCTGTAGAAGGGGAGACAGGTTACCCAAAAGTCATATCAGAATTTGTGGATGTATTTCCTGATGATCTTCCAGGTTTACCACCTGATCAGGAAATAGAATTCATAATAGACTTAACTCCAGGAGCAGAGCCTATCACTTCATCAGTATATCGGCTAGCACCTATGGAGTTAGTGGAGTTGAAGGAACAGGTTAATGATCTTCTGGAGAAGGGTTTCATTCGGTCCAGTATTTTACCTTGGGGAGCACCCATATTATTTGTGCCGAAGAAGGATGGAACATTACGATTATGCATTGACTACAGGGCACTAAATGCTGTGACCATCAAGAACAGGTATCCCTTACCACACATTGATGATCTATTCGATCAATTGAGTGGTGCTAGGGTATTCTCGAAGATTAACCTTAGATCCGGCTACCATCAGATCAAAGTAAGGAAGGAAGACATACCAAAGACAGATTTCAGGACCAAGTATGGACATTATGAGTTCTTGGTAATGCCGTTTGGTTTAACCAACGCGCCAGCAGTGTTTATGAGTTTAATGAACAGAGTCTTTCATTAGTTTTTGGATAAATTTGTGGTTGTGTTCATTGACGATATTCTAATATATTCTAAGAACCACGAAGAGCACGAGGAGCATCTCAAAATTATGCTAGAGACCTTGAGACAGGAGAAGTTATATGCCAAACTCAGTAAGTGTGAGTTTTGTATGGACAAAGTGCCTTTCTTGGGACATATCATCTCAGGAGAAGGACTTTCAGTGGATCCAGAGAAAGTTGCGGCAATAGAGACTTGGCCTACACCCACATCAGTTGCAGAGATGAGAAGTTTTTTCGGACTTGCGGGATATTACCGAAGGTTTGTAGAAAATTTCTCGAGGATTGCAGAACCGATGACGAAGCTGACACGTAAAGACCAGGAGTTTATATGGACAGAAGACTGCCAGAAGGCCTTCGAAGAATTGAAGAGAAGATTAACAACAGCACCTGTTTTGACTCTTCCTTCAGGGTTAGGAGGTTTTGTTGTTTACAGTGATGCATCAGGCAGTGGATTAGGATGTGTTTTGATGCAACATGACAAAGTCATTGCTTATGCATCAAGACAGTTGAAGGTCCACGAGAAGAACTACCCAACACACGATCTGGAGTTAGCAGCAGTTATATTTGCATTGAAGATTTGGAGGCACTACCTTTATGGGGAGAAGGTAGACATCTTTACAGATCATAAGAGTCTGAAGTATGTATATACTCAGAAGGAGCTTAACATGAGGCAGAGACGTTGGCTTGAATTGATGGTAGATTTTGACATAGATCTGCAGTATCATCCGGGAAAGATGAATGTCGTAGCAGACGCTCTCAGCAGGATGCCTACGACTTATTTCTTGACCATACAGCCCGAGTTATTGAGAGATCTATAGGAGCTTCAGATAGAGGTTGTTTTACCAGGACAGAGTGGTTTGCTGGCTAATCTTGAAATTAAGTCGTCACTTGTGGAAAGAATTAAAGAGGCATTGCCCACCGATGCTAGATTTCGAAGACTGAAAAAGAGGACAGAAGCAGGCACGCAGACAGGACTTCGCATACACGAAGACGGGACATTGAGGTTTGGGAATTGCCTGTATGTTCCAAATGGAGAATTGAGATAGGAGTTAATGACTGAAGCACATAGCTCTATGTACTCTGTTCACCCAGGAGGAACCAAGATGTACCGAGACTTGAGACAGTATTACTGGTGGCATGGAATGAAAAGGGAGATTGCAAGATTTGTGGCCAAATACTTAGTCTGCCAGCAAGTAAAGGCCGAGCATCAGAGGACTGCAGGTATGTTACAGCCGCTTCCTATACCAGAATGGAAGTGGGAGCATATCACGATGGATTTTGTCATAGGATTTCCAAGGAGCCCCAGCGGAAGAGATGCGGTATGGGTTATCGTGGATCGACTCACTAAATTGGCACACTTTTTGCCATTTAGAGTTGGACAGTCCACAGAGGTACTAGCCAACATGTATATGCGACAAATCGTCATTTATATTTCATTTCTGGCGAAGCATGCAAGAGAGTCTGGGCACCAGACTCAAATTCAGCACAGCTTACCACCCACATACAGATGGCCAATCGGAGCGCGCCATTCAGATCTTGGAGGATATGTTACGATCATGTATGTTAGAATTTGGAGGATCTTGGGAAGATTATTTACACTTAGTGGAGTTCTCCTACAACAACAGTTATCAGGCCAGCATTCAGATGGCACCATTCGAGGCATTATACGGAAGGAAGTACAGATCGTCTATATGTTGGAGTGACGTTGGTGAACGTCAAATACTGGGTCCAGAATTGGTGACGCAGATAGTGGAGAAGGTGAAACAGATTCAGAATCATCTTCGAGCAGCTCAGGATAGACAGAAGCATTGGGCAGATACACACAGACGTCCCCTAGAGTTCAAGGAAGGAGAGCACGTGTTCTTGAGGATTTTGCCCACTCGAGGTACTATTAGATTCGGAAGCAGAGGCAAGTTGAGCCCAAGGTATATAGGGCCATTTGATATTCTAGAGCGCATTGGTGAGGTGGCTTATCGTCTTGTATTACCCCCATCCTTAGAGGGAGTACATGACGTATTCCACGTCTCACACCTGAGAAGGTACGTGACCGACCCAAGTCACGTAGTCGATCATTCAGAGATCGCAATGGGCCCTAGCTTAAGATATGAGGAACAACCAGTTGGCATACTCGACGTCAGTGAGAAGACATTGCGGGGACAGACAATCAGACTGGTTCGTGTAGCTTGGAAACATCATTCTCCTGGCGAATCGACTTAGGAACGAGAAGATAGTATGCGCCAGCGTTACCCCTACTTATTCGCGGAGGCAGTTATTACCTGAGCAACCTTGTATTTTAATTCTTTCTTTAGTAGCTAATTCTTTGATTGCGAGGACGCAATCCTCTTAAGGGGGGTAGATTGTAAACATCCTATTTTTCAGAATAATTTTTATATAATTTTCCCGGATTTTTCGATATTTTCGGGAATTTAAAACAAAGGTAATTATGATTTGAAAGATTTTTAAACGCTGTTAATTGGTGTTAAAATATTATAAAAATAATATTTTATGGTGTAAAATGAAAAATCGGACATGGGTTATTTTTCTGTGAATTTATTGGACTCCAGAGATGCGTTTAAAGCTCCAAAGACTATTGGTTATATAAATCCAAACTAAACCGAGCCAAACCCGACCCGAAACCCAATTGGGGAACCCTAACCACCATAGATACTATAGCGGCTATAAAGTCTCGGGAAGCGTGCCCAGCCGCCGACCTCACAACGCCGTCACCAGACCCCGACTACTTCGCCGGAACCCTGGACAAGCCCACCGCCTCCCGGCAACATCCCCCCTCGAAGCCCAAGCACGACCGACCCCCTCGAGTTGCTCTTCATCCTCCACGGACCGCCGCAGCCCTGATCTGAACCCTAATCACCGCCTCCGCCCAGTCCTCCCCTCGTCGACCCCTAACTCCCCAGGTCGTCGACGATCCCGAGTCCGCCCAGACCCCGGTGCCATCGTCGACCAAGCTTGCTCCACCCGAGTCCACCCAGCCCCGCTCGTCCCTCGCCGAGCTCCGTCCCGCGTAAAACTGCTCCGGCCCGCGTGAACCGTTCCGGTCGACTGTGCAGAGCCGCCGCCTAGCCGACCTCGCCGACCCCGAGACCGACTTCCTCCGGCGAAGCCCCCATCACTGTCTCGATCGGAATCGTAGCCTGGACGCACAGGAGACGGCGGACACGTCCAGGACACGAACAGTACCCTCGGACACGTGGAAATCATCGTTCACGGAGCCCTGTTCAGGTATTGTTTTCTCTCTTCTCATAAACCCATTTTCGATTCCGTCAGTTGCAACGCATAGACTGTATAACCCCCTCGGTGTTCGTGTAACCCGCTCGGTGCATCGCGTCCTGTGGTGATCGTACACCGCGATCCAAAAACAGGAAAAACAACTCCCTGTTTTACCCCGAAACTGAGTACGCTCCGCCAAACAGGACGACTTGGTCGCACGCGGTCTTTACCAAAATGTGCGCGACGTTGATACGGACGTGTGGGATTTTACAGAAGTCGATTCGGATGTGCGTGCACACCGGAATCAACGCGTATCCGCCGACAACGCCCCGTATCCGTTAATTCTGGAACACGCTGTAACTTTGTGTACACATGTCGGATCGAGACGAAACTTGAGCCATCGGACTCGTAGCAATACGCTGGTCCTGTGACCCAAGTTTGGTTCGATTCTGAGAACGTTGACAAAATCGCGTATCGTGGGCCCCTTAGGCTCCATTTGATGGGCGATTTTTTGGTCGGCTCATTGGAATCCAATTCTGGAAGTTTCGGTGGGTTCGTATCATCGTTCTTGACTTATAGACACTGAGTTTGAGGAATTTGGAGACCTTTGACCCTGACACACTTTTCGGTGCAAAGTGGCCCACATGTAGACCCCGCTTTGGGCCGAAAATGTTATTTTTGCTCCTGTGTCCAAATTGGTCTTAAAGACAGGCGTTTCTAGCTATTTGATATCTTCTGAGACTATTGGTGATGGTTATTACAGCTTTGGGAGTAGTACCTACAGGATCCACTGATACAGGGACGACTGTTGGTATTCGGACCCCAGGCAAGTGTACTTTGCCAAACTCTACAGTATTGTTACATATTTTTCCTTGCTTCATTATATTGCTATGCATGCTTAACCTAGGACCGTGTAACATACTTAGCGTCCGATTATTAGTCGGGTGCTAACACCGTACGCGGTGTTGTGTATTGTCATCTAGAGATGGACATTCGTGACACTTTATATTCTCGTACTTGTCTTATCAAGTACCATATGACCCAGGACACTTAACACCATCCATGAGATAGGATATTCTCGAGATATTCGTGGTAATTCTGTATAGGATACAGGACTTGACAGAGATACTATATTCATAGATACTTATGACTTGTTGCATTAGCTATGATCCCGCTTGACATGGACATGAGATATTATGGTCATGATATGCATGGTTACATTGGGTGGGGAGAGACACACAGGCTACAGGCTGTCTTATATATATATCTACTACTATTGTGAGGCCGTAGACTCTCGTAGCAGAGCTAGGCACATTACGTGTTACTACCGCTACCGGCTCCCCGACACAGAGCTTGTAGTGGCTCAGCCTGAGTACTCGTGCTGCTCTCACTTGCGTTTTCACATAGATGGTTACTTACTTGCCCTATTTATCTCATTATTTGCTGCACTGCTTATATTTTGGCTTGTATATTTTCTGTACCTTGCTATGTCCCCTGAGGACCTGGATATGGATTATGTCCCCAGGATTTGAGGACGAGATCTATCCCGAGGTATACGGGACCGCAGCAGAAGCTGATCCAGGAGTTGTACCACCATCCGAGGATGAGGTGTTAGCCGAAGACTTCTCCTGAGCATCCATGTTTCATGCTCAGTATTTATTTATTTCAGTCATTTATATTCTGGTCTGTTGAACCATTGTATCAGATATTTATCGGGTTGTTCCCCGAAGCACTCTGTTGAGACTAGCTGACGATTTACATTCCTTATTTATTCTGTGGATCATATTTTTATATCTTGTGTAGATGAGATTAGTTGTGCCATGTTGTCGTAGACTTGATTTTACAGCTTAAGTATGCCCTGATGGATCCATTAAATTGGAATTGTCCATCGGTGCGTGCTGTTGGCCATTGCTACATATCCGGTCCCTCGGTATTATGGGACTGGGGCGTGACAGATAGTTAGCTAGTTAGTTAGGGTTAGAGAGGGGTAAGGCTTGAGTATCTCAATACCTTGAGATATCAAGGTATTGAAGGTAAATTGAGATACTCAAGGTATTGGGTATCGGGGCGAGGTATTTGGTTTTTGTCTCATAATGGGGTTAGAGTTGCTTTTATATATATATATATATATATATATATACGTGTTAGGGTATATATTAGAGGGTATAGGCGGGGTATATAGCGTAGGTTGAGATATCGGATACCGAGGGTATCCCGGTATCTCAAGGAGGCAAGTTTGAGGGTGTTTGAGGGTTTACTAGCTTAATAAGCTTGTTTTGACCTAGAATTTTAGGGGCACCGTAGTTTGACCTAGAGTTGACCATAATTGCCCCGGTTGACCACCACAGTCAACCTTTGACCTAGTTTCGGCCTAGAGTTGATTTTTTGGACCCCGAGTTGACTTTTGACCCAGATTTTATCGGTTTGACCCGTTTGACCTAGAAAAACCCTAGAAGCTTGTTTTTAGTTATTTTATATCTGTTTAACTCTTTAGAACCCCGTTTAATCTTACTTTTCGTAATAGGTCTTTGCGACGCCAGATCGGATCTCGATCCTCACCAGTTGCTCAGGACTTCAGGCGAGTACCTACCTCTGATTGTTTCCATTTCTTGATAGCGTATATATCACCTGTTCTAGAACTGTAATACTTGATTTTGACATATTGTTTCACGAACTGGTACTAGTTGGATCCCGTCATGAGATGTTATCCCCTTTACCGTGTTTAGCGGTACTCTATCACGCGTATTTCATCATGTGCTTCGGGTATTGATTCTCATGTGCTTCATGTGCTTCGTGTGCTCTCACCTGCATGTGTACGAGTTATTTATTATGTACATAGCATGTCGTGGTTGGATCCAAGAGTATTAGTGGGGGAGGGGAGTAAAAGTTGGTTATGTGATCAAATCCAAACAGTATTCATGTATATGTCGATTATGAAACTCATGCATAACGGAGTTATCGTAGAATAAATCATGTGCAACCCAAGCCGATCATATAACGAACTTGTGTTCAAGTCTCTTAGCTAGTATTCCTATTTTCTCACATGCAGTTACTTCTTTACTACTTGTATTGTTCCCCAGTTTTATATTGTAGTTACTTTATCAGTTCTACCCTGTATTTATTTTCCTGTGCATCTTATATTCTTTTCTATTGCTAGTCATATACACCTTACCATGTATTTGGAGTTACTTTCAGAGTTATGTACTTCGCTCCAATCCTGACTGGATTTTTTTTCTAGAGGATCCTGAGGACTTTTGCCCGACTTACTACGGGCCAGGTGTCGACGATTGTTGCGACCCTGAGATAGAGGAGGAGCCCGTCCCAGCTGAGGAGACGCTGCTAGCACCCTAGTATAGCTAGGTGGGTTTCACTGGGTTTGTTCCCAGTTGGTTTTTGTATGACTGTATTATTATTATTTTGCTGCTGTGAGATATTGTAGACTCTTAGACTTGGACTGTATATTTTGGATATTGTACTTGCTCTCTTTGGTTCCTTATTTCTTTTGTTGATATCTTATCGTGCTTTACTCTTTCCCTAGTTATTGTGATTGAGTTTATATATATATCATATGTTGTCCTCCTTTTGGAGAGGTTATCAGGTTATTGTGAGTTATAGATAGTTGTGACCTAGAACGGACCTAGACAGCGTTCTACCACCGATTCTGCGGCGTAGGTTGGACGTACCCACGACTCATGCCCGATTTTTTGGGTGTGGGTCATGACACATTTTTGGTGGTGGCCCATGCAGGTCTAGTTTCTATGTCTACCTGCGATAGGATATATGATATAGGCTGAGAGAGTGTGTGCTCAATCACAACTAGGACACTTCCTGATTTTTTTTGCTATCTTTAATTTTTTTAAAATTGTTTTCTTTTGAAATATTATTGTCGTTCCTTGATGATATCGTATATTTCATCGTATTGACTTCTTTTGATCTGTGTTCAGGATGCCTCCGAAGATACGGTCTCACCGTACCGTTCCAGCAGCTGCCACCGAGAGGTCTGCTACCTCTCGTCCTGCTCGACTTCCGGTAGCTGCTACCGCTCCACTTACCACTCCTGCGGTTGAGGGAACATCTGCTTCTCTTGGAGATTCTCCTCCACCTGTCGATACGAGAGCTACCCATGTTGTTCCGGTGGTACCTCCTCCACCACCTCCTACACCGGTAGACGCTGCCCAGTTGTTCGCGTTCTTTAGGGAGATGATGGACGTACAGCACCAACAGACAGACATGATAAGTTTGGGTATTGCAAATGCTCACCAGGTGGCCATGATGGCAGTAGACATAGTGGCTCAGATCCAGCCACAGGCAGAGCAAGCACAGCATCCTAGGTCGGGCAATATCATTGACTTCCAAAGGATGCAGCCCAAGGAGTTCCGGGGTACAGAGGGGATCCTGTACGCAAATGACTGGATCGAGCATATCGAGGGGATCTTCAGGCTGGCACTGATCCCAGACAGCATGCAGATAGAGGCAACAAGCAGCCAGATGTTCGATCTTGCCCTTACTTGGTACCGTACCGACACGAGGATAGCGGTACCGGGACTTACTTGGGAGACTTTTAAGAAGCTTTTCAAGGAGAAGTTCTTTCCGGATATGGCTCTCAGTGCCTTGGAGAGCCAGTTTGAGGCACTCATCCAGGGGAGCATGCTGGTGGACGAGTATGTAGCAGAGTTCTGTCGTTTGGGCAGATTTATAGAGGGCTTGAGCGAGGCAGTGAAGGTGCAGAAATTTCGCAAGGGTTTGGTTATGGTGTTTAAGTCCTTGACTAGGAGTGACCGCGAGGTGACCTTCGAACAGATTATGAGTGATGCTCAGAGGGCTGAGGATGACTTGGAGCTGAAGACCAAGAGGAGTAGAGATGCTTCTGGAGCAGGCAGCAGTGCAGGCCCAGCCAAGAGGTCCCATTTCCTGCAGACGAGGCCGTTCCAGCAGACTCAGCAGCACCAGGGTCAGGGTCGTGCGCCTTTCCAGCAGGCGCCCCAGCAGCAAAGGCAGGGACAGCAGCAGGGTCCGAGGCAGCCCATCACTTGCCCTTTCTGTAGGAAGCCGAGGCACGGATGGGACATTTACAGGAAGAGGCTGGGCAAATGCTTGTTATGTGGTACGACAGATTACCAGTTGAGGGATTGTCGTTCAGCACTCGCTCGTACAGCTCAGGGCAGAGGAGCCGCTCAGAGGAGACCAGCCAGAGCACCTGCAATACAGCAGAGAGGACAGCCTTTGCAGACTCAGCAGCATAGATTTGCCCAGCACCAGCAGCAGCACCGAGGAGGACAGCAAGGGCGAGCTTTTGACCTGACTGTAGAGGAGGCCGAGCCCGTTGGTGATGTGATCTTAGGTTCTGTTCTTCTTGATTCCATTCCAGCACTTGTTTTATTTTATTTTGGTGCTTCCTATAGCTTTGTGTCTATATCTTTTGCTGTTAGACACCATCTTGTTGCTGAACCTTTAGTTAGACTCTGCAAGATCACGATCGGGGGTGGCATCATCCTAGTCAGTGATGTCTGTAGAGACCGGAGAGTTACCTTGGAAGGCCGGGAGTTGAGTGTGTGCCTACTCGTAATGCCACTTCTAAGCTACAACATTGTACTCGGGATAGATTGGTTGAGTATGCACTATGCTAGTATAGATTGTCGTAGAGGCAGAGTATTGTTTAGTCCACCGGGAGAGCCAGAGTTTGAGTTTGCCAGAGGAGCAGCAGAGCAGAGCGAGGGAGTCTTCTACGGAGCCCTGGTAGTAGAGTAGAGGTTTCCATATCCATTGATAGCGGAGATCATTGATGTCTTTTCAGAGGAGTTGCCAGGGTTACTTCCGGACAGAGATGTAGAGTTCTCTATAGACTTGGTGCTAGGCGTAGAGCCGATATCCCAGCACGTCTATAGAGTCAGCAAAAGTGAGCTGGTAGAGTTGAATAAGCAGGTGTATGAGCTTCAGGACAAGGGATTTATCAGATCTAGTTCTTCTCCATGGGGTGCTCCGGTACTTTTTGTGTCGAAAAAGGATGGTTCGATACGGATGTGTATCGACTACAGGGCTCTGAACAACCTCATAATCAAGAACAAGTATCCGCTGTCGCGTATTGATGATCTCTTTGACCAGTTGAGTGGAGCGAGGGTGTTTTCCAGGATTGATCTAAGGACAGGCTACCACCAAGTGAAGGTCAGGAGGGAGGATATTTTGAAGATGACTTTTTGGACCAAGTATGGACAGTATGAGTTCATGGTGATGCTGTTTGGGTTGACTAATGCCCCGACAGTGTTCATGAATCTGATAAACAAGGTGTTCCATCAGCATCTGGACAGGTTTATGGTGGTGTTTATAGATGACATCTTGGTGTATTCGAAGACCCCAGAGGAGCATCTGAGGATAGTGCTGGAGACTCTCAGGAAGGAGAAGCTTTATGGAAAGCTTTCGAAGTGTGAGTTCTTCCTTGACAAGATTGAATTCCTTGGTCATGTGGTGACAGAAGAGGGGATCTCGGTGGATCCGGGGAAGATCATGGCAGTTAAGGCATGGAGTACTCCGAGTTCAGTAGCAGAGGTCAGGAGTTTCCTGGGGTTGGCAGGTTACTACAGAAGATTTATTCAGGATTTTTTTCGGATTGCAGAGCCATTGTCTAGGCTGACCCGGAAGGACGTAGAGTTTGTTTGGTCAGAGGAATGCCAGGTCGCCTTTGATGAGCTAAAGAGGAGGTTGACGACAGCTCCAGTATTGACGTTACCATCAGGATCTGGAGGATTCACTATCTATAGTGATGCATTGGGGAAGGGACTGGGTTATGTGTTACAGCAGAATGGGAGGGTGATTGCCTATGCTTCCAGGTAATTACGTCCTTATGAGAAGAACTACCCTACCCATGATTTGGAGTTGGCAACGGTCATCTTTGCTCTGAAGTTGTGGAAACACTATTTATACGGAGAGCGTATGGAGATCTTCACTGACCATAAGAGCTTGAACTATGTGTTTACCCAAAAAGAGCTGAACATGAGACAGAGGAGATGGTTGGAGTTAATAAAAGACTTTAACATATTATTGCACTACCATCCAGGGAAGGCGAACGTAGTTGCGGATGCGCTGAGCAGGTATCCGGTAGCTATGTGCCTGACTACAGATCGTTATCTTCTGGCAGATCTAGAGAGCTTGGGCATTGAGGTGATAGTGCCTGGAGTTGACATACAGATGTGGGGACTGCAGATTCAGTCAGAGTTGATAGACCGGATCAGGGCTACATAGTTTGAGGATGGGTCCCTGAGGAGCATCAGGGCGCAGGTTCAGATTGGACTATCAGATGACTTCACCATTGTTGATGATGGTTCATTGCGGCACGGTACCAGGTTGTGTGTGCCTAGTGGGTCATTGTGCGAGAAGGTTCTTCAGAAGGTGCATCGATCATAGTACTCTATGCATCCAGGTGCCAACAAGATGTATAGAGATCTGAGAGAGCATGTATGGTGGTACGGGATAAAGTGGGAGGTAGCGCGCTTCATATTCTGATGCTTAGTGTGCCAGCAGGTGAAGGCGGAGAGGCAGAGGCCAGGAGGGTTGCTCCAGTCGTTACCCATTCCAGAGTGGAAATGGAAGCATGTGACCATGGATTTTGTTTCTGGGCTTCCCCGTTCTCCAGGAGGGAAGGATACGATTTGGGTCATCGTAGACAGGTTGACCAAATTGGCCCACTTTCTATCATTCAAAGTAAGTACGTCTACGGAGAGACTAGCAAAGATGTATGTGCGCCAGATATTCAGACTGTATGGAGTTCCTCTGAGCATAGTATCAGACCGGGACATTCGCTTTACTTCAAATTTTTGAAGGAGTTTGCAGGCTAGCTTGGGCACCCAGCTCAAGTTTAGTACTGTATATCACGCACAGACAGACGGTCAGTCAGAGAGGACCATTCAGACCCTCGAGGACATGCTTCGCACTTGTGTTCTGAATTTCAGAGGCTCTTGGGAGGATCACTTGTACTTGGTAGAGTTTGCTTACAACAACAGCTACCAAGCCAGTATCGAGATGTCACCATTCGAGGCATTGTATGGACGAAGGTGTCGTACTCCGTTATCATAGGATGATGTAGGCGAGAGAGCTTTGCTTGGCCCGAAGATGGTGGTGGATACGGCGGAGAAGGTCAAGCTCATTAGAGATAGACTTCGGGTGGCGCAGGACAGGCAGCGACATTGGGCCGATAGCTACCGGAGACCTTTAGAGTTTGAGGTATAGCTTAGAATTTAGATTTTGTTCTTGTGTTTGCTTGTGATTGCTTGTTTTAGATTAAGTGCTGAGACCATATTTGTGCTAGGTTGGTGATCTGGTGTTCCTGAGGATTTCTCCGACGCGGGGCACTATTCGCTTCGGTAGAGGCGGTAAGCTTAGCCTACGTTTTGTCGGACCCTTCAGCATCCTTGAGAGGGTCGGTGCTGTGGCGTATAGGCTAGATTTGCCGCCTACGCTAGAGGGAGTTCATGATGTGTTCCACGTATCGCAGTTGAGATGGTACGTGGCGGATTCCAGTCACGTATTGGATCACTCAAAGATCGTGGTGGGCCCTACTCTTAGCTATCCAAAGCAGTCGGTGGAGATTCTGGATCGGCGGGAGAAGGTGTTGAGGAACCAGACTATTCCCTTGGTTCGTGTCGCGTGGAGGTATCACTCTCCAGGTGAGTCAACCTGGGAGGGGGAGGATGAAATGCGCGAGCGATACCCTTATCTTTTCGAGCCCTGAGGTATGGTTCTTTCTTTTCCTTGCATTCTTGTCCTAGTTTCGTCTTTTAATTTCGAGGACAAAATTATTTTAAGGAGGATAGGCTTGTCACTACCCAATTCTAGAAAATATTATTTTTTTATTTTTAATTTGGTAAATTGTGTATTGATCATAAATATTTATATTTATATTTAATTAGTGGTTGTATTTATTTTTATTAGTTATTTTAGGGTTTTGGCTAGTGGACCCATGTTAGACCCAACCAACGTCCTTGTCAGACTTATTTATTGGTGTAGACTAGTTATTTATATTTTAATTAGTTAGTTGGAGTGTTTTGGATTAGTTATAATACATTTAGAAAACCCTAACCTAAACCCTAGTTTGGAGGAGTATTAGTGGAGGGTGTTTTGGTCCTTGTGTTAAATGCAAACCCTAACCCTATATGTTTACATGGCCGAACCCCCCTCCTCATTTTTTTCTTTTTATTTCTTCTTCTTCTTCATTTTCTTCTCTCCATTCTCCTTTCTTCACTTCCTTCCTTTACTTTTCTCCATTCCAAGTAAGTTTTACACTTTTCTTCTCTTTCCTCATTTACTTCTCTCATAAATGCAAACCCTAACCTTTTATTTTCCTCTAACCTAGGTGTGTAGAGCCTAGATTTGGTGTAGGAGCTTGGTTTGGAGGCTTGGAGGCTTGGTGTGGTGGATTTGGAGATTTTTGGAGACTTTGGCCTTGGGATTTCAACTCCCAAGAGGTAAACCCTAACTTTTCTCTTAGTGATTGCTCTAATATAGTGTAATTAGTAGATTAGAACCTTCCTAGACCTTAGGGCTACCCGTGGGAGAAAGTTAGAACTTGTTTGGTTGTGTTTGAAGACTTTAACATTAGGTTTTGTGTCAATTTTGGGTGAAATCCGAGATTGGCCCAATTTTGGGTGTTGCCCTAGGTTAGACAGACCTAGGTAGACATGCTTTGGTGTCTTGAGGGTAGGTACGTGTCCCCGTTCGGACATGTAAAGTCGTACCGCGAAGTTTTGGGCGTTTCGGGCAATTTGGGAGTTTTTCCTTCGACGTGGGTTCCACGTGCATGTAAAATTTTGTTACGGACCTAGAATTGGAGAGTTAGTATTTTTGTGAGATTCTAGATATCGATTAGAACTCGTAGGTAAATTTTGGGTCGATTCCGAGTAGGTTTGGTATGCGTTTCACGAGGTATCGCCAGCCGCACACCAAGTGTTCGTCGAAATGACCAAATGGCCATTTCGACTTGGTTTCTAGGTTTTGGGCTTGTGCGCCGAGTGTGTACTAGGGTTTTCGAGTTCATATATATATATATATATATATATATATATGTATATGGGTGGTTGTGCGTGTGTTGGTGTGGTTGTGTGTGGTTGTGTGTGTGTGTTTGAGTGTGTTAGTGTGTTAGTGTGTATGTTTGTGTGTGAGTGTGTGTTAATATAGATATATATATGTATAGGCGTAGGTGTGTATATATATATATATGTATGTTTGTGTGTATATATATATATATATATATATATATATATATATATATATATATATATATATATATATATATATATATATGTATGTATATGTTTGTGTGTGTATATATATGTATATGTATAGCTATATAAGTGTATATATATATGTTTGAGTGTGTATTTATATATATGTATGTAAGTGTGTGCGTATATATATATATATATATATATATATGTGTGTGTGTGTGTGTGTGTGTGTATGTGTGTGTGTGTGTGTGTGTGTGTGTGAGTGAGTGAGTGGGTCATAAGGTGAGTGAGTGAGGTAGAGGGGAATTGGAAGAGGAAGAAGGGAAGAGAGATCGAGAGAGGGTGAGATAGAGAGTTGAGGGAGAGAGCAGCAGCAGCAGCAGCAAATTAGCTGCAGCAGCAGCAGCAAGTGGCTGCAGCTGTAGAAGCATAAAAAATACGCTGGAGAATCATACGCGTAAAACCCTCAAACATACAGAAAGTCCGCGTAAAACAGAGCTCCAGCATTGGGTATCGTGAAACATGATTCCAGAGCCATCAGCGTACAGCAGAGCTTCAACGCTATTCAGCGTAAAACATAGCTCCAGAACAGCCCGCGTAATACAGTATTTCTAGACTGCTTTGGCGTAAAAAGGTTGCTACATCGCCACTTTGGCGTAAAACCTGTTTGCTTTTAATGCAGCGGGAAGTTGTACGAGGAACTCTTCGTGTTCCTCGAATGAACCTGTCAGATCAAGCAGTGAACCTGACTCCTGACAAAGAGTCCTGCACGACGATCGAGAGGACGGCTGCAATGATGATTCTACACAGAGCCCCAGACAGTCGTTTAGTAACATAATCCTTGATATAAGACGTCGTTTACGCATTCAAGGAATACGCTGCCTATTTTACACAGGCAGATGTAAGCTTTACGCTCAGGATGAGACGAAACCAACCGCCACGTCAAAAGTTGTTCTTCGTATAGAACTCGAGGCACGTCTCTGCAGTTAATATGCATGATGGGGTCAGATCTCTGCATTTAATGTATGAGATTTGGTTCTACTTTTAATGACTGGGTGAGCTATAATTAGGGCTAATACGTCCACATCACCATCCCCGCACATTATGCCAACCAGGCTATTTTCAGCTATAGGAGCACGCCGTACGCTATCTCCTTGAAATACGCCGACCAGGCTATTTTCAGATATAGGAGCACGCCGTAAGCTATCTCCTTAAAATACGCCAACTCTGGCTATATTTGCAAAGCATCAAGCTTTACGCAGAACTTGGCTTCTACGCCAACATGACAGCTACTTGGCTTTTACGCCATTAGAACAGCTATTTGGCTTTTACGCCTACGAGACAGTTATTTGGCTTTTATGCCAACCATCTCTACGCAAGGGGCAGTTATCTACGTGGCTTGCATGCCGTGATCTTTGATGAGCGATTATACGCATTACCTCATAATGGGATACGCATCACACGCCAATTCAAGAGATCATTCATACGTGGGTAGTAGTTATTATAACCGCCGCATAAAAGGTGCAGCTCTCTTCGCTGTTCGGTTTCTATGCCGACTGTAGCTGAACTCTATAAATAGAGACCCCCGGTCACGGAGGTCACGGGTCGAATCGAAGGTAGAGAGACAGCGGGCGAAAGAGAGGAGAACAACAGAGGTCAAGGTCAAGAGAGCACATATAGAGAGCTTTGGCAATGAGAGTTCAATCCCTCCTACAGTCTTTGAAGCTTCTTTTTCGTCTTCTACAACACTTCTTCGTCATCGTGTGGTCCAAGGGACAAAGTGATCGACCGCAAATCAGACTCCTATAGCAATATTTCTCCAGAATCAAATTTTTGTACTTAACATCCTCGTATAGGATTAATCGTACTTCTTTTTCTTGTTTGTAAACCAAAGAAAGGGTTTCGTATAAACCTAGTTTAAATTTATTTCATTTATTATCAAACACAAGATGGCGACTCTGCTGGGGACTACTTTCTCATCTGACGAGAAAGCCATTGCTTAACACAATACTGTATCCGTAGGATCAACGAATAAGACCTTGGTCATCCAATTCGACCAATCGGCTTACGAAGATATGCTTTAAGCTGGGGGTAGCTCTCATTTCCTCTCTGTCCAAGACAACCGGAAATTGCGTAAAGTATGGATGCCCCGGACATCCTCTACCATTCCTGTGAACTCTCTCTCTCCGACCAACAAGGTTGTAGCATCGCAACCTGTGCGCCCTGCATGTAAAACTTTGTCTCCCGTCTGTGGCATAGCAGACAAAGCTTCTGGCAATGTCTCAATGCCAATTCAGAAGTCTACTTCGTGTTCCGCGTGTAAAATTCTGTCTTCCATCTGTGACATGGCATACAAAGCTTCTGGCAATGCCTCAGTGCCAATCCAGAAGTCTACTCTGCGCCCTGCGCGTAAAACTCCGTCTCCCGTCTGTGACATGGAAGACAAAATTTCTGATAATGCCTCAGTGTTAACTCAGAAATTCCAAACGCGCTCCGCGCATAAAAATATATCTTCCCTCTGTGAAGAGGCAGATGGTCCTTGCAATCACCGCAAGGGAAAACAAGTGGCGGATTTCCCGACCTCTCGGCTTTTACGCCATCAAGAGAAGAATCTGCCCGCTCTTCAGATTAAAAGAGATGATGATGGCCGATTGAGGACTTCCTCAGGTTTACGCCAGCCTGTGCAAAGTTCCAAATTATGCCAAGACAAGCCCTTCGGCATAAAGAAGGCCCAGTTTGTGGATAGATACTCTCCTCATGGATCATGTGCTACTCACATGGCCGAACTGTTGTATTCGTATGGTAGGGAGAGAGTTATGATTCCCAATATCCGCCTTCCAACTGATGTAAAAAGGCAGAATAAGCCTTCTTCTTCTTCTGTTAATCCTCCTGACTTACGTAATTTTTTGATTCAGAAGCGCAAAGATAGGGGATCTTCTAACATGTCTATTACATCCACTAGGGAGCATTATTGTAATAGTCACAAAGTTGTAGTTAATTATTGTTGTTCTAAAATAAAACGGTCAGTTTTCGACTGGTTGAACTACTCTTTATCTTTACAGGAAGAAGAGCCTACATTCGCATCAGTGAACATGGCTTCACACGTTCCTAGAGGAAGGTCAAATTCAAGACGTCATCCCTCTAGAACTCCAAGCCAAAGGAGATTCGACAGACTCCTTGAGAACATTGAAGCTGGGGTGTTTCGAAACACCCGTTTGAGGTCACGACAACCGACCTCGTATTCTTCTGATTCTGACACTGGGGGTCTCCAGTTTCCCGAATCGGATGCTGAAAGTATAGATTCGATCTCTACAGAGACCTATACTAACCCTTCAATGACATCCAGAGAAATGGGAGTCTATGCCATTGGAGATGAACGCGAAGAGGCTTCCCCATCAGGAAGTACTGAGCAACGCATCGCTGTATTGGAGGCATCACTAAAAGAGATGCATTCCATGATAGAGAATATGCACCAGATGATGCTAACTCAACATACAACTGCTATAGCTCAAGCATCGGTCCCTCTGACTCAAATACGTGGGGGGATGGACTTACCACCATCCAATGCGAACCAGGAGCCTGTTCTAAATCAAGAGTCAGCAGCTCCTCCACTTCCTAACTCGGAGAATATATTGCCTCCTGTTGGAGTTACAATACAATCGATTTCTCACCACTCTGCGGCCCCTCTTCCAGCGGAAGATCCTATGCAGGCAGTGCGAGAATTGAAAGCCCAATTTGATGCCTTAAAGCATAAAGATCAGCTTAAGAAGTTGGGCATCAACCAACCTTACCCAGCTATCTGGGATGAGATCCCTTTCCCACCTAAATATAAACCACAGGCTATAGTTTTGTTTGAGGGAAAGATGTCACCGAGCCAGTACATGAACTACTTCAGCATGATGACGGTGTTGTTGCAAGGGAATGATGCCCTTCTCACTCGAGTGTTTAAGGGCTGTCTCTCGGGAGTGGCTTATCAGTGGTACCGTAGTCTTGCGGACAATTGCATTACTTCCTTTGAAGATTTCAAGACTCTGTTCTTCGCACGATTCTACAAAGGAGGGATGGACATGTCCATGTCCTCTCTCATCGAAGTAAAGCAGAAGGAGAAAGAGAACGTTCACACTTTCATCGAACGTTTTCGTCAGGCCACTTTGCAAATGCCTCCCGGAGTTCCTGATTCAGCCTTGGTAGATATTTGAATGAAGAACCTTCTTCCACTAATTTTGGTGTTCACAGGACCATATTAGTTCCATGATTGGCCCTCATTTATCATCTCAGCGGTAGCCGCTGAAGACAACAGTCGAAAGGCGTGTGACAATGGAATCATGATCTCTACCTCTGATTGAGGGAAGAGGTCATCCTCCAATAGTGACCATCCTCGTGGTTCCAAAGGAAAAGAAGCTCTGGCGATCAATACGTCCAGGCAAAATACTCCGGCAACCACACAGACGAAACATGGGACTTCCAGGCCCATTGAAGCATACTCTTTTGACGACGACGATATTCTGAGCATATTCGACTGTCTAGTCAAAAGTGGCAAGCTTACCCTCCCCGAGGTAAAGCGGCCTAATAAAGTCGGCAGTACCAATAACCCTAAGTACTGCATTTTCTATAGGTACATACATCACCCCACAAAGGCATGCTATGTACTAAAGAGGAAAATCCAGGAGTTGATCGATTCCAAGGCCATCACTCTGCGTAATAGCGAGAAGACGGTCACCGCCAACATGATCTCTCTCCAATTCGGCAATCTGCCTCCTTAAGAAGTTCCGGATGGGGTTGTACCTATTTCTCGGACAATGATGAACATCGTTAATCTCCCTCCGGCCAGGGATCCAAATCATGACCTGGTTACCCCTAACTACCCAGCGTGGTGAGATTATGTGGGTTCATCCTGATCTGGTGTCAGAGATTAAGGAAGAGACACAAGCTGCTAAGGCTAAGTCTAAAAAAACTCAAGACGTAAACCATGCCATATGGTTGCGATATCCTTGACATCAGAAGAAGAGGCTTTGGCTATCGGAACCCGTTCAGGGAAAGCCTACCTCAAGGACTATGGAGGAAATCAGGAAGATGCAATGGCAGACACTTCAGCTGCCAAACTTCCAGAGCCTGAACCTATCATACTAGAGGCAGGTCCTTCTAGACCAACTTTGGCAGACAAGGGCAAGCAAAAAGAAGTGCGTTTTGATAAAACATTGAAGAATATTCAAAACAAAGGTTTGGAAAAACTATATAACTTCGATATCCTGGCCCAATTGGCTAATACACCAGCCAGATTGTCTATTTTTGAGCTCCTAAGGCTATCCAAAGACACTCGTCAAGCCTTGAGTAAAGCGTTAATGCAGGCGGATGCATGCTTGACTCAGCTCAAGTCCCCCGATAAAGAACCTGTGGCATGCCCTCAATGCTATAGTGTGATGGAGGTGGTCCCTAATATCACTTTCACTCAAGATGACATATTGTTAAAACATAACAGGCATGACAGACCCCTCTATTACACCGGATAAGTCGGTTCCATAGAGGTAGACCGGATTCACATAGATCCGGGATCGTCAATCAGCATCATCCCTCATAGTCTGCTCAGACCGCTAAGGATTCCTACCAGCGAACTGGCTTACACCACCACTATAATCGTGGGCTTCAACGCCCGGAAAAGTAAGCCGTTGGGGAAGATTCGTCTGAGGATCCAGATTGGGGACCTTAGATCAGTGGCTACATGCTACGTCATCTATTCGGAGGTGTCCTACAATATTCTGCTGGGTAGACCATGGATCCACGATCACAACATTGTTCCTTCGACTCTACATCAATGCTTCAAATATATAGACGCCCAAGGAACAGTACAGACGGAGTTTGCTGACCTTAACCCGTTCAAAGGAGTTGAGTCCTACTATTTTGATGCCATGTTGTACACCCAAGACTACATGAAGGAGGTGTCAGGCAAGACAGAGGAGGAATCCCACCGGGAGCCAGAAGAACCCTCTGCCGAGCAACCCCTGTCGATCCAGGTGAAAGGGCGGACTACCCGTCCGAAAGTCATGGAACCCATGGCTATCCACTTGAACAAAACCAAATCAGGAGGAAGTTATCCTTTAGTGATCACTTTGAACCAGAAGCCTCCACCTTTGGTCATCAACCTCAGGCGTAATAAACAGCCGACTGATGTAAATACAACCGGGAACGTGGTTTCTAACGATAATAAAGATTCTCTTTTACGGTATGCTGATGCTCAACGTCCAAGTCAGGAATCATCCCCCATAACGATATAGAACCTATAGCACAAAAATTCTTGGAAGCTATAGACTCCTATCATCCGTATGTGTGGGAAGTGGCATCAACATCTAATATCATCACGACATATGGACCACATGAAGATTCTATCTTTATTATCCCGCCTACTCGCAGCAATCAGCATCCAATAGTCTTCGGTCGCATGCGCATTAGACCGATTATACAAGAAGACTCCCACGAGTCCAATGTTGGGAAAATGCAAGTTCATAGATATAGCCCACAAGCTTTAAAAATTATACAAAGTATGGGTTATGATCTGATGTCAGAACCAGGCCTCAACTATGGGAAAGGCAGGCGAATGCCGTTGCATGGTGATCCCTACTGTCAACGAACTCATTTTGGGTTAGGATATACCACCTCCCTTGCAACTTCTGAGTCAAGTGAGGATATCATTTCCTCTTCTCAAGATGACTCATCGTCCTCCGGTTCATATGCTGATCTCGAATAAGCATCATCAGTAAATACGGTATTGACAGATTCTCTCGAAGCAGACGAACAAGAATCTGAACCATTTGAGAATGACTCTTGGGCTCAATAAATGGATACACAATAGGAACTCTGGTTCGAGCAGAGAGAACCGCCCACTAAAGATAAAGTTATCCAAATCAATGTTGGGGATGAACTTTCACCAAAGCTGATATTCATCAGTAATAATCTTTCCGAAGAAGAAAGAGAAGAAATAATACAGCTGATAAAAGAATATATCGATGTCTTTGCGTGGAATTATGAGGATATGCCAGGTCTCCAAAAGTGGCTACCCATAAGCTCAACATATTGCCCAATTCGAAGCCGGTAAAGCAACACCAACGCAGGTTTCGTCCGGATATGATGGATGCCATCGAAGATGAAATCAAGAAGCTGATAGCCTGTGGGTTCATCCGGGAAGAACAACATCCTGACTGGGTCGCCAATATAGTCCCAGTCATGAAAAAAAGTAGGAAAGTACGTGTTTGCATCAATTTTCGAGATCTGAATACAGCTTGTCCTAAAAATGAGTTCCCTCTTCCCATTACAGACGTCATGATCGATAATACATGCAGTTTTGAGCGCATGTCTTTCATGGATGGATTCTCAGGATATAATCAGATTAAGATGAATCCTGAAGACGAGAAACATACTGCCTTTCGGACACCATTGGGGGTATACTGCTATACGGTCATGCCTTTCGGACTAAAGAATGCTGGGGCTATGTACCAACGAGCTATGAGTAACATATTCCATGAGCACTTACGCAAAACAGTAGAATATTATGTAGACGATATTGATGTCAAAAGCTGCCTCAAGGATAATCACATCTAAGACTTGAAGACAGTGTTTGAGTTGATGCACCAACATCAACTCAAAATGAATCCTACAAAGTCCTTTCTTGGTGTATCCAGTGGCAAATTTCTAGGATTTGTCATTATCGCTAAAGGTATTCAAGTGGACCCTGATAAAGTGAAGTCCATCTTAGAAATGCGACCACCCCATAATCTAAGGGAACTCAGGGGATTTCAAGGTCGTCTGGCTTATATCAGGAGATTCATATCCAACCTCTCTGGGAGATGTCAACCTTTTTCTCCCCTCATGAAGAAAGGTGTATCCTTCGTATGGGACGAAGCCTGTCAGCAAGCGTTTAATGATATCAAACGCTACCTCACTAATCCTCCAGTTCTGGTGCCTCCCGTCATAGGAAGACCATTTTTGTTGTATGTTCGAGCAATGGATCATTCTTTAGGAGCTCTCCTCGCACAGAAGAATAATGAGGGTCATGAACAGGCTATCTACTATTTAAGCAGGATGATGGTCGGAGCTGAACACTGGTACAATCCAGTAAAAAAAGAATGCTTGGCCCTAATGTTCGCCATTCAAAAAATACGACATTACGTTACGAGCCAGACTATTCATATCATCTCCAGAATCAATCCTCTTCGGGTATTGATGAACAAACCGAGCGTTCTTAATTCCTGACTCGCGACTTGGGCGATATTATTAACACCGTATGATATGGTGTATGTCCCTCAGAAGTCCATCAAAGGCCAAGCCTTGGCTGATTTTCTAGCTGCTCATCCAATTCCAGAAACCTCTAAACTATACGAGGACATTCCCGACGAAGTTGCAGAATGTAATTCCGCAATGGAAAGTGATACATGGCAGCTATTCTTTGATGGTGCCTCCAGAACTGGTCCCAGGGGAAATATGGTTTCAGGAGTAGGAATTGTCCTGGTCACTTCTGATAAACTCGTCATCTATCAAGCATATTCTCTTAGCGAACCCTGCTCTAATAATGTGGCAGAGTATAACGCTCTATTAATCGGGCTCCAAGTCGCTAAAGAATTTGATGTCGAATACTTGGATGCTTTCGGTGATTCTCTGCTGATCGTCAATCAGATCAGAGGAATATATGAAGTCCACAATCCAAACCTCATTCATTATCACCAAGCAACGATCAAGATTGCCATGTCTTTCAAAGGGTTCTTCCTAGAGCATGTGCCTCGATCTCAAAATTTGGAAGCTGATGCCCTAGCCAGTCTAGCTGCAGATCTAGCTATTCCTATAAGGAGGCAGAATTCAGTGATTCTTCTCAACAGAGATCTGTTCTGTGTAAAGAATAACTTTTACATAGAACGCAGCTACACTATAAACACGATTTCTCCTAAGAGAGACTAGAGAAGTCCCTTTATAAACTTCGTGGCATACGGAATCTTACCAGAGGATCCTAAAGAAGCAGTATCCATCAAAAGACGATCATTACGCTTCTATTTTGATGCATCTTCACAATGTCTATATCGCCGAACATACGATGGACTGCTATTACGATGCCTCTCTGATGATGATGCAAAGCGGATTATCCGTGAAGCTCACGACGGTGTATGTGGAGCACATCAACCCGGTCCTAAGTTACAGGATCGTATCAGGAGGATGGGCTACTACTGGCCTACTATGATCGCAGATGCAGTAAAATATGCAAGATAATGTAAAGCCTGTCAAGTTCATACAGATTTTATACATCAGCCTTCTGAACATTTACATCATATGATTGCATCATGGCCTTTTGAAGCTTGGGGTATGGATATCATTAGTCCTATTCACCCGTCTTCTTCTAGAGGACATCGGTTCATATTGGCCATCACGGATTATTTCTCCAGATAGGCAGAGGCGATCCCTCTTGCTGAGGTGAAGACATCCAACGTGATCAGCTTTATCAAGCATCATGTCATTTATCGCTTTGGGATACCCCGAAGGATAATTCATGACAATGGGCCTCAATTCATCAGCCAAGCGTTTCACCGATTTTGCGATAAGAATCGGATACAAAATATGGCCTCTACGGCATACAATCCTGATGCTAATGGTTTGACGGAAGCTTTCAATAAAACCATTATCAAACTCTTAAAAAAGTTCGTTTCTTCGAACAAAAGAGATTGGAATGAGAAGCTCGGAGAATGCCTCTGGGCATACCGCACAATGGTACGAGCACCTACGGGTTGTACACCATTCTCATTAGTCTACGGGTGTGAAGCAGTTCTCCTCATTGAAATCCAAATTCCATCACTCAGAATAGCAGTGGCTAATGAATTGACTCAGGAAAATAATGATCGACTACGGCTTCAAGAGCTAGAAGGATTAGACGAGAAACGTCTTCAAGCTCAACAGCGTATTGCATTCTACCAGGCACGCATCTCCAGAGCTTTTAATAAAAAAGTGAAGAAAAGAGTGTTCAAAGTTGGCGAGCTAGTTCTAGCTGTGAAGAGGCCAATGATCATTACCCACAAAAGTAAGGGTAAATTCTAGCCCAAATGGGAGGGTCCTTATGTGATTGAAATTACGTTTTCAAATGGTGCTTACAGATTA
Source organism: Iris macrosiphon (assembly GCA_036927795.1). Taxonomy (NCBI): domain Eukaryota; kingdom Viridiplantae; phylum Streptophyta; class Magnoliopsida; order Asparagales; family Iridaceae; genus Iris; species Iris macrosiphon. Next base: position 105,062,168 of record JAYESA010000010.1, on the reverse strand, counting down.
GCCAAGTCTAACAGAGATCTGATAATGGCTCCTATCAATGGCAAATTCCTAAAGAGATACTATGCTTAATCTCCTTTGCTCAAAGGAGTATGGTAAAGATCTCATTCTGATAACACTACGTACAAAGAACTAGTTGGATCATATTCTATCATGTTCTCATGACCTCTGAATAGATATGTTTAACTAGTTTGAAACATCAAAACCTATCACGTCCATATTACCTCTGATAGTGTTTTGTACACAAATTTAGTTGGATCATATTCTATCATGTCCATATAACCTCTGAATAGATATATCCAGCTGAAGCTTACCGAAAGGATATTACGTCCATATTACCTCTGATATCACTTTCACCCTAGCCTGTCATTTATATTCCAAAATGATAGGTCCATAAAGTTAGATAAAGTTTCTTTATTATCTCAAGGAAGAGCGAATTACATAAAGAAGCAAAGAAGTACATCATTGGGGAGGAGCAGTTAAATCGCGAATCTGTCGCACCAAAGCAGCCATTCTCTCATTCCTGGAGTTCAAGATGTTAGCGCGAGCCCGCTCCAGTCGTACCTCGTCATCACTCAGGAGGGACAGTTCGGACCGAGCATGAACAAAACTGGCGTAGGTGACTCCTGCACGTGCCAAGTTTTGCTGAGCTGTATCTAGTCGGCCATTCACCACGTCTAGAGCTGCCGATGACTGGAGAGCCCACTCCTTTGCCTGAGCGAGTTTGGCTTCCAGTTTGCGGACCCTCGCTTCATTTCCCTCATGTTCGGCCTTGCACTTTGTTTAAAGAGGAATAACCTCCTCCAAGACGGCTTTCCCTTCATCCATCTCCTGCTGCTGTGTCTGGATGGATTTATTTAAGCATTCCATCTATTCAGCAAGCTTCGCAGTCAAGGAATCGTACTCGGCCTAAATCATCTCATCGATGTTGCCTCGAGATAGTTGTAAATACTCGTTAATGGGTTGTTCCAAACCATTAACTATTTGCTTTAGCACATCAGCTCTGTCAGCGTCACTGAAATATCTAATCTGTGCTATAGTGAGATTGGAGGACATCTACATCGAAGTCTAGATTCTTCTCCAGCACCATCGATATCAGCATTTTCAAAGTGATGTAGAAAATGCTAGTATATTGTTCAACTAGCATGGCATAGTTCGAGTGGACGCTGGGAGTGGCTGCAATGTCGGTGAATCCCCCTCCAGGAATGACTACAGAGGATGTTGCCACAGTCGTTGCCTCTACAGATGGTGCTACAAAAGAACTAGCACCAGCAACGGTTGAAGTTGCTGGCATACTCAATGAAGAAGGCACAGTCGCGAAGATTGGCTCATCCTCCTCTGAAGATATCGGGACTAGTACTGGCAGAACAACATCCGAGAATGTTGCGGAGGAAAGATCGGCAGCATCAAAGCTTGCTCTCTCAACGTCGGACACCGCCACTTCATATGTTGGATCCGTAACAAAGTCAAAGGTTGCGTCAACTCCGCCCTCCCCGTAGATGTCTTCACCTGCAAAGAAGATAAGAGAAAGTTAATATCAAACTGATATTAATTTTCCTAAAAGAGGCGTAAAGACAACATTTACCCATGGCCGATGGTATATATGTCGCGTCTGCAGCCAGTACAGCTAAATCATGTCTTAATGATGCTAAACGAGCGGTCATACCTGGAGAAGAGGGTGCACCAACTGACACTGGAAGATAGTCTTCCCAGTCTTCACCAAGATCCACTTGAGGCTCATCGGGTGGAATTTCGCTGGAAATACTTACAGACGAAGTAGGGGTTACACAAATTATTGGTCTGGATAAAGGTATATGGAATCTTATTATGCTCGGCCTCGGAGAAGATCTCGTAGCACAACCAGAAGCAGTAGTAGCAGCGATCTCGAGCAAAGAATCTCCGGCACTGTCAGCCGGAATATCACGACCCGCACCCGGTGTAAGGGTACTAGTCGAAAACAACGCCCAGCCTACGCCGCAGAATCGGCGGTAGAACGCTGTCTATATAATCTATCTAACAATATAGTGAACCACCAATAATGATAGTATACTCAATCATAGAACTAAGATAGAAATGAGCACGAATCAGATAAGAATAGAATAGTCATAATACAACTCATGAGTCTAAAATAATACATCAATGAGTCTGAAGAAATAACAAAATAAGCTTGAGACAAATCCAGTACAAAGAATACTACGAAGCTACAACTCCAAGGTCAACTGTCTAAGTTGGGATAAGTCCCTCTTGAGCCAGGGTCTCAGAATCTAAACCCACAACATCCTGGGGTCCATAATAGGTAGGGTACGACTCCTCAGTGTCATCTGGAAAAATATATCCAGTCAGGAAAGGAGCAGAGTACATCTCTAACAGCAGTTCTAATCAATGATAAAAATTATGTAACAGTAAATAGCTGTGGATAAACAAGATGCACAATAGATACAAGAGATATATATTCAATAAGAAAATACTAGAAATAAATACAATAATGAACAATATGCCAATGGAACAATAATACTAATGACTAAGTGTGTGAGTACTAGCTTAACATGTGATCGGCTTGGGCAAGATGCAATGCGGCCTGGCTAATCATACGTGCGGTGCATGATCAACACTATTCTGTAATCTGTACTTTATTTAATAGGAATATTGATCACATATCTATACTAATACTCCCCACCCCCAACTGGTATAACAGATCCAACCACGGTATGCTATGGCACTAGATTCCCCAAGAAGATAGCTAGTCTTCCCGAGAATCGGTATCTGTACATGTACAAGATAACCAATAAAACAATACTTGCACCATATACACAAAATACCAAGGAATAACATCTCATGACGAGATCCGGAAATACCAATCCGTGTAACCATAGTGTCAAGAGAAACATGGATATCTACACTAGATACGACAAACATAGAGGATATCATAAATGAGAAACTATCAGAGAATGTACTCGCCTGAAGTCCAATGAACAGTCTCACAGATGTCTGACTCGGTGCCTCGAAGACCTAGATATGGAATACAACATCAATACAAGGTCCCGAAAAAAGAATAAGTTAAACTAGTCAACTTCTAGGTCAATAAGTCAATTCTAAGTCAAAAGTCAACTATGATCAACTCTGAAGTCAACTAAAGTCAACTATGGTCAAACCAAGGTCAACCATCTATTTCTAGGTTGCACAAGTCTAGCACCAAAATCTTGGATCAAAATACTAAGATCTAAGTCATAAAAACTACATCCTTAAATATTAGGATACCGTATCTTCGGATACGTGAATCCAAGGTAAACCTCACAATACCTATATATCAACAATAAAGTATATACTATAGAATATTAAATTTACAATAATTAGGAACCATGGTTTTGAACCATCTTGATGCCCACACAAAGTAATGCTCAAGATATATATAGATATATTATTTACTCTAATACATAATATATTATATATAAACTAATATATTATATAATTAAAATAATAACAATACTAGTATTATATCATACCACAAATACATATATATACATATATATATATATATATATATATATATATAAATATCATATATAAAATATAAACTAAAACTGCCTAATTGTCACTGAAAAACTGTGTGCTAAAACACTGATTTTCAATAAATAACCCTTTAGTGACAGTTCCAACTGTCACTGCAAAACCGTCGCCAAAACCGCTGTATCAAAACCCACTGCTGTCACTTATTGGTGACAGTTCGACTGTTACGGAATGACCGTCGCTGCTGCTGTCGCTTATTCCCGCCCGCTGCATTAATGACAGAACTGTCATTAATGCCCTAATAACTGCTACAGCGGCTGCTGCTTTAATGACAGTATCTGTCATTAAATGCTGCTGTCGCCAAAGCTAAATAGTATATATATATATATATATATATATATATATATATATATATATATATATATATATATATATATATATATAAATCAATATATATATATAAAAATATATATATATATATATATATATATATATACATAATCCTATACATATAAATAAATATTAAAAGCTACAAAACACATTCCATGTACTAATGTACATATTTTAACATGGCTAAATGCACACATAAAAATACATTCATTTATATACAATTAATTATATAATAATTATAATTAATATAATTACTCATTTAAATACATAAATATATTTTATAAAACTTTTATATATAATTTATTTTATTAACATAAGTTGTAACATATATAAATGCTAACATAAGTTGTAACATATATAAATGCATGTAAAGAAAGCTACATATATATTTATACATTATATTAGTACACATAAAAATACATAGATCTATGCTACAATAAATATCATAATAATTAAACTAAAATAAATATATAACATCTATATATATTTACTAATTTATAATTGAAGAATTAAACCACAAATAATTAGATCTACACATAAACACACACAAATGGAGAGTATCACACCGTATCCCACTAGATCTAGGATACGTATGCGACACGAGTCCAACACACAACCAATTGCACCCCGAAGGACACAAACAAGTTACAAATATTATTTATGAACAAATCAAAGTGTCAAATGTAGATCTATGTGTCCGTGTCAAAATACGACATGTACAAAGTCCCGTGTCGGAGAAAAAACCCCCAAAACGATACGTATCACCAAATTATTGGGATACGACCTACACGTACCCAATTGTGGACACAACACTAGCCCCAAACACATAAGCATATGCCCAATTGATCTATAGGATCAATTGACACACACAACAAAATGTCAATTTGGAATTCCCACAAAATTGACACAAAAAGCACCATAACTTTCTCCATGGGTCTCCTATGAACACAAAACCAAGTCCTATGGGTAGTACATACATATAAGTTGATTTTACATGATTAAATCTCATATTTAGAAGCTATTTTAAGAAGAAAAACTGAATTATACCTATTAGGAGATAGATTTCCAATGAAACCTCCAATTGAGATGAAATTGCTTCCAAATTGTAGATCCTTGCTCCTCTTTGTAGATCCTTGCTTCTCTTTGTAGATCCTTGCTTTCTCCTTCTAGATCCTTACTTCTCAACTTTCTAATGATGAATTGGGAAGAATTTGGAATGAATTTGGTGGGGAATTAGAATGGGAATGAAAGGAATTTGGTAGTGAAAAATTCTAGATCTAGATTTGGAATAAAAATGAGAGGAGAGAGAAATTTCCCCCTCTTTTAATAGGCCGACCCCTACCCCTTCCTCAAGCAATTATTAAATGTCCAATGTACCCTTGGGGCCTCTCATGAAGAAATAATTAAGGAAGGAAGCTTCTAGTCTAATGATTTAATTAATTTAATCCATCTCCTTAACAATGGGCTTTCTAAATTTGCCTAGTCTAACTAATTAACTCATGTTGGTCCATGGGTCCAAACTAAACTAGTTGGGACCACTAATACAAGTCCAAAATAATTAAATAACATCTAACAATAATTAAATAATTCAACAAAAATTATTTACCATGCACAATAATTAATTAAATAGGAAAAGACTAAAATACCCTTACCTAAAAAATATGGTAGTGACAAGTCTACCCTCAAAATAATTTTGTCCTCAAAATTCAAAGATAAAAACTACCCCCAGAAAATCACAAACAGAACTAAAGAATCACACTAACTATGAAAGAACATAACAATGAACAGAACATAACTAGGAAATAATATACCTCAAGGTGCAAACAAATATGGATAACGCTCTCGCATTTCATCCTCTCTCTCCTAGGTAGATCCCCCTGGAGAGTGATGCCTCCATGCGACGCACACCAAAGGAATAGTCTGGTTCCTCAGTACCTTCTCTTTCCGATTCAGAATCTCAACTGGCTGCTCTGGATAGCTAAGAGTAGGGCCCACCTCTATCTCCGAGTGATCAAATACATGACTAGGATCTGCCACGTATCGTCTCAACTATGATACATGAAACACGTTGTGCACTCCCTCCAATGCAGGTGGCAAGTCTAGTCTATAAGCAACTGCACCGACCCTCTCTAGAATAGTGAAAGGTCCGATGAATCGCGGACTAAGCTTTCCGCCTCCACCGAAGCGAATCGTGCCTCGTGTCGGAGAAATCCTCAGAAACACCAAACTACCCACCTATAACAAAACACCACCTTAAGAACTTAATCTATAACAAACAATAACAAGCACGAACAAAATCTAAACTATACCTCAAACTCCAAAGGTCTCCGATGGCTATCGGCCCAATGCCGCTGTCTGTCCTGCGTCACTCGAAGTCTGTCTCTGATCAACTGAACCTTCTCTGCTGCATCCACAACCATCTCTGACCCAAGCAAAACTCTCTCTCCAACATCATCCCAAGACAAAGGAGTACGGCACCTCCGACCATATAGAGCTTCAAAAGGTGACATCTCTATACTGGCCTGGTAACTGTTGTTATAAGCAAACTCTACCAAATGGAGATGGTCCTCCCAAGAACCCCCGAAATCTAGTAAACAAGTGCACAACATATCCTCGAGAGTCTGGATAGTCCTCTCTGACTGCCCATCTGTCTGGGGATGATATGCAGTACTGAACTTGAGCTGAGTGCCCAAACTCTCCTGCAAACTCCTTCAGAAATGAGAAGTGAAACGACTATCCCGATATGAGACTATGCTGACGGAAACTCCATGTATCCTAACGATCTGCCTCACATACATCTCTGCCAGCTTCTCCGTAGACAAACCCACCTTGAAAGGCAAAAAGTGGGCCGACTTGGTCAACCTATCAACAATGACCCAAATCGCATCTTTCCCTCCTGGAGATCGTGGAAGTCCGGACACAAAATCCATAGTAATGTGTTTCCACTTCAACTCTGGAATGGGTAATGGCTGAAGTAAACCTCCTAGCCTCTGCCTCTCGGCTTTCACCTGCTGGCACACTAAGCATCTGGATACAAACTGTGCCACTTCCCTCTTCATGCCATACCACCACATACTCTCTCGCATATCCCAATACATCTTGTTAGCACCTGGATGCATGGAATACTGAGAGCGATGCATTTCCTGCAACACCTCCTCACGCAGCTCCCCACTAGGCACATACAATCTAACTCCATGCCTCAAAGATCCATCCTCTGCAATAGTGAAATCATCCTCCAATCCTGCTCTCACCTGAGCTCTGATACTCCTCAGAGATACATCATCATACTGTGTTGCCTTGATCCTGTCCATCAAATCTGAGTGTATTTGTAATCCCCATATCTGCATAGCACACCCAGGAACAATCACCTCAATGCCCAAGCTCTCCAAGTCCTCCAACAAATATCGATCCTGTGTCAAGAACATAGCTACCGGATACCTGCTCAAAGCATCGGCAACTACATTGGCTTTTCCAGGATGATATTGCAAAGAGATATCAAAATCCTTTATCAGTTCCAACCACCGACGCTGCCTCATGTTCAACTCCTTCTGCGTAAAAACGTACTTCAAGCTTTTGTGGTCTGTGAAGATCTCCACACGCTCTCCGTACAAATAATGTTTCCACAACTTCAGGGCGAATATGACAGCTGCCAACTCCAAATCAAGGGTAGGATAGTTCTTTTTATGAGGACGTAATTGCCTGGATACATAGGCAATCACTTTCCCATGCTGCTGAAGAACACAACCCAAACCCTTCTCCGATGCATCACTATAAATAGTAAAACCTCTGGACCCTGATGGCAACGTCAAAATAGGAGCAGACGTTAACCTCTTCTTTAACTCATCAAAAGCAACCTGGCAATCCTCCGTCCAAACAAACTCCATATCCTTCCTTGTGAGTCTGGTTATCGGCTCGGCAATCCTCGAAAAATCTTGTATAAACTTCCTGTAGTAGCCTGCCAATCCCAAGAAACTCCTGATCTCTGCTACCGAGCGCGGAGTCTTCCAAGATTCTACTGCTGAAATCTTCTTCGAATCTACTGAAATACCATCACCAGTCACAACATGCCCCAAGAACTCCACCTTGTCCAAGAAAAACTCACACTTGGACAACTTCCCATACAGCTTCTCCTTCCTCAGCACATCCAACACAATCCTCAAATGCTCCTCATGCTCCTCCGGTGTCCTTGAGTATATGAGTATGTCGTCGATGAACACCACCACAAACTTGTCAAGGTACTGGTGGAACACTTTGTTCATCAAGTTCATAAAGACCGCTGGTGCATTAGTCAAACCAAACAGTATCACCATAAACTCGTACTGACCATACCGAGTTCTAAAAGCAGTCTTCGGTATGTCCTCCGTCTTCACCTTCACCTGATGGTAGCCTGATCTCAAATCTATCATAGAAAATACCTTGGCACCACCCAATTGATCAAACAGATCATCAATTCATGGCAAATGATACTTATTCTTGATAGTGAGATTATTCAAAGCTCTGTAATCAATGCACATGCACACCGATCCATCCTTTTTCGATACAAACAATACCGGAGCTCCCCATGGTGAAGAACTCGATCTGATAAACCCCTTATCCTGTAATTCGTCCACCTGTTTCTTCAACTCGACCAGCTCACTGTTGTTTACTCTATAGACATATTGCAAAATTAGTTCTGCACCTGGCACCAAGTCTATAGAAAATTCAATATCTCGATCTGGCAGCAATCCTGGCAATTCCTCAGGAAATACGTCCAAGAACTCTGCTATCAACGGATGTGGCAACTCCTTATCTTCCACCATAGCTCCACAAATAATGCCTTCTCCCAGCTCTGTAGCTCCTCTAGCAAACTCGAACTCTGGCTCTCCTGGCGGACCAAACAAAACTCTACCTCCTCTACAATCTATGCTAGCACGGTGCCTACTCAACCAATCCATCCCGAGTACAATATCGTAGCTCGAAAGTGGTATTATAAGTAGACACGCACTCAACTCCCGGCCTCCCAGAGTAACTCTCCGATCCTTGCAAATATCATTAACCAGGATAATGCCTCCCCCGGTCATGATCTTGCAAGTCCTAAGCAAAGACTCAGCTACCAAACCATGCTTTAGAGCAAAAGAAACAGATACAAAACTATGAGAAGCACCACTATCAAACAAAGCTAAAGCTGGAATGGAATCAAGAAAAATAGAACCGGCGATGACATCTCCGGTGGGTTCCTCCTCTTCGACGGTCATAGCAAACGCTCGTCCCTGCCAAGCACCTCCCTCCTGTTGATGCTGAATAAAACGCTGCTGCTGTGTCGGAAGCGGTCCTCTTGGCTGTGCTGCAGGTGGTCTCGTCTGTGCCCTCGGAGCTGGAGCTGCTCCCTGAACTGCACGACGAGGACACTCCCTCGATTGATGCCCTTCAGTACCACAATACAAACAAACTCCTAGCCTCCTCCTACAAACTTCCCAGATGTGGCCGGGCTTCTTGCAGTAGTTGCATGGAGCTTGTTGTAACTGTCTCTGCTGCTGAGGTGCCTGGTAAAAAGGCGCTCTAGCTGGAGTCTGGTTCTACTGTGGTTGCTGGAAAGGTCTGGACTGGAAATAAGGACATTTGGCAGATACTGCACTGCCGTTGGCCCCCAGAAAAGAATCATGGTCTCTCTTGGTCTTCAAACCCAAATCCCGCTCAACCTTGCGTGCCTCCGCAAGTATCTCCGAGTATGTCTCATAAAAAGACGGAATGAGAATATTTACTTCCCAGTTTAGACCCTCACGGAAATGAATAGCTCGAACCTCCAGCTCCCTTACCAGATACTCTGCAAATTGGCTCAACCTGCCGAACTCCGCAGCATATTCCTCCACAGACATGCTCCCCTGAATGAGACTCTCAAATTGTCTCCCCAAGTCAAGCCTGTCTATCCGGGCAAAAAACTTCTTTTTGAAAAGGTCCTTGAATACCTCCCAAGATTGTCCTACGTCAACCAGAACTGGCTCATTCCTGAACCAAGTGCGAGCGACGTCGAATAGTTGAAGTCCTACCGCCTCAACCTTCAGATCTTCAGAAAAATGGGACACCCTCATAAGACGCTCAATGTCCTCGAGCCAATCATCAGCATAGACGATGCCCTCCGTCCCTTTGAAAACCCTAGGCTCCAGTTTCTTAAAGTCCTGAATGTTGCCTGGCCGAAGCTGAGCAACCTGAGGAACAACCTGCTGCTGGACCGGAACTCCTCTCTCAACTACAGCACGAGCAAGCTGATGAGCACTCTCGATGCCCTGCCGTAGAACGTCGGTCTGCCTCTGATGTGCCTCTGACTGAGCCCTCTGTGCCTCGAGCATCTCACGAACAGTGTAAACATCTGTGACGCCTCTGCTGGCAAAGGAGGTGGAGGTGGAAGCCCCTCAGATACAACTGGTACAGTCCTCTGATTAGGTGGTGGACCTCCGAAAGCAGCTGACACTCCAATCACCGGAGAAGTGACTGGTGCAGGCCCTCGGGATGTCGCAGACCTCTCAGAAACTGCTCTCCCCTGCTGTGATCTAGTCTTAGGCGGCATCCTGAGACAAAGCGAAAGAAAGAATCAATATGGCACAAGATGTAAGACATCAAGGAAAGGACAGTTTAAGGGATCAAGTATCAATATCAAAGGAGAATAGTTGAATCAAAAGAATTTTACTAGATGTGATTAAGTATCTCAGCCTATTTCCTATATCCTATCGCAGGCTCGCAGTAGTACAACTAAATTGTCGCACTACCACGATATCACATACTTTGTGAAGCTAGACTTGCATAGGCCACCACCAAAAACGTGTCACGACCCGCACCCGGTGTAAGGGTACTAGTCGAAAACAACGCCCAACCTACGCCGCAGAATCGGCGGTAGAACGCTGTCTAGATAATCTATCTAACAATATAATAAACCACCAATAATGATAGTATACTCAATCACAGAACTAAGATAGAAATGAGCACAAATCAGATAAGAATAGAATAGTCACAATACAACTCATGAGTCTAAAATAATACATCAATGAGTCTGAAGAAATAACAAAATAAGCTGGAGACAAATCCAGTACAAAGAATACTATGAAGCTATAACTCCAGGGTCAACTGTCTCAGTTGGGATAAGTCTCTCTTGAGCCAGGGTCTCAGAATCTAAACCCACAACATCCTGGGGTTCATAATAGGTAGGGTACCACTCCTCAGTGTCATCTGGAAAAATACATCCAGTCAGGAAAGGAGCAGAGTACATCTCTAACATCAGTTCTAATCAATGATAAAAACTATGTAACAGTAAATAGCTGTGGATAAACAAGATGCACAATAGATACAAGAGATATATATTCAATAAGGAAATGCTAAAAATAAATACAATAATGAACAATATGCCAATAGAACAATAATACTAATGACTAAGTGTGTGAGTACTAGCTTAACATGTGATCGACTTGGGCAAGATGCAATACGGCCTGGTTAATCATACGTGCGGTGCATGATCAACACTATTCTGTAATCTGTACTTTATTTAATAGGGATATTGATCACATATCTATACTAATAGTCCCCACCCCCGACTGGTATAATAGATCCAACCACGGTATGCTATGGCACTAGATTCCCCAAGAAGATAGCTAGTCTTTCCGAGAATCGGTGTCTGTACATGTATAAGATAACCAATGAAATAATACTTGCACCATATACACCATATACCAAGGAATAATATCTCATGACGAGATCCGGATATACCAATCAATGTAACCATAGTGTCAAGAGAAACATGGATATCTACACTACATACAACGAACATAGAGGATATCATAAATGAGAAACTATCAGAGAATGTACTCGCCTGAAGTCCAATAAACAGTCTTACAGATGTCTGACTCGGTGCCTTGAAGACCTAGATATGGAATACAACATCAATACAAGGTCCCAAAAAAAGAACAAGTTAAACTAGTCAACTTCTAGGTCAATAAGTCAATTCTAAGTCGAAAGTCAACTATGGTCAACTCTGAAGTCAACTAAAGTCAACTATGGTCAAACCAAGGTCAATCATCTATTTCTAGGTTGCACAAGTCTAGCACCAAAATCTTGGATCAAAATACTAAGATCTAAGTCATAAAATCTACATCCTTAAATATTAGGATACCGTATCTTCGGATACGTGAATCCAAGGTAAACTTCACAATACCTATATATCAACAATAAAGTATATACTATAGAATATTAAATTTATAACAATTAAGAACCATGGTTTTGAACCATCTCGGTACCCACACAAAGTAATGCTCAAGATATATATAGATATATTATTTACTCTAATACATAATACATTATATATAAACTAATATATTATATAATTAAAATAATAACAATACTAGTATTATATCTCACCACAAATACATATATATATATAAATATCATATATAAAATATAAACTAAAACTGCCTAATTGTCACTGAAAAACTGTGTGCTAAAACACTGATTTTTAATAAACAGCCCTTTAGTGACAGTTCCAACTATCACTGCAAAACCGTCGCCAAAACCGCTGTATCAAAACCCACTGCTATCACTTATTAGTGACAGTTCGACTGTCACAGAATGACCGTCGCTGCTGCTGTCGCTTATTCCCGCCCGCTGCATTAATGATAGAACTGTCATTAATGCCCTAATAACTGCTACAGCGGCTGCTGCTTTAATGACAGTATCTGTCATTAAATGCTGTTGTCGCCAAAGCTAAATAGTATATATATATATATATATATATATATATATATATATATATATATATATATATATATATATATATATATATATAAAACAAATAAATAAATATATATACTTATATATACATAATCCTATACATATAAATAAATATTAAAAGCTACAAAACACATTCCATGTACTAATGTACATATTTTAACATGGCTAAATGCACACATAAAAATATATTCATTTATATACAATTAATTATATAATAATTATAATTAATATAATTACTCATTTAAACACATAAATATATTTTATAAAACATTTATATATAATTTATTTTATTAACATAAGTTGTAACATATATAAATGCATGTAAAGAAAGCTACATATATATATTTATATATTATATTAGTACACATAAAAATACATAGATCTATGCTACAATAAATATCAAAATAATTACACTAAAATAAATATATAATATCTATATATATTTACTAATTTATAATTGAAGAATTAAACCACAAATAATTAGATCTACACATAAACACACACAAATGGAGAGTATCACACCGTATCCCACTAGATCTAGGATACGTATGCGACACGAGTCCAACACACAACCAATTGCACCCCGAAGGACACAAACAAGTTACAAATATTATTTATGAACAAATCAAAGTGTCAAATGTAGATCTATGTGTCCGTGTCAAAATACGACATGTACAAAGTCCCGTGTCGGAGGAAAAACCCCCAAAACGACATGTATCACCAAATTATTGGGATACGACCTACACGTACCCAATTGTGGATACGACACTAGCTCCAAACACATAAGCACATGCCCAATTGATCTATAGGATCAATTGACACACATAATAAAATGTTAATTTGGAATTCCCACAAAATTGACACAAAAAGTACCATAACTTTCTCCATGGGTCTCCTATGAACACAAAACTAAGTCCTATGGGTAGTACATACATATGGGTTGATTTTACATGATTAAATCTCAGATTTAGAAGCTATTTTAAGGGGAAAAACTAAATTATACCTATTGGAAGATGGATTCCCAATAAAACCTCCAATTGAGATAAAATTGCTTCCAAATTGTAGATCCTTGCTCCTCTTTGTAGATTTTTGCTTCCTCCTTCTAGATCCTTGCTTATCAACTTTCTAATGGTGAATTGGGAAGAATTTGGAATGAATTTGGTGGGGAATTGGAATGAGAATGAAAGGAATTTGGTAGTGGAAAATTCTAGATCTAGATTTGGAATAAAAATGAGAGGAGAGAGAAATTCCCCCTCTTTTAATAGGCCGGCCCCTACCCCTTCCTCAAGCAATTATGAAATGTCCAATGTACCCCTTGGGGCCTCTCATGAAGAAATAATTAAGGAAGGAAGCTTCTAGTCTAATGATTTAATTAATTTAATCCATCTTCTTAACAATGGGCTTTCTAAATGGGCCTAGTCTAACTAATTAATTCATATTGGTCCATGGGTCCAAACTAAACTAGTTGGGTCCACTAATACAAGTCCAAAATAATTAAATAACATCTAACAATAATTAAATAATTCAACAAAAATTATTTACCATGCACAATAATTAATTAAATAGGAAAAGACTAAAATACCCTTTCTTAAAAAATGTGGTAGTGACACGGAACTATGGAGGTACCCTCTCTAATAGGCGAAGGACCTCTAATCAAAGAATCATCCCCAACAGGAGAAAAGACAGGCTCGCTCCGAGGAGCCCCCTGGTGGAAGCCCTTTTCGGACCTCCGACAATCTTCTTCTTGCGAAGGAAAGGCTCTTTCAGAGTCGAAGCCTTCCATTTTTGGGGGATAACGAGGGGCTCAGCTGGCGGAGTTATTATGCCTCTCGGTATTGTCGTCAAGAACTCGTCTGTCCCGGCGGTGTCCTCATTCTCGTTTGAAGAAACAGACGGAACCTCCTCCCTGGCAGTAGACCTATGGGAGGGCACCCTAAAACTTCCATGCACATCAAAATTACGATGGAAGGTATTTATGGACGCATAGAACTACGCATATGAGTTAAGGGTGCGCAACTCCATAGAGAGAGAAGTCGCGGGCACAGCAAAAGTTGTACCAGTACAGCCCGTGATAAAGTACCGCCATCCCCTGGCTCCATCAATAAGTCCACCTTTGGACTTGAAGCTGGTAATGGCATTCCCCACATGAAGCTGATCGTACCCAAACTGCCTGGCGAACCGATTGGGCAAATAAGGCTCCAGACAGTGGTCATCACTTCTGTACACCAAATGGGAAGGTCTAATACAGACCAACCAATAGAAGGCTTCAGGAGAAATAATGGTCCTCCCATGTCCCTCATCCTTAAGTTTCTTCCCCTGTTAATTGATATGTACAGGGGAAACGATACAGAAGATCTTCCAGCTGTGGGCAACGTTTAACGCCCGCCGGCAATCTGTGACGGTCGCCACGTTCCAAGAGGAATTCTTGTAATTCAACAAGAAATTATTTCTTGAACCGCTGGCAGGACCAGGAGACATCACCCTGGGGTTGTGAAGAACCAACCATCCCATCAGGTATAGGAAGGGTAATTCTACCCTAGGAAAGCTTTCACGCTGCGTCTCATCAGCGAGCAGCCCATCAGTAAGGGCCCTCAGGCCTGTCTGTATTCTACATACCATAGCAGGAAGCAGGCACAGTCTTGCTCCGAACACTAAACGCACTACAAGCCATAAAGTGTTGCGATGGATACAATCTGCAGACGCGATGCCAGGCACTACCCAGCGGTGAAGCCAGACAGAGAGGAAGCCAGCCAATTGAGCTTTCTTTGACAGAGGCTTGCGACAAAACCTTATATAACTGAAGGCTTTTGTGCCTGCAGGATAACCCCCTATCTCCTCGTCAAAAATATGATCTGAAACCCCGGCGTCTTCAATAAGGTCATCGACCGTGTTAGCATTCAGCATGCTCAGGAGGTTCAAGGGCCTATCTCGGCTATCTACCACCTTGTCCGGCTTAACATTTCTGGCCTGGTGGAAGAAGAGATAGGTTGCCCACTTGTTGATGTGAGCCAAATCAGAAGGCTCCTTGTAGAAAGTGGTACAGGCAAGATAGTGGCACATCAGCTCCTGATATACGGCCACCGCCCGAGGGTTTGTATCCCTCAATTCCCTGTTTGTAGGGACGTACTCCTCATAAGGAGTGTCCCCCATTGGCAGCTTTGAAATCTCTGCCATTTCATGAAGGGCTAAGCCCAACTCACCCAGCGGAGTGGCAAAAGACCCAGTGAGCTCCATCAAGGCTAAAAATAAGTTAGGGTTGACAGGCAGCCCAACACTTGTGGCGCTCACAGCCGCGAACAAGCCAATACTCTCCAGCTCCGTCTGGAAGTGCTTCAGGGCCCAGGCAGTTAAACTGGCCCATCAAAGATTTTCCGGGCTAAGCCATCCGCTGGTCCGAGGGTTGACCCTGGGGTACATTCCTCCCTGCCCCATAATGTCATTGCAGAAGGTCGACATCTGAACCGACTGGATCAGCGACGTATCCTCGCTCGGGACACTACCCGGCAGTAATCCCCTAAAGGACATAACTGGGCCTGAAGGTCTGCTCATAAAGGCTCCTTAGTTCAATCATTTGTTATATAAGATCTTCCCCGGACGGCCGTGAAGATCGGGAGTCAGAACCCATGACATCTTCCTAGGATGTGTGGCGTGGAAGAATGCAGATATGGGGTAATCCCTTAGCATCCTGGGCAGATACATCATCGTGCCCTCAGCAGTAAACACCCAATCCTCCTTCTTGGGTTTGGTCTGGGATTGTTTGTCGATAACATCCCCGAATAAGAAACCAGGTTTCTTATACTCCGTCCCGTCTATGTATGTCAGGGGCTTCCCACTGATCATACTCAGCAGCATGCGTTCTCCCTGGGACGCGATCAGGATTCCCCTTTCTTCAGGATAATTGGCTCCAGAAATAGGGAATGTCACATGGGATAAGTCCTCCAAATAGTTTGAGCTCAACATCCCAACAGCAGAGCCCATAACTTCAGCCAAAGGAGAAATCTGCAAGTCACTACAAAATGCAAGAGAATAAGTCAGTTTCTACACTAGACGCTATACTCTAGCCTTTTATGCCAAAGATTATCAGTCTGAGCTTTTACGCCAAGACTGCAAAAATTTGAGTCTTACGCTGGAAACTATTTTCCATTGTATAAAACTCAAGGTTGGCAGTATCTAACAATCTGAGCTTTTATGCTAGATTGACAAAATTTGAATTTTTTACGCCGGTACTCATATCCAGCACGTAAAATTCAAAGTTTGTAGTAAACACCAAATCTCGACAGTTTGAGCTTTTACGCCAGACTGCAAAAGTTTGGAGCTTTTACGCCGACATATTAGGAATGTGTGCGTAATCATAAAACATCTCCGTACATCATCTTCTTCGAAGAGGCTCTCAGTACGAAAGATGACCTTGCGTGTGTACGTACAACGTGTGTGAAGGATTTTTGTTTTCTCCCGAAGTCTTTACCTGTAATATCCGGAGCACAGCTCGACGGTGGAGCGCTGCGTTCCGATCGAGGCTCGTTCAGCCTGATGGGAGTTGCTCGCTCTTGAGCAGCAGAGCGAGAAGAGGAAGCTACCTTCTTTCCCTTAGCAGTAGAAGTCTGTTTAGGTGCCATGGCGATTCTGAGTTCTCAAGTAAGAGACGAAGAAGAAGGGTTCTTGAAAAGCAAGGGTTTTGGGAAGACAGATAAATATTTTCTCTCTCAGAACTTTGGACTATTTATAGAGTTCGGATGACTCTTCGAATCCCTAACTAAATTCTATATTCAATATTCGGTTATGATTTGGGACCACGTCAGCCTATCATTTAGGGAAGACGGACAGTCAGTGGATCCAGATTCTACGCGCAGAGTATATCTACGATTTTACGCTAAGGAGCTTTTACGCTCAAGAAAGCTACAAATCTACGGTTTTACGCTCATAGGCTATAAGTCTACGGTTTTACGTCCAGATGCTTTTACGCTCACGAGCTTCTACGCTCAAGAGGCTACAAACCTACGACTTCACGCTCAGAGGCTACAAATCTATGATTTCATGCTCGGAAGCTTTTTTACGCTCAGAGGCTATAAATCTACGATTCTACGCTCAAAAGCTACATACGGCCAATTACAAGGGTTTACGCAAAAGATGCTCCTTTTTTGTTACAAAATATTCTAAGTACCTGAAATATACAGAGTTTAGCATTGAAGACGACTCTTATTCTTGGGTCATTTGGAAGTTTATCCAAAGTCTAGTTAGAATACTTTACAAAAAGTTCAAGTATGACTTGGTCGACAGAAATTTCTTGCCTTTTTCAAGGGATTTTTGGGAAAACCATTCTTGAAGATGATGATCTAAACAAGGATCCTTCACATCAGAGAAGTGACAGTTTAGAACTACCCAACTCCTCGTCCAAAATAGCATGACAGTTTGGATCTTCAACTTAAATGCTAAGCAGCTTTCTACGCGTCTTCTGCTATGCGTAAAAGATGGGACGAGATCAGATATTCTTTTATCAGAGTCGGCATAAAATTATTCAGACGTGTCGAAGCTACACACTATTCAGACTTCATTACAGCAAATATGGCAAATTATCAGATGCGTAAAAGAAGACAATTTTATTAATCATGATTATATATGATGGAAATCCAGTCTACAAAAGGTTTTTCATCTTCATGATTACATATGATAGAAATCCTTTTTCTACAAAGGGTTTCTCATTGTCATTTAAGATCACACCAAGAATCTGTTTTGCCAGGTTCTCGTATTGGTGTAGATCTTTTTTGTCTTCTACAGCAGTTAATCGGCTTCCGCGGTCGATTAACAAGAAAATGATTAATGGCGGGAGGATACAGAACTGGGCCTGTCTAAATTATTCAATCCCATCCTCCATACGCCATGGCAGGCATGCCCTAGATTTGAGTTGGGGGTTCAAACCTAACTCAATACTGAAAGACAGGGCCAGACTGCCTAGCCTCGTCCAGCGCCATAACGGGAGAAAATACAGCTTGCAAGCTGTATGGTCTAATACGACCCTTCCTCCCTCCTAGACGAATCGCCATATGAAATTGCTGATTATCCCCAGCAAAGGAAGCTATGATATCCTTCCATGATCCATCGTTGCAGAGGACATTTGCTTGAAGACGCCTCCTTTTATGGCTCCTTACATGCTAGAAGAACATGATCTTCTCCTTTCTCAAGCCAACCCGACGAAGCTCGGCAACCATCTCTCTTTGTGGTAAAGGAAGTGTGGGAAAAAACTGGTTAACCTATTCGTCTTTATATAGGCAGAGGAGAACACACTGAATCCCAACAAACTCCTAAAAATCTGTCGAGAAATCAGCCTCGCGGAACGAGTCAAACTTGACCGTTTCATGTTTTATTCAAAGTATTTCAAATTACGAGAAATTTGAAAACTTTGAAGGGGGTCTTGTAGAAGCATAAAAAATACGCCGGAGAATCATACACGTAAAACCCTCAAACATGCAGGAAGTCCGCGTAAAACAGAGCTCTAGCATTGGGTGTCATGAAACATGATTCCAGAGCCATCGGCGTACAACAGAGCTTCAACGCTATTCAGCGTAAAACATAGCTCCAGAATAACCCGTGTAATACAGTATTTCCATACTGCTTCGGCGTAAAAAGGTTGCTACATCGCCACTTTGGCGTAAAACCTATTTACTTTTAATGCAGCAGAAAGTTGTACGAGGAACTCTTCGTATTCCTCGAATGAACCTGTCAGATCAAGCAGTGAACCTGACTCCTGACAAAGAGTGCTGCACGATGATCGAGAGGATGGCTGCAATAATAATTCTACATAGAGCCGCAGACTATCGTTTGGTGACATAATCCTTGATATAAGATGTTGTTTACGCATTCAAGGAATACGCTGCCTATTTTATACAGGCAGATATAAGCTTTACGCTCAGGATAAGACGAAACCAACCGCCACGTCAAAAGCTGTTCTTCGTACAGAACTCGAGGCACGTCTCTGTAGTTAATGCGCGTGATGGGGGCAGATCTCTGCATTTAATGCATGAGATTTGGTTCTACTTTTAATGACTGGGTGAGCTATAATTAGGGCTAATACATCCACATTACCATCCCCGCACATTACGCCAACCAGGCTATTTTCAGCTATAGGAGCATGCCGTACGCTATCTCCTTGAAATACGCCGACCAGGCTATTTTCAGATATAGGAGCATACCATACGCTATCTCCTTGAAATATGCCAACTCTGGCTATATTTGCAAAGCATCAAGCTTTACGCAGAACTTGGCTTCTACGCCAACATGACAGCTACTTGGCTTTTATGCCATCAGAACAGTTATTTGGCTTTTACGCCTACGAGATAGTTATTTGGCTTTTATGCCAACCATCTCTATGCAAGGGGCAGTTATCTACGTGGCTTGCATGACGTGATCTTCGATAAGCGATTATACGTATTATCTCATAATGGGACACGCGCCACACGCCAATTCAAGAGATCATTCATACGTAGGTAGCAGTTATTATAACCGCCACGTAAAAGGTGCAGCTCTCTCCGCTGTTCGGTTTCTATGCCGACTGTAGCTGAACTCTATAAATAGAGACCCCCGGTCATGGAGGTCACGGGTCGAATTGAAGGTAGAGAGACAGCGGGCGAAAGAGAGGAGAACAACAGAGGTCAAGGTCAAGAGAGCACATATAGAGAGCTTTGGCAATGAGAGTTCAATCCCTCCTGCAGTCTTTGAAGCTTCTTTTTCGTCTTCTACAGCACTTCTTCGTCATCGTATGGTCTAAGGGACAAAGTGATCGACCGCAGATCAGACTCCTATAGCAATATTTCCCCAGAATCAAATTGCAGCAGCAATATTTTGCAGTAGCAGCAGCAGCAGTTAGCAAGTAGCAGTAGCAGCAGCAGCAGGTAGTAGCAGCAGCAGTAAGAGAGAGAGAGCTATATATATATATATATATATATATATATATATATATATATATATAGATATAAGTATAAGTATAGATATATATATATATGTATGGGATATATATATATATGGGTATATAGCTAGTTAGTTAGTGTTAGAGAGGGATAAGGCTTGAGTATCTCAATATCTTGAGATATCAAGGTATAGAAGGTAACTTGAGATACTCAAGGTATTGGGTATCGGGGCGAGGTATTGGATTTTTGCCTAGGAATGGGGTTAGAGTTGCTTATATATATATATATATACATATATATACGTGTTAGGGTATATATTAGAGGGTATATGCGAGGTATATAGCGTAGGTTGAGATATCGGATACCGAGGGGTATCCCGGTATCTCAAGGAGGTGAGTTTGAGGGTTTACTAGCTTAATGAGCTAGTTTTGACCTAGGATTTTAGGGGTACCCTAGACCTAGAGTTGACCGTAATTGCCTGGTTGACCGCCAAAGTCAACCTTTGACCTAGTTTCGTCCTAGAGTTGACTTTTTGGAACCCGGGTTGACTTTTGACCCAGATTTTACCGGTTTGACCCGTTTGACCTAGAATAACCCTAGAAGCTTGTTTTTAGTTATTTTATATCTGTTTAACTCTTTAGAACCCCGTTTAACCTTACTTTTCGTAATAGGTCTTTGTGACGCCAGTCCGGATCTCGATCCTCACCAGTTGCTCAGGACGTCAGGCGAGTACCTACCTCTGATTGTTTCCATTTCTTGATAGCGTATATATTACATGTTCTAGAACTGTAATACTTGATTCTGACACATTATTTCATGAGCTGGTACTAGTTGGATCCCGTCATGAGATGTTATCCCCCTTACCGTGTTCAGCGGGTACTCTATCATGTGTATTTTATTATGTGCTTCGGGTATTGATTCTCATGTGCTTCATGTGCTTCATGTGCTCTCGCCTTCATGTGCGCGAGTTATTTATCATGTACGTAGCGTGTCATAGTTGGATCCAAGAGTATTAGTGGGGGAGGAGAGTAAAAGTTGGTTATATGATCAAATCCAAACAGTATTCATGTGTATGTCGGTTATGCAACTCACGTATAACGGAGTTATCGTAGAATAAATCATGTACAACCCAAGCCGATCACATAACGAACTTGTGCTCAAGGCACTTAGCTAGTATTCCTATTTTCTCATATGCAGTTACTTCTTTACTACTTGTATTGTTCCCCAGTTTTACATTATAGTTACTTTATCAGTTCTACCCTGTATTTATTTTCCTGTGCATTTTGTATTCTTTTCTATTGCTAGTCATATACACCTTACCATGTATTTGGAGTTGCTTTCAGATTTATGTACTTCGCTCCAATCCTGAATGGATATATTTTTCCAGAGGATCCTGAGGACTTTTGCCCGACTTACTACGGGCCAGGTGTCGATGATTGTTACGACCCTGAGATAGAGGAGGAGCCCGTCCCAGCTGAGGAGACGCCGCTAGCACCCTAGTATAGCTAGGTGGGTTTCACTGGGTTTATTATTAGTTGGTTTTTGTATGACTGTATTATTATTATTTTGCTGCTGTGAGATGTTGTAGACTCTTAGACTTGGACTGTATATTTAGGATATTGTACTTGCACTCTTTGGTTCCTTATTTCCTTTGTTGATATCTTATCGTGCTTTACTCTTCCCCTAGTTATTGTGATTGAGTTTATATATATATCATATGTTGTCCTCCTTTTGGAGAGGTAATCATGACAGGTTATTGTGAGTTATAGATAGTTGTGACCTAGAACGGACCTAGACAGCGTTCTACCGCCGATTCTGCGGCATAGGCTGGACGTACCCACTACTCATGTCCGAATTTTCGGGTGCGGGTCGTGACACATGGATGGATTCTAAATGACTAATTACACTATTTAGATACAACTATAAAGGTTAATCTCAGATTTTACTTATTGGAAGATGGATTTCCAATACAAAGCCAAGGGGACTCTAATGGTACCAACTTCTAGATCCAAAGCTCCCTTCTCCAATGTTTTTGCTCAATACTAGCTTCTAGTTCTCCTTGGTGATTGGAATGAGAGTGATTGGAATTAATTTGGTGGAGTTTTGGTGGAAGAATAAAGGAATTTGGGGAAGAACTAAATTAGGAAAGTAGAGTGAATGAAATAAGAGGAGGAGAGAGAAGAAGGGCCTCTAAATAGGGCCAACCACTGCTAGGTCATTCTCCATGCAATGCATAATACCTAGAATGCTACTTGGGGTTGTCATAAAAAAATAATTAAGGGTGGAAGCTTCTCTCCCTAATAATGGTTAAGCCTAATCCTCTAATTATAGTACAAGGTTAATGAAAGGGTCTATTTACTAGTCCAAACTAATTAATTAGGTTGTCATGTCAAGTTGGTTAGGTCCACTAGGGTCATGACTAACAATGTAGTCCACTTACTATCCATAACCATATAGTTACTTAATATATATAACAATCATATTTAATTAAATATAATAACACAATTATTTATATAAAGTACAAATGACCAAAATACTCATATTCAAGAAATGTGGTGGTGACACAACTCTCCAAGCCTTTTAAGTGCCAATTGTGGTTTCAGTTAGAAGTTTTATTCGATTTGCAAAGCTTGGTAATCCGAGTTTCGGTTTCCTTTTCAAGTGTTGAAGTCGGCAAGCTCTTCGGATAAAAGCTTATGGTCGTAAGAAGTCGGTGTGCCTTACGGATCAAAGCATGTGTTATACGCTATTCATTTAGATATGGATTAACACCGGACAAGTATTCTCGGGACTGGACTACCCTCCACGAGGAATACCAATATACATCATGGTGTTAGCATTTGTAACATCTTACTATTCACCTATCTCTTATTTCTTATTGAATTCTTGTGTTGGGAATTAATATTGGATTTTATTAGACTACTTATTGTTTAACTCTATTCACCTCCCCTCTAAAGTTGCTAATAAGTCGTATCAGAGCAAGGGCTCTGGAATATGACTCATATTCTAAGAGTAGATCTTATGGCAACCATCAAATCCATTTATGCCAACAATGATGAAGGTCAATCCACAAATAGGCCACCCCTATTTGACGGAACCAACTACACGTACTGGAAGACACACATGAGCTTTTATTTTAAATCTCTTAATTTTGATTTATGGTGCATTATTATAGATGGTTATAAAAAGCCTGCTAAGATTGTTGTAGATGTCACGCCCCGAGGCGTCCCCCGAGTCGTGACCGCCGTGCGGGCCTGGAGTTGCGCCCGCACAAGGCTTTAATGATTTGCATAGCAAGCACATACTCAGAGTACGCAGATAAATTGAAACACATATTTGAAACATAGAAAAGTTCTCTTTATTGATAATGAACATCTATTACAAACTCTTGAACGAGTTAGCTAATATGCCGAACGGCTTACAAAAGGGTTGACTCAAAATGAGATAGCAGTCCTGTACATTACATCCTTTTATAAACTCAAAACGATAAGGACCTCCAGGCTGGAGGATCGTTTTGCCACGGAGCTGCATTTGTGTATGAAGAGTTGCAGCTTCGGACTTCAAAAGGCTTCGAGGCACGGTGAAGATGCGCTAACAGCTGGACTGGATCGGGAAGACGACTTCGGCTCCTCGCTCGGTTCGCCTTAGTGCGGAGAACCTGTTTCAACGAGGGTCAGCATATCGAAACATGCTGGTGAAGGCGAGCTAGCCTGACTATACCAATCAACACGTTGTTTAGTGAAGCATGCATATTTTTGTGGGTTACTATCTTGCCTTAGTTTATTTACAAGTAAGCAGCATATTGAATTTACTGAAATAAACGTGCCACCGTTAGGTGGATTTTACCTGACCGTCTGAATTACCTGCACAATACTTACCATGCCTTCCCTGCCACGGAGACACAAGTTAGTATGCAACAGGTTTAAATATACAGTGGATCACTGGCTAGGATGCCATAATGGACCGTTTAGTCTTGAACGAGGATGGAATGCAGCTAAGATTCAGTAGTGGCTGCAATCTATCCCGTTCAGATACAGTAGACTACAGTGAGTTCCGTCCGGATCGGATCGGTGCCAGTGCCCCAGCGACCGTCCGCAGGAACCAGTGACCTTGTGCACAAGTTGTCCATGATCGAATCGGTATTGTTTCATTAAGCTAACAGTTCATGCAGTTGAGGCAATGCCAGTTCAGGACAAGCAGTATTATGATTCAGTTGCATAGCCTCTTGATTCAGTATATTTCATAGCATAATTTAAAGAAGAACAAACATTCTAACTTGTATTTATGCATATGATAAATGTCCCAAACGAACAAGCATGCAGTTAAGTAACCGTTCACAGTTTGATTGACAAGCAGTATTAACCAAGTCTATTCTCTTTTATCTTGGTTTCTTTTATTATTACTTGGTATCGTTTGATCGGGGCAAGGAGTGAAGCTGGAAGCAGGGCTAGCTAATCGGGTTGGTAGCCACTCACTTAGATTTTTGAAAGAAGAAGGAAAGAGGTGCTTCACGACTCCGCTCGCAAGCCGCCTACTGCTCGTTCACCTGCACACGAACAGCTCGATTAATACTTCTTCCTCTCTTTCCAATCTCGGAATAGAAGTGCAAGTCAATGAACGAAAACAATAAAAACCATCGAAACCGTTCAAGGAAAACAAGCAAATCCCAAAACCAACTCAAAGCACGAAAGCAACAAGCGACATCGAAAACCGAGGCAATAAAAGATAGCAGCGGAGAGGTCCCTCCTGACTCTGCCACTAAGCCGATCCCGGGGCGCAGTCCACTGAATATGGAAATCAATTCCGAAGAAACAAATCCATAACAAGGACGAGTTCTTAATTCAATCTATCCCGATCGAACGATACCGTCTTGTGTTTCTTAGCCGCGCTCTCCGCACTGGGAGAACGGGGCGCTACATCCTACCCAACTAATTGGAAGTTTCGTCCCAAAACTTAGGGTAGAACTTACCGTTAGGGATTATTGCGTTGGGGACGACGATCAGGAAGGTTCGGACAGGAATTAATGGCATGGCCTGATCGTCCACAAGCGAGGCATAATCCAAGTCTCAAGCGGCAGTCTTTCTTGTCGTGTCCAGTCTTTCTACAGAACCGACACGTAATGTTCCAATGCTTTATTTATTGACTACCGTCGTTCCGACGCTTTGCAGCGTTGTTTCCTCTGTCGTTGCTTTGGCGTTTGTGACTGGATGTATGCACAGCGCCGGCAGGAACGTGAGGATAGTGTGGTTCGAGCGACAGGGCGTGATTCATGACTTCACGCATTGTACGATACTGAGGAACGGCTACGTGCGAATGAATGACAGGGCGTAGTCCACCTTCAAACATTCTAGCTCGACTCGCTGCATCAGGTAAATAGGCCTTAGCGAATTTGGAGAGTCGGTTGAATTCGGCGGAGTACTCTTTAACTGTCATCCTGCCTTGCCTTAGTTGCACGAAGTCATTTTCCATTTGACGTTGTACTGGAGGCGGTATGAACTCCTCTTCGAACGCGGCACGAAAGGTCGTCCACGAGATCGCCTCCTCTCCGTGATCAAATTGGAGAGATCGTCGATGCACGTCCCACCAATCGTGTGCGTTGAGGCGGAGCTGCAGTTGCGCGCAGGCGACGCGCTTATCTTCGGGGACCTCTAGCAGAGTGAAGTGATCTTCAATCTCGGCTAGCCAATCTAGAGCTACCACTGGGTCCTCAGTCCCGTTGAATGGGGTGTTGCAGACTTTCTTGAAATGGCCCAAGTTGAAGGCAATCACGTCCCTCGGCCTTGGAATTTGAGGCGTCTCCACTTCAAGCACGGGCTGTTCCACCGGAGTCGTTGCTGTTGCGGCGGAATGGTTGGCAGCCAAAGTCTGAACGATTTGTTGTAGGGCATCGACCTGCTTCTGTTGGACTGAGAATCGGGTCTCTAGATTACTCTCGAGCTTGGCTTGGCGAGCATCGTCTCGTTGTCGTTGCGATTCTAACATTTGCATTACCCGTTCAAGCGGGTCGACTTGAGACATGCCTCTTTGGCTTCGAGAGCTTCCCGAATTGCCCGAACTGCTCTCTTGTGTTTCGATCGGTGGTTGCGCTGCAGATTGCGCTGGATCCATTCCTTCAAAAGAAGGTAAATTACATTAGGATTATAATGTATTATGGACTTATTGCATGAACGTATCTCATTTTGGCCTAGCGAGTTCAAGAGTTCGCACAGGAATTTGATCGTTAAAGGAACTTTTCCAGCACGAAGTCTAAGAAACCTTGAATCTGTGCTCTGATACCACTATGTCACGCCCCGAGGCGTCCCCCGAGTCATGACCGCCGTGCGGGCCTGGAGTTGCGCCCGCACAAGGCTTTAATGATTTGCATAGCAAGCACATACTCAGAGTACGCAGATAAATTGAAACACAGATTTGAAACATAGAAAAGTTCTCTTTATTGATAATGAACATCTATTACAAACTCTTGAACGAGTTAGCTAATATGCCGAACGGCTTACAAAAGGGTTGACTCAAAATGAGATAGCAGTCCTGTACATTACATCCTTTTATAAACTCAAAACGATAAGGACCTCCAGGCTGGAGGATCGCTTTGCCACGGAGCTGTATTTGTGTATGAAGAGTTGCAGCTTCGGACTTCAAAAGGCTTCGAGGCGCGGTGAAGATGCGCTAACAGCTGGACTGGATCGGGAAGACGACTTCGGCTCCTCGCTCGGTTCGCCTTAGTGCGGAGAACCTGTTTCAACGAGGGTCAGCATATCGAAACATGCTGGTGAAGGCGAGCTAGCCTGACTATACCAATCAACACGTTGTTTAGTGAAGCATGCATATTTTTGTGGGTTACTATCTTGCCTTAGTTTATTTACAAGTAAGCAGCATATTGAATTTACTGAAATGAACGTGCCACCGTTAGGTGGATTTTACCTGACCGTCTGAATTACCTGCCCAATACTTACCATGCCTTCCCTGCCACGGAGACACAAGTTAGTATGCAACAGGTTTAAATATACAGTGGATCACTGGCTAGGATGCCATAATGGACCGTTTAGTCTTGAACGAGGATGGAATGCAGCTAAGATTCAGTAGTGGCTGCAATCCATCCCGTTCAGATGCAGTAGACTACAGTGAGTTCCGTCCGAATCGGATCGGTGCCAGTGCCCCAGCGACCGTCCGCAGGAACCAGTGAACTTGTGCACAAGTTGTCCGTGATCGAATCGGTATTGTTTCATTAAGCCAACAGTTCATGCAGTTGAGGCAATGCCAGTTCAGGACAAGCAGTATTATGATTCAGTTGCATAGCCTCTTGATTCAGTATATTTCATAGCATAATTTAAAGAAGAACAAACATTCTAACTTGTATTTATGCATATGATAAATGTCCCAAACGAACAAGCATGCAGTTAAGTAACCGTTTACAGTTTGATTGACAAGCAGTATTAACCAAGTCTATTCTCTTTTATCTTGGTTTCTTTTATTATTACTTGATATCGTTTGATCGGGGCAAGGAGTGAAGTTGGAAGCAGGGCTAGCTAATCGGATTGGTAGCCACTCACTTAGATTTTGGAAAGAAGAAGGAAAGATGCGCTTCACGACTCCGCTCGCAAGCCGCCTACTGCTCGTTCACCTGCACACGAACATCTCGATTAATACTTCTTCCTCTCTTTCCAATCTCGGAATAGAAGTGCAAGTCAATGAACGAAAATAATGAAAACCATCAAAACCGTTCAAGGAAAACAAGCAAATCCCAAAACCAACTCAAAGCACGAAAGCAACAAGCGACATCGAAAACCGAGGCAATAAAAGATAGCAGCGGAGAGGTCCCTCCTGACTCTGTCGCTAAGCCGATCCCGGGGCGCAGTCCACTGAATATGGGAATCAATTCCGAAGAAACAAATCCATAACAAGGACGAGTTCTTAATTCAATCTATCCCGATCGAACGATACCGTCTTGTGTTTCTTAGCCGCGCTCTCCGCACCGGGAGAACGGGGCGCTACATCCTACCCAACTAATTGGAAGTTTCGTCCCGAAACTTAGGGTAGAACTTACCGTTAGGGATTATTGCGTTGGGGACGACGATCAGGAAGGTTCGGACAGGAATTAATGGCATGGCCTGATCGTCCACAAGCGAGGCATAATCCAAGTCTCAAGCGGCAGTCTTTCTTGTCGTGTCCAGTCTTTCTACAGAACCGACACGTAATGTTCCAATGCTTTATTTGTTGACTACCGTCGTTCCGACGCTTTGCAGCGTTGTTTCCTCTGTCGTTGCTTTGGCGTTTGTGACTGGATGTATGCACAGCGCCGGCAGGAACGTGAGGATAGTGTGGTTCGAGCGACAGGGCATGATTCATGACTTCACGCATTGTACGATACTGAGGAACGGCTACGTACGAATGAATGACAGGGCGTAGTCCACCTTCAAACCTTCTAGCTCGACTCGCTGCATCAGGTAAATAGGCCTTAGCGAATTTGGAGAGTCGGTTGAATTCGGCGGAGTACTCTTTAACTGTCATCCTGCCTTGCCTCAGTTGCACGAAGTCATTTTCTATTTGACGTTGTACTGGAGGCGGTATGAACTCCTCTTCGAACGCGGCACGAAAGGTCGTCCACGAGATCGCCTCCTCTCCGTGATCAAATTGGAGAGATCGTCGATGCACGTCCCACCAATCGTGTGCGTTGAGGCGGAGCTGCAGTTGCGCGCAGGCGACGTGCTTATCTTCGGGGACCTCTAGCAGAGTGAAGTGATCTTCAATCTCGGCTAGCCAATCTAGAGCTACCACTGGGTCCTCAGTCCCGTTGAATGGGGTATTGCAGACTTTCTTGAAATGGCCCAAGTTGAAGGCAATCACGTCCCTCGGCCTTGGAATTTGAGGCGTCTCCACTTCAAGCACGGGCTGTTCCACCGGAGTCGTTGCTGTTGCGACGGAATGGTTGGCAGCCAAAGTCTGAACGATTTGTTGCAGGGCATCGACCTGCTTCTGTTGGACTGAGAATCGGGTCTCTAGATTACTCTCGAGCTTGGCTTGGCGAGCATCGTCTCGTTGTCGTTGCGATTCTAACATTTGTATTACCCGTTCAAGCGGGTCGACTTGAGACATGCCTCTTTGGCTTTGAGAGCTTCCCGAATTGCCCGAACTGCTCTCTTGTGTTTCGATCGGTGGTTGCGCTGCAGATTGCGCTGGATTCATTCCTTCAAAAGAAGGTAAATTACATTAGGATCATAATGTATTATGGACTTATTGCATGAACGTATCTCATTTTGGCCTAGCGAGTTCAAGAGTTCGCACAGGAATTTGATCGTTAAAGGAACTTTTCCAGCACGAAGTCTAAGGAACCTTGAATCTGTGCTCTGATACCACTATGTCATGCCCCGAGGCGTCCCCCGAGTCGTGACCGCCGTGCGGGCCTGGAGTTGCGCCCGCACAAGGCTTTAATGATTTGCATAGCAAGCACATACTCAGAGTACGCAGATAAATTGAAACACAGATTTGAAACATAGAAAAGTTCTCTTTATTGATAATGAACATCTATTACAAACTCTTGAACGAGTTAGCTAATATGCCGAACGGCTTACAAAAGGGTTGACTCAAAATGAGATAGCAGTCCTGTACATTACATCCTTTTATAAACTCAAAACGATAAGGACCTCCAGGCTGGAGGATCGCTTTGCCACGGAGCTGCATTTGTGTATGAAGAGTTGCAGCTTCGGACTTCAAAAGGCTTCGAGGCGCGGTGAAGATGCGCTAACAGCTGGACTGGATCGGGAAGACGACTTCGGCTCCTCGCTCGGTTCGCCTTAGTGCGGAGAACCTGTTTCAACGAGGGTCAGCATATCGAAACATGCTGGTGAAGGCGAGCTAGCCTGACTATACCAATCAACATGTTGTTTAGTGAAGCATGCATATTTTTGTGGGTTACTATCTTGCCTTAGTTCATTTACAAGTAAGCAGCATATTGAATTTACTGAAATGAACGTGCCACCGTTAGGTGGATTTTACCTGACCGTCTGAATTACCTGCACAATACTTACCATGCCTTCCCTGCCACGGAGACACAAGTTAGTATGCAACAGGTTTAAATATACAGTGGATCACTGGCTAGGATGCCATAATGGACCGTTTAGTCTTGAACGAGGATGGAATGCAGCTAAGATTCAGTAGTGGCTGCAATCCATCCCGTTCAGATGCAGTAGACTACAGTGAGTTCCGTCCGGATCGGATCGGTGCCAGTGCCCCAGCGACCGTCCGCAGGAACCAGTGACCTTGTGCACAAGTTGTTCGTGATCGAATCGGTATTGTTTCATTAAGCTAACAGTTCATGCAGTTGAGGCAATGCCAGTTCAGGACAAGCAGTATTATGATTCAGTTGCATAGCCTCTTGATTCAGTATATTTAATAGCATAATTTAAAGAAGAACAAACATTCTAACTTGTATTTATGCATATGATAAATGTCCCAAACGAACAAGCATGCAGTTAAGTAACCGTTCACAGTTTGATTGACAAGCAGTATTAACCAAGTCTATTCTCTTTTATCTTGGTTTCTTTTATTATTACTTCGTATCGTTTGATCGGGGCAAGGAGTGAAGCTGGAAGCAGGGCTAGCTAATCGGGTTGGTAGCCACTCACTTAGATTTTGGAAAGAAGAAGGAAAGAGGCGCTTCACGACTCCGCTCGCAAGCCGCCTACTGCTCGTTCACCTGCACACGAACAGCTCGATTAATACTTCTTCCTCTCTTTCCAATCTCGGAATAGAAGTGCAAGTCAATGAACGAAAACAATGAAAACCATCGAAACCGTTCAATGAAAACAAGCAAATCCCAAAACCAACTCAAAGCACGAAAGCAACAAGCGACATCGAAAACCGAGGCAATAAAAGATAGCAGCGGAGAGGTACCTCCTGACTCTGCCGCTAAGCCGATCCCGGGGCGCAGTCCACTGAATATGGGAATCAATTCCGAAGAAACAAATCCATAACAAGGACGAGTTCTTAATTCAATCTATCCCGATCGAACGATACCGTCTTGTGTTTCTTAGCCGCGCTCTCCGCACCGGGAGAACGGGGCGCTACATTCTACCCAACTAATTGGAAGTTTCGTCCCGAAACTTAGGGTAGAACTTACCGTTAGGGATTATTGCGTTGGGGACGACGATCAGGAAGGTTCGGACAGGAATTAATGGCATGGCCTGATCGTCCACAAGCGAGGCATAATCCAAGTCTCAAGCGGCAGTCTTTCTTGTCGTGTCCAGTCTTTCTACAGAACCGATACGTAATGTTCCAATGCTTTATTTATTGACTACCGTCGTTCCGACGCTTTGCAGCGTTGTTTCCTCTGTCATTGCTTTGGCATTTGTGACTGGATGTATGCACAGCGCCGGCAGGAACGTGAGGATAGTGTGGTTCGAGCGACAGGGCGTGATTCATGACTTCACGCATTGTACGATACTGAGGAACGGCTACGTGCGAATGAATGACAGGGCGTAGTCCACCTTCAAACCTTCTAGCTCGACTCGCTGCATCAGGTAAATAGGCCTTAGCGAATTTGGAGAGTCGGTTGAATTCGGCGGAGTACTCTTTAACTATCATCCTGCCTTGCCTCAGTTGCACGAAGTCATTTTCCATTTGACGTTGTACTGGAGGCGGTATGAACTCCTCTTCGAACGCGGCACGAAAGGTCGTCCACGAGATCGCCTCCTCTCCGTGATCAAATTGGAGAGATCGTCGATGCACGTCCCACCAATCGTGTGCGTTGAGGCGGAGCTGCAGTTGCGCGCAGGCGACGCGCTTATCTTCGGGGACCTCTAGCAGAGTGAAGTGATCTTCAATCTCGGCTAGCCAATCTAGAGCTACCACTGGGTCCTCAGTTCCGTTGAATGGGGTGTTGCAGACTTTCTTGAAATGGCCCAAGTTGAAGGCAATCACGTCCCTCGGCCTTGGAATTTGAGGCGTCTCCACTTCAAGCACGGGCTGTTCCACCGGAGTCGTTGCTGTTGCGGCGGAATGGTTGGCAGCCAAAGTCTGAACGATTTGTTGCAGGGCATCGACCTGCTTCTGTTGGACTGAGAATCGGGTCTCTAGATTACTCTCGAGCTTGGCTTGGCGAGCATCGTCTCGTTGTCGTTGCGATTCTAACATTTGCATTACCCGTTCAAGCGGGTCGACTTGAGATATGCCTCTTTGGCTTCGAGAGCTTCCCGAATTGCCCGAACTGCTCTCTTGTGTTTCGATCGGTGGTTGCGCTGCAGATTACGCTGGATCCATTCCTTCAAAAGAAGGTAAATTACATTAGGATCATAATGTATTATGGACTTATTGCATGAACGTATCTCATTTTGGCCTAGCGAGTTCAAGAGTTCGCACAGGAATTTGATCGTTAAAGGAACTTTTCCAGCACGAAGTCTAAGGAACCTTGAATCTGTGCTCTGATACCACTATGTCACGCCCCGAGGCGTCCCCCGAGTCGTGACCGCCGTGCGGGCCTGGAGTTGCGCCCGCACAAGGCTTTAATGATTTGCATAGCAAGCACATACTCAGAGTACGCAGATAAATTGAAATACAGATTTGAAACATAGAAAAGTTCTCTTTATTGATAATGAACATCTATTACAAACTCTTGAACGAGTTAGCTAATATGCCGAACGGCTTACAAAAGGGTTGACTCAAAATGAGATAGCAGTCCTGTACATTACATCCTTTTATAAACTCAAAACGATAAGGACCTCCAGGCTGGAGGATCGCTTTGCCACGGAGCTGCATTTGTGTATGAAGAGTTGCAGCTTTGGACTTCAAAAGGCTTCGAGGCGCGGTGAAGATGCGCTAACAGCTGGACTGGATCGGGAAGACGACTTCGGCTCCTCGCTCGGTTCGCCTTAGTGCGGAGAACCTGTTTCAACGAGGGTCAGCATATCGAAACATGCTGGTGAAGGCGAGCTAGCCTGACTATACCAATCAACACGTTATTTAGTGAAGCATGCATATTTTTGTGGGTTATTATCTTGCCTTAGTTCATTTACAAGTAAGCAGCATATTGAATTTACTGAAATGAACGTGCCACCGTTAGGTGGATTTTACCTGACCGTCTGAATTACCTGCACAATACTTACCATGCCTTCTCTGCCACGGAGACACAAGTTAGTATGCAACAGATTTAAATATACAGTGGATCACTGGCTAGGATGCCATAATGGACCGTTTAGTCTTGAACGAGGATGGAATGCAGCTAAGATTCAGTAGTGGCTGCAATCCATCCCGTTCAGATGCAGTAGACTACAGTGAGTTCCGTCCGGATCGGATCGGTGCCAGTGCCCCAGCGACCGTCCGCAGGAACCAGTGACCTTGTGCACAAGTTGTCCGTGATCGAATCGGTATTGTTTCATTAAGCTAACAGTTCATGCAGTTGAGGCAATGCCAGTTCAGGACAAGCAGTATTATGATTCAGTTGCATAGCCTCTTGATTCAGTATATTTCATAGCATAATTTAAAGAAGAACAAACATTCTAACTTGTATTTATGCATATGATAAATGTCCCAAACGAACAAGCATGCAGTTAAGTAACCGTTCACAGTTTGATTGACAAGCAGTATTAAC
The DNA here is from genome assembly GCA_036927795.1 of Iris macrosiphon. NCBI lineage: Eukaryota > Viridiplantae > Streptophyta > Magnoliopsida > Asparagales > Iridaceae > Iris > Iris macrosiphon. The sequence goes on along the minus strand of JAYESA010000010.1, from coordinate 105,028,043 downwards.
CAAGTCTATTCTCTTTTATCTTGGTTTCTTTTATTATTACTTGGTATCGTTTGATCGGGGCAAGAAGTGAAGCTGGAAGCAGGGCGAGCTAATCGGATTGGTAGCCACTCACTTAGATTTTGGAAAGAAGAAGGAAAGAGGCACTTCACGACTCCGCTCGCAAGCCGCCTACTGCTCGTTCACCTGCACACGAACAGCTCGATTAATACTTCTTCCTCTCTTTCCAATCTCGGAATAGAAGTGCAAGTCAATGAACGAAAACAATGAAAACCATCAAAACCGTTCAAGGAAAACAAGCAAATCCCAAAACCAACTCAAAGCACGAAAGCAACAAGCGACATCGAAAACCGAGGCAATAAAAGATAGCAGCGGAGAGGTCCCTCCTGACTCTGCCGCTAAGCCGATCCCGGGGCGCAGTCCACTGAATATGGGAATCGATTCCGAAGAAACAAATCCATAACAAGGACGAGTTCTTAATTCAATCTATCCCGATCGAACGATACCGTCTTGTGTTTCTTAGCCGCGCTCTCCGCACCGGGAGAACGGGGCGCTACAGTAGATGGTGCTCTTTTTGATAAACCATATAACAAGTATACTGATCTTGAAAAAAAATAATCAAGTCTTGATGCAAAGGTTAGAAATGCATTATTTTGTGCAGTAGATAGAACTTAATTTAATATAGTCTCTTCATTTGCTACTTCTCACGATGTTTGGAAACTTCTTGAGGTTACTCATGAAGGAACTTCATAAGTGAAGGCATCGAAAATCAGTAGATTGACACAAGAATATGAGGCCTTCAAAATAAAGCCTAATGAGACTATTACACAAATGTTTACACGTTTACTTAATATTGTTAATCTTCTTACTTCCCTTGGCAATGAATACAACAATCATGAAAAGATACGCAAGCTGCTTCTGGGACTCACTAAGAACTGGAACCCTAAAGCAATGACTTTTATGACCCATACCAGGAAATTGGGCACGAGTCGTGGGTACGTCCAGCCTATGCCGCAATATCAACGGTAGAATGCTGTCTAGGTCATATATATAATATCACAACCACACAATATATCTTCACTCCATAAGGAGGACAATAATATCATAACAATACCCTATCACAATATCTAGAAGAAAGATAAGCACGATAATGATATAAAGAGATAAGGAATTCAAGTCACAAGTAAACAAGTCATGTCAGATGCTAGCAAGTCTAAGTCTCAAATATAACATCCCAATAATATAAAGAAGTCTCTAGAGACAAATCTAGTAGCAAATAAAAGTCTAGCTAACTAAACTAGGCAATCACTATCTAGTCGTTTCCCTCATCTGGCATCTGCTCCTCCTGAGCCACAGTCTCTAACTCTGCTCCCACAATATCCCGAGGTCTATAAAAGATGGGACACCAGTCCTCAAGACAGCCCCCCTAAAAATGTTATCCAATCAGGATTGGAGCGAAGCACATTTCTAATAGTAGTTCCATTCATATGATAAAAGCTATAAAACAGTAAATAATAAAGAAATACATGATAAAGAAGTAAGAGCAGAAAATATGTCATGGTAATACTGAGAGTAAGTAAAGCAGGAATAATAGAGCATCAATCATGAATATGAACTTATCAGGAATAACTGTACCAACTAAGTGTTTGAAATACTAGTTTCGATATGTGATCGGCTTGGAAACTTGCACATAAATTTATGGCCTGACTAATCATACGTGAGGTGTATGATTAGCTCTTACAGGGTATATACACAAGGTAATGGGTATAATCATATATCTAACTAATATTTTCCTACCCCGACTAGTATAGTGGATCCAAACCATGACACATCACGACACATGAATCACAAGGTAGGGTCACATGGATCAAGGTCTAATACCAATACATGCATGTATTATTAGGACATGCAAAGGGTCTAATAGGAAGAGAAAGATCTCATGAAGAGGATCCAAGATATACCAATTCGTGTACCATTGTGTCAGAAATCAAGTATAACAATACTAAGTACATGTAACATAGAAGCTACCAGATAAATAAAACTATCAGAGAATGTACTCGCCTATGGTCCCGAGCTGAAATATCAAACAATGTCTGAAACGGTGCCTCAAAGACCTATATATGAATTTACATGTGAAACAAGAGATTCAGAATCATAAATAAGCTCAAGTAGCTACATTATAGGCTTCTAGGTCAAAACTAGGTTATTTGGGTCAAACTAGTCAATTACCTAATTTTGGGTCACAAGTTACCTATCTAGTTGGTTTATGAGATGATATTATCTAATACCTTGCAAATCCTAAGTATTCTAGGTCATATCCTATTAGTATGGAATACTAGGTATCAATACACTAGATATATAATTTATCTAACTCTTATACACTAGTATTCTATAGTGTCTTAACTTCTCCTGGGTGATACACACACACATACACATACCCCTAATCCTCACATTACACTCATGTATCATGGATACACTGATACACCAACCTATTACACTAAAATACTCTCTAAAACACACTCACTAGTAAGCACTCAAACCTGGACATCAGTTTTCCTCCACATGAGCTGATACTTATACTACTCCACTCTTAATCCCTTGATACATGCAGTGAACTATGGTTATTGAAGTCTGAAACCACCCAATATCTTGTTGTTGTTATTGACAAGGCAGCAGTTGCATATTCCTTAGTTTGACCCTAATCACAATTCATACACCCTCTCACCTATACACAGGTTCCAATACCACATCTAATACCCTGCATATTTGATATTGCTCACCAATATAGTTGAACACACCAATACCTCCCTGATATCCAACACTCAAGGAGATAACCCACATACAGTTCATACTTGTTGTACCTTGTTGTGCTCAACACTCTATCCAATACACACTGGTGTGCTACTGAACATTCCAGTGTGCACCCCTCCACTGCCTGGCAGCACGATCGAGCCAACATACACATCTACAAGTGCTAAGTTGTCTGTACTGCCATATACCTGAGACCCCCAAACTGCCTGCAAATAGCTGCTTGCAAGTGAACTGCAGTTCACTGCTTGCAGTTGACCACCACTCCTCACTGATAGTTTCAATACCACCCACAAAAGCAAATAATACACACACACACACACATACACACACACACAGGCACATGCCTGTCACGACCCGGATCCAGAATGAGGGCACGAGTAGTGAGCAACGTCCAGCCTACGCCGCAACATCGACGGTAGAACATTGTCTGGGTCAACTCTATTATCTAAACATCTCATAAAATATATACATGGTACCTGTCAATCATCTCAACTCCAAACGGAAAAACAATATGGTATCTGATAAATGTAAACTATACTCAATCACAATACAAACTAAAGAAGATAAAGTACGAGATGGAATAACGAAAGAAAGAGTCACAAAACATCCACAGGCCTGAAACAATATATACATGCCATAAGCCTCAATAAAAGTCTAATACAAGTCTAAACAAATAATCTAAACCTCCTCAGACTCTGGTACTAAGTCATCCTGCTCTAAATGAGTATCCTTAATGATACGCCATCCTGTTGTCCGTAATATGTGGGACACTGGTCTACGAGCCAATCATCTAAAAATATATTCAGTCAGGATTGGAGCTAAGTACATACCTCTGAAAGCAGTTTCAAATACATAATCGAGCATATATAACAGATAATAGAAAAGGATACACGATAATTAAACAACAGAATAAAAATGAACTAGAGTGAACATGTAATGTACTGGAAAGTAAAGAACAAGCAAAATGAATAACTGCAAGTGATAAAAGTAGATAAACTAATGTGCCATAGAATACAAGTTCATTATGTGATCGGTTTAGGTTGAACACGAATACAATATGGTAACTCGATTACACGTATGTTATATAATCGATATGTATACGAATACACTGGGGCTTGATCATATAATCAACTCCTATTCCCTCATCCCCAACCAATACCAATGGATCCAATCACGATACGTTACGAACACGAATATGGACACACTGAACACAAGCAGTGTGTGTGAACACAAAGTATACTAAATCAATATCCAATACACACGATGAAATACATATGAAAGAGTACCTATTGAATACGGTAAGTGATAACATCTTTTGACAGGATCCATATAGTACCAGTGCTTGAAACCACTGTGTCAAAATCAAGTATACAGTTCTAGAACATGCGATATATACACTATTATAAAGTAAAAACTAACAAAGAAATGTACTCACCTCTGGTCCTGAGCAAAGGTGTCTCTCGATGCCCAAGCTGGTGTCACACAATCCTATTTAAAAAATATTATGTTAAATGGTGTAATGAAGTGATAAAATGCTAAAATAAGCTAAATCATAATGTTCTAGATCTATACTAAGTCATACACCAATTTCTAGGTCCAAACTAAGGTTATTTGTCTATATTGGTCACTTTCTAGCTAATACTAGCTTGTCTTAGCTATACTATGTTATTACCTTGAGGTATTAGCTATACTAGGCACTAACACTAAGGCAACTTCCTATATTAGTGTTATTTCTATATTGGTAGTAACTTAATAGCTATACTTAGATACCTTAGCTATAACACTATCCTTAACTGGTATGGTACTAATTATTTGTTAACTATACACTATAACTAATACTAACATATCTATATATATTAACAAGTAATAAGCTAAATGATATATTAACTTAACTTAACCGTCTTGATACACTTACTGACACTAAGTAAATAACTAACTGACATATCATACTAACTAACACTAACTAATAACACTAACTGACATATCAAGACTGATACCTACTTACAGTGACTGATACTCTAAGTACTAACATCTAACTTAATTAACCAATACATTATGTATTAACTGACACTTATAATACTAACTGCTAACTAACTGGTAGTTCTAATTCACTTAACTCTCACCACCAATCACCAGTTCGAACTCTCTGATACTCCAATACTCTAATACTAACAAATACAAAATCGGGTATCTTCTAAGTGCAGATTTGCACTTGCTGCAACTATAGCTGATGTTAATCTTGTTGCTGCAAAGGCTCGGTTACATCTCAGGTAAACTCCAACACTAGCATAGTCACTGATCACTCTGTCCTTCCTATTTACTGTGTACTAACACTCCTCTCTTGCCAATACACACAACCATACATACTCTAGCCCGACCCCTATTGCTCACACAGACTTTCCAAATACAATTCACACACACTCTCACTCACTGCCATGACTCGAATACCTTCGGTTAGCCTCCAACAGCACAATCATACACATGAACAAATGCTGATACTGCTGCAGCTATTGCTGCTGATACTGCTTGCTGCTGTACTGCTGCAGCTATTGCTACTTGCTGCTGATACGACTGTTGCTGCAGTTGCAAAACTCGACCCCCTCTAACTGTGTATATACATGAACCCAAGCACCTAACTTATCCTCCCTGATACTCTATGAGACACTCAAACACACTGCCACTAATACACACACACACACACACACACACACACACACATATATATATATATATATATATATATTGAGGCATTTAAACAAATACCTATAGTGCACAAAATATGATATTTATGATACTCAACCCATTGAGGTGCCAAACTACATTCTCCATAATTGATCATTCCCTCAAGTCATATATATATATATATATATATATATATATATATATATACAATTATTAGAAGTTATTACAATATATAATAAAGAAAATTTATGTAAATTACTCGAAATTGGCCCCGTATCACACCGTATCACAAAATACCGTGATACAGCCTATACGTATCCATTTGTGGATACGTACCTAGTACCATAACCCCGATCTAAGTCTAATTTGATCTAATTGGTCTCATAACACACAATTGATGTGTCAAATTCGTAATTCTCCTAACATGCACACAAAATATCTAATAGAACTCACAATACAAAGCCAAATAGCCTTGAGCTTGTTCCTATAGGTAATCATATGCCATGGGGTCATTCTTAAAGGTCAAATACATGATTAAGAAGCCATAATAAGAGAAAAATTTAAAAATTACCAATTGGGAGATGGATTCTCAATAAAAATATAATTGGACATGATCCAGACACGATCTCTAGCTCCAAAGCTTCTCCTTCTTGTGCTCCTTACTTCTCCAAGCTTCAAGGATCCAAGAGTGATGAATTTAAAAAGGAAACGGTGGTGAATTATATAGAAAATTAATGGAGAAAAATTAAAAATTGGGGATCTAGAATTTGGATCAAAATAAAATACAAATGAGGAGAGAGAGAAGAACCCCCCCCCTCTATAGTGGCCGGCCTATTCCCCCTTCCCCAAGTAATTCAAATGTCCAAGTTGCCCCCTATATGTTGCATTAAGAGAAATATTTAAGGATGGGTATATTTGGAAGTCTCAAACTAATTGTAATTACACTAATCCTTCTTAATTTAATTAGTGGAATGACTAATGAGCTTGGGTCCAAGTTGGGCTCACTACTTGTCATGACAAATCTAAATAGGTCCATATCTGATAAGTCTAATTATTGTCTAGTCTCTCTAACTAACTGATTAACACAAGTCTCTAATGACTAATTAATACTAGTCATAATAATCATAGCTTAACTTAATTAAATAAATTATACAATCATTACATAATAATTTAATATTATATTTCTAAAATTAAATACCCATACAAAATTACCAAACTACCCCTAACTGGAAAAGTGAGAGTGACAATGCCCTAGCCACTGTTGTTGCTGTCTTCACTCACTACAGTGTATATTAACACACACACACATATACATATACACACACACACACATACACAACACACACACACACACACACACACACACACACTCACAGGTCTCCTCTCCCCTCTTCACTGAACAGTCAATATCATAACTCTAGCCTGATACCCAAGTGTATCAGGATACCCATTCACACAGATACCAAATAATTTGTACCAAGACTCCCAATGTCTCACTTTCCTCATAATACCCATACTATGATACACACATCTATGAGCACTAACACTAACACACTCAAACTAACATCAAACATTTGGTGTGTACCACTTAAGATACACACAAGATACTGATGATACTTGTGTGATACACCCCTCCAACCTCATGATACCAACCCCAAACACCAAGAAATACCTCACAAATATAATATATGATATAATGTTATGTATAAACAATATATTCAAATATAATATATATAAATTTATACTAATGGTCACCAATACCAAGGAATTATCAAACCTAACCATATGTATCATGTCGTATCATGATATGACCTCTACGTATCCATTTGTGGATAAAAGAAAACTACCACAAACACAATTAGAAACCAATAGTCCTAATGAGAAAATAACATGAATACTTGGTGGACACAATTCAGAGTTTTCTCCAAATGGCCACAAAATATCTAAAACTATCAAATTAGAGGCCTTTACTTCCTAATTCAACACCTATTGAGTTGTACACAACCATGTGTGGATTTCTAGAGGTTTAATATGACAATCTAACATATAAATTTATGTGGAAATAGAAATTTACCTATTGAGAGTTGGATCCTAATAAAACTCTACTAAATGGACACAAGCAATGAAGTAGACACAATTCCTCCTAGCTAAGCTCCTCTCCATTGACCTTCTTGTACTCCAAAGCTTCTAGGCCTCCATGGGGATTGAAATGGATGGAAATGAGTAGATTTGATTAGGAATTTGGTAGGAAAATTAAATTGGATTTGGGGAAGAACTAATTTGGAAAGGATGGAGGCTAATCCCCCCTTAAAAGGGTCGACCACTAGGTTAGGGTTTAGGTGGAAATAAAATATCTTGAATGCCCCTCTCTATTCCCTAATTGGTTCTAGAAGTTGTCATGAATATAATCTTTAGTGGAGGGAGGAATCTAATTAATGAATAAGAAAAATATTTTATCCAAACTAACTAGTATGAATTCTAAATGACCAAGTCACTAACTAACAACCATTAACACCAAATTACTCCAACTAACACTATATTAATTCTAGTTAGCTAGCATACTAACTAATACCAATATAATTATAACTATATAAATATATATCTAATATTTAAACAATAGTGAAATGATAAAAATACGCCTCTTCCAATTCTAGGTGGTTACAAGTCTACCCCCCTAAAATAATTTCGTCCTTGAAATTAAAAGACGAAACTAGCACAAAACAAAATAAGCACAATCAGGAAAGAAGATATCTCACAACTCAAAATGATATGGATATCGCTCGCGTATCTAATTTTCCCTCTCCCAGGTAGACTCACCCGAAGAGTGATGCCTCCACGCAACACGAACCAAGAGGATCGTCTGGTTTCACAATACCTTCTTTCTGAGATCCAGAATCTCTACAGGCTGCTCAGGATAGCTGAGAGTCAGTCCCACATCGATCTCTAAGTGGTCCAAAAGATGGCTAGAATATGTCATATACCGTCTCAGCTGTGACACATGGAACATATTATGCACTCCCTCAAGTGTATGCGATAAGTCTAGTCGGAAGGCCACTACACTGACCTTTTCAAGAACACCAAAAGGTCCGATAAACTGCGGACTAAGCTTTCTGCCTCCACCGAAGTAAATTGTGCTCCGTGTCAGAGAAATCTCAGGAACACCAGATCGCCAACCTTGAGCAACAAAACCTTCACATACAATCTACAAACACAAATAATCATAAATACAAGAAAAAAAACCTATACCTCAAACTCTGACGGCCTCCGGTAGCTATCAGTCCAATACCGATGTCTGTCGTGCGCCACACGAAGTCTATCCTTGATAAGCTTTACCTTCTCAACAAAATCCACAATTATCTCAGGCCCCAACAAAGCTATCTCATCCACGTCATCCCAAGACAATGGAGTACGATACCTCCGACCATATAGAGCCTCAAAAGGTGACATCTCTATACTAGCCTGGTAGATGTTGTTATAAGCAAACTCTACCAAATAGAGATGGTCCTCCCACTAGCCCCCGAATTATAGAACACACATATGGAGCATATCCTCGAGTGTCTGAATAGGCCTCTTTGATTTTTCATCCATCTAAAGGTGGTAAGCGGTACTAAACTTGAGTTGATTACCCAAACTATCCTGCAAACTCCTCCAGAAATGAGAGGTAAATTTACTATCTTGATCCGAGACTATGCTTACTAGAATCCCGTACAGCCTGGCGATATACCTCACATACATCTCTGCCAGCTTTTTCGTAGACAAAACCACTTTGGAAGGCAAGAAGTGGGCCAATTTGGCCAACTTGTCAACAATGACCCAAATTATGTCTTTACCTCCTAGAGAACGTGGAAGTCCAGAAAAAATCCATAGTGATGTGTTCCCACTTCCACTCTAGGATCGGTAATGGCTAAAGCAATCCTTTGAATCTTCGTCTCTCTGTCTTGACCTGCTGACACACCAAGCATCTGGATACAAAGTGCGCATCCTCCCGCTTCATGTCATACCACCATACGTGCTCTCTTAGATACCTATACATCTTATTGGTACCCAGATGCATATAATATTGAGAATGATGCACTTCCTGCAGAACCTCCTATCGTAGCTCTCCACTCGGCACACACAATCTAGTACCGTGCCTCAAAGATCCATCCTCAACAATGGTGAATTCATCAAATAATCTTGCCTGCACTTGGGCTATGTTGCTCTTCAGAGTCACATCCTGATATTGTGTCACCTTTGATTTGTTTTGGTTGGGGTATTAGTATACCCCTAATGTAGTTTGATCTTTATTTTCCTTATGCAAAAGAAATAAAAAATTTCCCTTTTGTTGCAATTGTGCGTGAACTTGGATATTGTCCTAGAGGTAATATGGACATAGTACAACATTATAGTTTTCAGGAATATCCCGCCGGGGATATTTTAGTGGACCTATTATTTATTGTGCATTGGAGTGCAAATAATAAGTTCGAAATGAAGCCTATGAGAGGTAATATGGACGTGATAGGTTTCGTGGACTTATCATCCCTGACGTGCTTAGAATTAAGTACAGATGATAAGTTTGGATGACGACCAATGTGAGAGGTATTATGGACGTGATAGTCAATAGTCAACAGGGATGTTTGCACAGAGGTAATGTGGACGTGGAAAACATAACATTCCCCTACGAGAATCCTATTCAAAGGTTGTGTGAACATGATAAGATTCTAACTCTTTGGGAATGGAGAAAACAAAGAAGAGGTAATGTTGTTTTCTTCGGTAGATTTTACTCTACTTGGGAGAATGTCAGGACCATAGCTCAGAGGTAGTATGGACGTGAACTGGTGCCCGATGGAACTAGTTTTTAAGGTGGTCCACACGAGAGTGTGTCGATGGACCCGATGACTAATCTACTGGAAGCTTTTGAGGATCTATTATCTTTTGCGTATTCAGGACTCCTGAGTACAGATAATAGTTTTTACAATAATTTATGGGGGATAAAGTTCGTGTTGTATGTGTGCACTTGCTGGGGATGAACAAGATGTAGATATTATACATCCTAGTTGCGCTGCTGGGATAGGGGAGTACAAGTCTAGGTTAGACATAGTACTTCTTGAGGAACTTGCCATTGATCGGCATCATCAACAAGTCTCCATTAGGTTTTGCAAGCCGGTATGCACCGTTAGAATACACTGATTCCACAACGAAGGGCCTTCCCATTTGGCTTAGAATTTCTCGACCGTCTTGTGTGTCATGACCATCGATCTTCTCAATGTTAAGACGAGGTCACCAAATTGGAATGCCCTCTCTTTCACCTTTTTGTTGACGGCTCCAGAAAGACGTGCTTGATATAGCTCAATGTGTTGTTGAGCCAAGAGATATTTTTTATCAATTGCGTCCAACTCCTGTAGACACCGATGATAGTTGTCATCGACGATTAGCTGGTGAGTGAGAGCCACCCGGAGAGGGGGAATTTAGGTTTCTAGGAGAAGCACTGCTTCTCTCCTGTAAACCAGGAAAAATTGAGTGCTGTCAGTTGGGGTTCAGATCGTCGTACGATTGGCCCAGAGACATTCTCCAAGCTTCTCGTTCCAGTCCCGTTTGTTGGATGAAACAAACTTCTTGAGAAGCTTGACGATCATCTTATTGAATGCTTCTACCAATCCATTCGCTGTTGGATTGTAGGAAGTGGAAGCTACATTCTGAATTCGATTTTTATCACAAAATCAGAAGAAAGCATGACCTACAAACTATGGACCGTTGTTATGAATGATCCTATAAGGCAAGTCAAAGCGGTTGATGGCATAATTTTGATGAAACTAATCACGTTGGAGATTTTTACTTCCGCGAGCAGGATGGCCTATGCCCATTTGGAGAAGTAGTCCGCTATGGCAAGGATGAAACGGTATCTTTTGGATAATGGTGGACTAATCGGCCCGATGATGTTTATGCCCCACGCTTCAAATTGCCAAAACAAGATGGTCGGGTGTAGAAACTCTAAAGGTTGGTGGATGAAGTCAGCGTAGATTTGACACATCCTGCACCTCTTTGCATAATCGACGACATCTACTACCATTATCGGCCAATAATAACCCATGCGTCAAAGTCGATCCTGTAACTTGGGACCGAGTTGGTATACACCGTAAACACCGTCGTAGACTTAACAGAGTGCTTGATTCACTTTTGCATCCGATATGCACCGCAGTAGGAGCCCGTCATACGAACAGTGGTACAATATCTTAGTGGCTGTATCATAATAAAATCGGAGGGAACATCATCTAACAGAAGCGACTTCCTTTGGGTCGTCCGTAAGGATTTTGTAGACTGCATAGTCTATAAAAGGGAACCTCCAGTCTTTGACATTAATTTTAGTCTCCACGGAGTAGCTCAGACATAAGCATAAGTTGTTCCTAGGGCAGACCAGTTCTCGACCAATCACTATGATTGATTGTTGGGTTTTGAAAGGAATTGCTAAGGAAGCTGCGAGGCCAGCAAGAGCGTCAGCGTCAATGTTTTGCAGTCGTGGTACGTGCTCTATGAAGAACCCGATGAATGTGGAGATTATGTTGATCGTCGCTTGATGGTAGGTGAGTAAGTCCTCATGACGGACTTCGTACTCGCCTCTGACCTGACTGACTATCAGCTAGAAGTCGCCATAGGCCTCTAGGTAGTCCGCCCCCAACTATTTAGCTAGTTGGAGCCCAATAATGAGAGCGTTATATTCTACTACATTATTGGAGCACAGCTCTGTGAGTGAATACGCATGGTGAATGACTAGGTTATCGGGTGTTTGTGGTATTAAACGAAAGAATGAAAGTGTATTTCAATGACGGAGTTTGTGCGAAACCCGCGCCCTTTGGTTTACAAACAAACTTGTACAATGTAATCCTATACGAGGATGTAGGAGTACAATTTATTTAATCTGGGTATAAATTGCTATAGGTGTCTGATCTGCAGTCGATCACTTTAGCCCTTGGACTACGCGATGTTGAAGAAGTGCCGTGGAAGACAGGTAGCAGCTTCGAAGGTTGTAGGAGAGGGTGGATGCACGATGCCGAAGTCGTCGATCCCCGCTCTTTGCCTGAGCTCCGGGCTCTCTCTCTCTCTCTCTCTCTCTCTCTCTCTCCCTCCTCCTTGTTCGATCTTCTCCGATTGTCGACCTTGGATCTGATATTGGTACTCTTGACCGAATTTTTTGACCTGGGATCTGATATCGGTTTCTTGACCAATTTTTCGACCTTGTTCCCCATTGACAGGGGCCTCTATTTATAGAGTCTTTGGTGACAGTGACCACTCCGTTGGTGTAGCAACCAAGGAGTGGAAAGTACAGCACCCTTTTATACAACGGTTAAAGTAACCAATGCCTACGTATAGATGATCTTTTGACTGAGCGGGTGACGTGGGTCCAACTAAGGGGACACAACACGTACGGTTGCTACTAAGATCACGGCGTAAAAGCCACGCGGGTAGGTATCCATTATGTAGAAGAGGTTGGCGTAGAAGCCAAATGTCCGTCACCATGGCATAGAAGCCAAGTAGGCATAGAAGCCGAGTAGGCGTGGAAGCCGAGCAGATATAGAAGCCAAACAGGCATAGGAGCCGAGTAGGCGTGGAAGCCGAACAGGCACAGAAGCCGAACAGGCATAGAAGCCGAGTAGGCGTGGAAGCCGAGTAGGCGTGGAAGCCGAGTAGTCGTAGAGACTGAGTGGGCGTGGAAGCCGCATGAGCACAGATCCTGAATGGGCGTAGAGGCTGCTGCATATCGTGCCAGAATGGGCGTAGAAGCCGCTTGAGCACAGATCCTGAATGGGCGTAGAAGCCGCTGCATACCGTGCTGACGTGGACGCCTTAGCCGGAATTACGGCTTTTGAAGATATAACCAAATCTCTTGCAGAGATTTGCCATCACCTTATGCATTAAATACGGAGGCGTGTTTCGAAGGTCTGCAGGCCTTCTGTGCACCCATCGCAGAGACGTGTCTTGAGAGAAACTGTCACCGCTCTGTGCAATTAGACGTGGAGACGTGCCTCGAATCCCGTACGAAGTACAGCTTTTGACGTGGCAGGCAGTTTGTCTGCTGTGGAGCGTAAAATAGCTCATGTTTGCCTGTGTAAAATAGGGCGACGTATTCCCTTGTACGCAAAAGAGCGGTTTATGCTGAGGGGACTCCAGTAAACGACGGTTTGGTGATATTTTACCAAATCCTCTGCATTAAATGGTGAGATCCGCCATCATACTGTGGGACGCGTCCTGAGAGGTCTGCCATCGTTTCCAGCCGTCGTCTGGGTAGCTGTGCATCACCTTTTGTCAGGAGTCAGAGGTCAAATTCACCGCGTGACTTGACAGGTTCATTTCGGGGAAGATGAAGCGTTCCTCGTACGCTATAATGCTGCTTTGAGAGCGGTTGAGTTTTACGCCATGGAGGCGATGAAGAACTCTGTTTCACGCTGAAGCGGCCTGGACGTACTGCACTTATGCGGATGGTCCTTTGAGCTTTATTCTTCACGCTGTATTTTAGCTGAGAAAACTCTGTTGTACGCCTGATGGCCCTGAAGGCCTCTGCTTACGCTGCTCTGTATCAAGAGGCTGTGTAGCTCTTCCCAGCGTACTTTTCATGCTTCTACATCGGGAGATATTAACACTACCCCCACTCAAGAGACAATATCGCTCTTGGGCCATGTTCTTGAAGCACCGTCGAAGAACATTCGCCAAACGGACTCTCTCGTCGTCGTGTTAGACTCTAACACCTCGTTTGGAATGTCATCATAAAGCTTCGACATCCTTGGCACGGGATGAGCTTCCAGGAAGTCAGCGAATGATTGGCCCTAGACTACCTTCTACGGAACAAATACCATGTCTTACGGCGATGACAATATTGCCCACGTGGCCAGGCAGGAGTTAAGCGCCCCAGGCTTAGTCATAAGGACTCTGAGGGGGCTAACTCGAAAGATTACAAGTATTATTTTCCCAGCTACGTAATGATGGGTCTTCTTGATAGTGAAGACCAGAGTAAGGAACTCCTTCTCGACGGGGTTGTACCTATGCTCTGCGCCGACCATCATCCTACTAAGGTAATAGATGGCCTGCTCCTGACCAGCTTCACTCTTTTGGTCTAGTAGAGTGCCGAGAGAATGATCCATCGCTCGCACATATAGTAGAAAGGGTTTTCCATGACCAGAGCCACCAATACTGGGGGCTTCGTGAGGTATTTCTTAATATTGTCGAAGGCTCACTGGCATTCTTCAGTCCAAACGAAGGAGACTCCCTTCTTCACAAGATGAGTGAAGGATTGGCATTGTCCAAAGAGGTTGTCTATGAACCTCCTAATATATGCCAGCCTTTCTTGCAGATCACGGAGCTCTCGAAGGTTCTTCAGAGGGTTTATATCAAGGATAGCCTTGGTCTTCTCAGGGTCTATGTGAATACCCTTCGAAGTTATGATAAAATCTAAAAACTTGTCGTTGGAGACTCCCAGGAAAGACTGGTGGGGTTCATCTTCAGTTGGTGCACTCGCATTAAGTTGAACACTACCTTCAGGTCATGGAGGTGGTCATCCTAGAAGCGGCTCTTGACAGTGATTCATCAACTTAGCACTCAACTATCTTGTATAGATGTTCACAAAAGATGGTGCTCATAGCTCGCTAGTATGTCACACCTGTATTCTTCAGACCGAAGGGCATCACTGTGTAACAATATACCCCTATTGGTGTTTGGAACACCATATGCTTTTCGTCATCTGAGAATATCTTGATTTGGTTGTAGCTCGAGAACCCATCCATGAAGGACATACGCTCGAAACCACAAGTATTGTCGATCATTATGTCTGTGATCGGGAGGAAGAATTCATCCTTTGGGCATGCCGTATTTAAATCATGAAAGTCTATACAGACTCAGATTTTACCGTTCTTCTTGATGATAGGAACAATGTTGTTGGCTACCCAATCTGGATGCTGCTTCTCGCGAATAAAGCTGCTTGATATCAGCTAATTCACTTCAGTTTCGATGGCGTCCATGATGTCCGGATGGAATTGCCGTTGCTGTTGCTTCACTGGCTTAGTATTCAACAAGATATTGAGCTTGTGAGTTACGATTTGCGAGTCCAGACCCGATATATCCTCGTAGCTCCATGCGAAGACATCTATATATTCCCTTACAAGCTATATAAAGGATTCACGGTCTCTGTCGAAAGGTTTTTGCTAATAAAGATAGGCTTAGGAGTCGAATCCTCGCCTAGGTCGACTTGAACAACCTCATTCTTAGTGGGTGGTTCTCGTTGCTTGAAGCGTAATTCCTACTGTGCCTCTAACTGTTGAGCCCATGGCTCTACTTCGAAGAGCTCAATCGGGTTATCATCATCTTCCTCCAGGTGTGCCAATACCATGTTGACAGACAATGTTTGCTTGAACATATCTCCGATACTTGTGTCGGATTCCAAAGCAAAAGTCTGCTAAGAGTGAGATTGTAACACATCCTCTTCTTCCGAGCCCTCAGGTATTGTAGGAGGTGTGACATACCCTAAACCGTGACCGGTTTGTTGGTAGTATATTTCGATCTTGTCTTTGGGAGCAAAGTGACGTAGTGGCAGGCGTCACCCTTGCCATAGTTTAGTCCCTGGTCTCTCTTTAAGTCGTAACCCATCTTTTGGATAATATCTTTGGCTTACGATCTATAACGATAGATTTGTACTTTACCGCGCTTGGGCTCCTGCTTGTCCGAGAGGAAGTCTCGACAGCCTTCCACTTTGTTGAAGATGATGGATTTGTCTCCTCCCTTCCTTGTTGGGACTATAAAGTAGGAGTCCTACCTTGGGAGAATTCGATGCACTGCGTAAGTGATAGTCACTTGTGTGTGCAATTATAACCCTAACCCGTATTCTAAGAAATACATTATACTCAAATATGCAACATCGAAGTAGTTCAAAGATAATCCTTTATTAAGAAAGTAAGGTATCTTTTCAATAGGGGTTACATCATCCAAGGATGGGACATTGGCACAGGAAGCCACATATTCTTCTAGCTTATCTCCCTTGGGATCCGCCTCCAATGTCAGTGATGATCTTGGAGGCCTCTTGCGCAGTTTTACTACCAGGAGTTCGGAGACCTTCATGACGAGCGGCTCCTCCCTTGGGGGTTATTTTGGTGTTCCCATTCTGACCACAGTAGGTTCTTAAGCCTTTCTGCGGATCTTAACCTCGAGAGGGACGAGTGTATCGGCGGTACGACTTATGAGACGAACCTTTAGGAGTTCGTCCGGTGCTTCATCGGCTTCTGCTTCATTATCAGTCTTATTATCTATTTCCTCCAAGTGGGTCCGTTTGTACATGACCGAGTTAGAGTAGTAAGCCTCGATCCCTTTAAATGGATCTATGTCAGTAAATTCTGTCCAAATGACTGCTTCGCTGTCGACATATTTCAGACACTGATGCATGGTTGAGGGCGCAATCATATATTCGTGTATTTAGGGACGTCTTAGCAGGACGTTATAGGACACATCCACGTCAATGACATAGCATGTCACCTCCGTTCGAAGATCGCCTATTTGACACTTTAGACGAATTTTTCCCAGAGGGTAACTTCTTCAAGCGTTGAAATCACTGATGGTCGTATTAGTCGTTGCCAACTGGTGCATCAGGATTTCCAAGATTTGAGTAGGCTCCGTGGGATGGTACTAAGAGATGACCCCGGGTCAATGTTCATCCGGTCCACCTTGATGGCCTTGATATACCCTATATAGTACATGGGGTGATTGTGCCGGTTATTCTTCAACATCATGTCCTGTTCTGAGAATGTGATGTTCGGGATTATCTCCATCACGTTGTTGTAGTGGGGACATGCGACAGGATTCTCGGCCGATGGCTTGACCTCAACCAAGTAGGAGTCAACGTTATGCAGTGCCTCACTCAGAGCGTCAATGGCCTCTTTGGAGAGACAAAGGAGCTTGAATAGTGACAACTTTGCTGGAGTATTGGCAAGCTGTGCCAATATATCAAAGTTGTAGGGTTTGTCCATCCCGGTGCTGCATCATTCCTCAGAGGTTTGTCGAAGCGAACCTCTTTCTGTTTTTGCTTGTCCGTCTCAGGAGGCTGGGACAGACCTTGCTCAAATGCCTCTGGAGCCGTGGGTACGGTGGTTTGACGTGCACTATCCTCGGGAACCGTATTATAGTCACACGAGTAGATTTGCCCCGACCTAGTTACCCAAGCCAGGGCTTCATTGGTTGAGGGAGAGACCATGTGACCGGATTTGGGCCTCTTTCCTTTAGACTTGATGATGGAAGGCGCCGTTTGCTGCGTCAAGTCTTGGACGATATCGGGGTGGACCCACATGACCTTGCCTCGAGGCGTGGTAAGAGACACCATCACGGCTGCTTGGTTACAAACTAGAGGGAGGTTATCAACCTCCATCGTTGCCTTTGAAATCAGGATAACACCATCTTGGGCCTCCGTCGCTGAGAAGTCACCAAATTGAAGAGACACCATATTTGCAGCGACCGTCTTGTCCTCAAAGTCTAAAGTGAGGACTTTGGAATCAATCAGCTGTTGTACATGTCTCTTCAACACGTAGCAGTCTCGTGTTGGATGGTGGATATATCGACGACAGTGGCAGTACTTTGGGTCATCGACCTTAACTGCCTTATCAGGACGTCTGATGCTGGACAGCAGGATCTTGTTTCCCTTCATCAGTACATTGAAGATCTCCGTGATATCGTCCTCATCGAAGGAGTAAGTCTCCTTCGGCTTGGGTGCTTCTGCTGGCTTCTGAGTAGGTGTAGACGAACCTTTGGACACGTTAACGGTAAAGGCCTGCTTTCCTTTACCGTCATGGTCGTTGTTGTTGTTAGAACGCTTTCCCCTATCTTCAACGATAAGGATTTGTATCCCCAACACATGGGCGTCCTTTTCTTTGCTCTCTGCGGTGTCAACGCTTATGATAAACGCCGTCCAATCCTCAAACTGACCAAGCCCTGTCCTGAGCCTTACTGTCGGTTGTAAGTTCTTTTTGCACGTGTCCATCAACACGATCTCAGGAGTACCCGGGGGTAATCTTAGTGCAGCTTGTCGGAAGCATTCTATGTAGTCCAGTGCGAACTCTTTTTTCCTTTGCTTGATATCCATAAGGGAGGACATTGTCATGTCCAGTCCTCCGTCATAGAATCGACCAAGGAAAAGGTGCCGAAGGTCGCTAAAGTATGAGATGCAATTGTTTGGGAGACTACAGAACCATTCGTAAGCGACCCCTCGACAAAACTCGGACGAACAAATTGGTAAGCAAGGTGTCGTCCCATGGTAAGTTTTCCGTCATAGAGCCGAAATAGTTTATGTACTGACAAGACGACGACTTGCCATCGAACGAGACCAGAGACAGTGGTTTGTACATGGGTAGATATACCACATTATTCCACTCGGGATAACAACGTTGTCGTATCCCGAGCTTATGGTTGTCTTTAGCTTCAACGCGAGCATGAAGTTCCCTGTTGGCCTCGTGGACATCGTCGGACGGAGGGACGGATGATCGTGGTAAAGTGTGATTGTGTAAACCGTCTAAATTTTAATTTCCCCAATTTGCATGAAAATTCAAAATATTGATTTTTCGGAATCAATTTGTTATGATTCTTGTTGTAATTGTGGTTTAAATATTTTATTTTATTCCTGTCTAGAAATATATGTTAGTATTTTTGTCTTTTGTTGAAATAAAAATATTATTATTACGAGAGATTAACTATTCAGCTTCTATTGCTTATTATTATTCTTAATAGATGTTATATTTATTGTTATAAATACGTTATTGTCATCGTTAAGGTTTTTATAAATGATATCGTTCATTGTTTCATATAAGCAGCCGCCAGCAACTTCTCCACCTGGTAAACAACACCAGCATCAAGGAAAACTTTTCTTCTTCCCCATCTCTAATTTTCTTTATCATCTTCCATTCTCTATGGAATAACACCCTCTCCCTCATATTTACCATCGACCCCTCATCCTCGCCTACCGTCCGGGCATCCTCCGCACTCAGTGCCAGACCGGAGGCTCCACCCACCTGCTCGCCGTCGAGCCCGTCCGCACTCAACCAGGAAAGAGTGCATCAGCAGCAATTGCAGCACCTGGCGTAAGCTGTCTGTGCAACCGACGACCGACCCGTCGTCTCCGCGACCATCTCAACGGTTATACGAGGAGCGCGCGACCCAGCACCCATCCCGCAGTCGTGCGGTCAGCCGTATCAAGCACTCCAGGCCTCGTCGGTGCGTCGTCCACCTTCAACGCATAGGAAGCGATATTGGCTTCCTCCACTACCAGGCCAAGTTTCCCCAACCTTGCCTTGCCTCCGCAACTACTCCATCGACGACCCACAGTCGTGCATCTAGACGACACCAATGCTGCAACCTGACCTCTGCGCTCTCGAGCCTTCGTCATCACCCTTGCCGTCAACCGTCGCGAGATGCCGAAGCGACCAGAGCCGTCCCCTTTCAAAAGAACGTCGGCTGGAAGGACTATCTTCCGGTGATCCACGCCGATGAGTCGAGAGCACAAGGAGATGTCGAAGAGAGCCTCGCTCAGTTCAGGCGACACAACAAAGCTTTATATATAGGTAATATTTTGCCTACCTCTCCAATAAATTGCTTTCTTTGTAGTGATCGGTTATAAGATGTAGGTTCTTAGGTCCATTTACTTTAAGGAATAATTAAGGAATTGGTTGGAAGAATAAATATTGGATACACAGTTTAGTAGAAGTGAAGAAGAGGAAGAAACGAACCCATGATTAAGTTATCATGTAAGTATTGCATTTCCCGCTTAACCTTTAACTGGTAGTAGTAGTAGTATGGATACTTGGATTCAAATGAAACTTTTGCCAATTCAATGTGTGCAATCTAGCACAAACATATATAATTTGCTAATATATTATAGAGGATGAAGGAGCCGATCCCTATAACTCTCATATTGCATTGGAGAGGAGTAGTAGAAAGCCAACTTTGCATTATATGTAAGGAATGTGGTTTTCCTTGAATTTTTTTTTTTTTTTACTTCCCGGCATAACGTATGGGATCCGGTGTAACTTTCGGAACTTTTGTGCATACTGTATTACATGTCTTTGGGCCAACTGCCCCCAGCTCTCACCATTTATAAATGGAAGAAATAGAAAGTCCCCGTGGCTCGATCAACTGATCTTCTGCCACCCAGCCGGAATTTTCGTTGATTGTCTTTAGGTGTCCTTCCAATTGATAGTATGAATGCTAGGTGCAACACTAGAATGGTTTCATCAAACCAATGGATCTACTAAATAATCAGCCTCGTCTTCCCTGGAATGACGAATGGCTCTGGGAGCCCCTCCATAAGCTTCCCTTTCCATTTCTTTCCATAGAAATTCCTCCACAGTCCTCCCTTTCTCATGGCTTCTAACCTAAACTCTCCATATCTTGAAGTGCTGGAGAAATCAGGTGGCCTCCTCCCCTCTTCGGCTCCTGAAGATGCCTGCAATTCTACTTCTTCCTCCCTCGATCCGCAAGCAGATTGGAAAATATTTCTCTTCTTCAAACTCTTAAGCCACAAACCATATCCGCCTCACATCAGCATTGCAACAACCCCAAAAATCTGGAAATGCAAAGGCAACATCAAAATTGCTGAATACTATGAAGGCTCCTTCTCGGCTAGATTTGAGTTACTGGAAGACCTCGAATCAATTATGGACAATGGCCCATGGAAAATTGATGAACACCTACTGCTAATTGAATGATGTCTTCCAAATAAACTGTTATATTTATTTACCTTATGATTCAACAAAAGCAACTTTTTTCTTTTAGTCCCATATGGAAAGGAGAAGTCATTCTCCTTTCCATATATTGCTTTACCCCTCTTAGTGGATAAGTGGACTTTGTAGGGGATGGACTAGATCTCATCCAACCCGCGAGCGGGTGCGCGATTTAATGCGCGTTTTTACGCGTTTATTATTCGCGCACTTAGCATATATTGCTTTACCCCTCTTAGTGGGTAAGTGGGGCCGCTTTCTATGGGAACTCGGGCTGTTCTCTAGAGCTCTTAAGAAATCGAGATAGCACATGGCCGAAAAGTGCACAACTGTTGATACGATCAAATGCCTACAATGTGTTTATGTGTATGTTGAGTCTGTACAAGTAAGATCCTAAGTCCAAGACTTAAGTCACTTTGGGTCTGTATAGATGAGATGTATAACACTATGGGGAGGTTCAAGTCCGGAAGACACCTTCCTCTGATACACGGTGTGATTGCCCATATCTTGTTTTCCTTCCTATATGTCCTATCGTGCTATACCTTCCTTTTTCTCTTATTGAATCATGTGGGGGATTGTTAGATTTATTTACCATATGATTCAACAAAAGCAACTCTTTTCTTTTAGTCCCACATGGGAAAGGAGAAGTCATTCTCCTTTCCATATATTGCTTTATCCCTCTTAGTGGGTAAGTGGGCTTTGTAGGGGATGGGCTAGATCTCATCCAACCCGCGAGCGGGTGCGCGATTTAATGCGCATTTTTACGCGTTTATTATTCGCGCACTTAGCACTTTGCACTTTGCGCGCCGCGGAACGGACATGGGTACAAAGGTAATTTCTTAACTTATTTTATTTTTTATTTTTTTGTTTGGTCTGATGGTTGCTGGTCTTTCGCGGAACCGTTCTCACGTAATCCCGTTACGGAAAGAGTGGGATAGGTTACGTGAGAGATATATCCAGGACACGATCCTGAGATCTGCACAACAGAAATCAGTTTTTCCTTCTCTCTCTCTCGCTCTCTGTTCGGAACGAAACAACAATCGTACAGAGACGAAAAAGAAAAAAAAAACACCAGAACCTTAATTCCTCCAAAAATTCCTCCGTCCAATCTCTATTCTTCGGACAAGGTTGTGATCGTTCGTGGGATTCGCCACCGGGTGCACGGGGAAGTGAATCGAAGGATTCGTTGTATCTCGAGAATAGATCGCCAGGAACCCACTGCACTGTTCGTGAGACGAAATTCTATTCTAAGGACAGCGTGTAACGTGTCTCGAATCCTCTACTATTTCTTGTCTTTAATTTTACATCTTCCTATTTGCATTATTTAGAAATTTAACCAACATAAACTACCAGGTGATTACTTGTTCTCTGAAGCTGAATTCTGGGTGCAATTCCACGGCCTACCGGTGAATCTTCTTAGTGTCAATTTCATATCTACTCTTGCTGCGATGATTGGCACTGTGAAGCCTCTCTTTGTGCAAGATGCTTGTAATTGGAGTCTTTTTGCCCGGGCTAAAGTGAGGTTTGATATCACTGTTCATTTAATTCGAAGATTGAAGGTTCCTATGGGGAATAATAGTGAATGCATAGTGGACCTGAAATACGAGAGGCTAACGAAGTTCTGTCGCTTTTGTGGACGCCTAGGCCATGGTGTGCAACACTGCAAGGAACACCAATCTATGTCCGCAATGATCAACACCAACTGGACTGCCGATCAGATAGATCATGTCAAAAATCTCCTGGACAAACGCTTGGATGCGTCAATCTGTGCTAACCATGCTGCATTGTTCAAACTTCGAACGAAGAATGCCTACAGTAGCATTGGCCAGAAGCTTACATCTGACCTCTCCAAGCCAGGTGGCCCGTCCTCCACCCTCCAGAATTCAAAGAATAAGGAGACCCTTGTGGAAGTCAACATGCATAATAATCAAGCTATGATGATTGACTCTCCTACACCCAGAAACATCAAGCTTCCCAAGGAACAATCAGATCAGATGATGATCGGAGGCGCTTCCCGGAGACAATTACCGGTGATGACTCTAGCAAACTACCTGCAGCAACTGCCAAGGTACCCCCCACCACTCCGGTTTTCACGCCAAACACCCATGTCCTGAACCCCACTCCCTCTTCTGTTATGATGAATCAGCATTTTAATCCCAAACCAGTAACTACCACACCAGAAGTCAAACCTGACCCCAATCAAACAAAACTGTCCTCTACTCAATCGACCGTTTTATTAGAACATCAGAATGGCTAGACTCTACCAACAGATGTACCTCCCACTGAATGCGCTCTTCCTACTGCAATGTCAATACCTAATGTCACATCATCCCCTACTCATCAGTTGTGATCCGAGTTAACCCCTTGTTTTCACCCTGACACAAAAGCCATCTCGCATCCCTCTCATACCCCAACCTCTGTTCCTACTCACTGCTCTAACAAACATAACACACCTTCTACACTATCTGATAAAATTCCTCAGTCAACTACCCCTACCACATTCATCTCTCTCCTTGAAGCATTAACCCAACGTTACTCCCTCAAGATTCCTCAATCATTGCCTCTGCAAATCCCAAAACCCTCTCAGAAACCAAACCTGTCATCTACATCCACTCAAGGCCGTGATTCCACTACATCAACAACTGTGAAACGGTCAGCATCTGACAGGGAGGACAGTGACATTGAATCTCAATCAAATTGACTCCCCAAGAGAATGGCTATTGCCTTTGATGAAGAAATGGCTGCGGCTGGCCAGAAACAACCGCATTGGGAATGATGCTGTCATGGAATTGTTGGAGTTTGAGAAATGATCCGACAATTCGATCCTTACATGCATTTTTCCGGTCTATGAGGCCGTTAATCATTTTTCTATCAGAAACCCGATGTTCACCAGAATCAGCCATATCTCTTACACATACTCTCGGTTTTGATCACAGTTTGGCTGTATCATCTATTGGTCGTTCTGGTGGCTTACTGATCCTTTGGAAATCTGAATTACCTGTGACGATTATCTCCACTTCTACAAATTGTATCCACCTATATATTGGGGTTTCTAGTTCGGCATCAGCCTGGAATTTAATATGCATATATGGCCCTCCCCTTGTTTGCAATAGACGATCCTTTTGGAATGATATGCAGAATCTTACAACCAACCTTAGAGAGCCGTGGCTTTGTATAGGCGACTACAACTCGATCCTAAATGCAGGAGAGAAACAAGGGGGGAACAATTTCAATCTACATCACCATAAATTCTTCATCGACTGGTACAACAGTTCAGGAGCTATGGATTTGGGTTATATTGGCCCTGCTTTCACTTGGTCCAATAGGCGTAATGCGAGCAAGAATGTAGCAGAAAGACATGACAGAGTCGTTTCAGATACTTCCTGGAGATCACTCTACCCACGATCTGGTGTTCTTCACCTGCCATCTCTTAATAGTGACCACAACCCGATCCTACTAAAGCTGGACATTGCCCAAACCAAAAGATTCTTTCCTAACCGCTTCGAAGCAACTTGGACACATGAGCTGGACTTTAACAGAATAGTGTCTGACTACTGGAGCTCTACTTCCCACATAACTGACCTCTCTGCTAAACTACAATACCTGATGTCAAAACTCAAGTCATGGGGGAAACGAAGAATGGAGAATCTGGCAGAGGACATTAAGTAACATGAAGATCACTTAATATGGCTACAAAATCAACCTCCTTCAGATGCTCGAATCCTAAAGGAGAAGGAAGTTCAAGCTACCTTAAATAAGATTTTGCTTCAACAAGAGATTTATTGGAAACAACGATCTCGGGTAGCTTGGTTGAAGGAGGGAGATAGAAACACAAAGTTTTTCCACATGATGGCCCCTAATCGCAAACGCAAAAATGCAATCTCCAGTCTAAAGAAAGAGAATGGTGATATGATTTTTGACCACTATGAGATCTCTGGTTTGTTGATAGCCCACTTTAAGTCCATTTTTGCAGGCAATAGCACTGCCCCTGATACAATCAGTGCAGTTCCATCACAAGAGGAGATCTGGGAAGTTATTAAAGGAATGAATCCTCACAAAGCTCCAGGGCCTGATGGCTTCCCTGCCATGTTTTACCAAAACAGTTGGGACACAGTGAAAGGTGAAGTAACTGACCTTGTTCAAAGTTTTTTCATTCATAACATTATGCCCCACAAACTGAATAACACTTTCATTGTTCTCGTTCCTAAGAAGCCTAACCCAACTACACCTGCTGACTACCACCCAATTTCTCTGTGTAATGTCAGTTACAAAATCATTGCTAAAATCATTGCCAACAGAATTCGACCACTGCTTGACAAATTGATATCCCCTTTTCAAAATGCCTTTGTTCCTAACCGACAAATCTCAGATAACATTATCATAGCCCAGGAAATCATTCACTCTATCTCTAAATCAGACCACAATCATACCTCTTTTGCCCTTAAATTAGATATGGTGAAAGCATACGATAAATTGAGTTGGGGTGTCATTAGTCAAGCTCTCCAAGGATTTGGGTTTATGGGGAAATCTCATGACATTATCATGCAATGCATCAACACTGTGTCATTCGCAATTCTTGTCAACAGATCACCTTCCCATGCTTTCAAACCCTCGAGAGGCATTCATCAAGGTTGCCCTCCTTCCCACTATATTTTCATCCTATGTGGGGAAGAACTCTCGACACACAGCACTCTTATGGAGAGATATAACCTTTATGCTGGTATTAAGCTTTCCAGGAACTCTACCAAGGCATACTCTCACCTCCTCTTTGCTGATGACATATTACTCTTTGGTTCTTGCACTATCCAAAACTTCCTCCAAGTTAAGAATATCCTCACAGATTTTGAATCTTGGTCGGGACAATACATAAGTTATGAAAAATCTTCCATCCACTTCTCCCGCAGCCTTGATGTCTTTATGAAACAACTATACCTGGATATCCTTGAGGTGAAACCTATGTCAACCACTGACAAATACCTGGGCCACCATCTACTACTCCCCAAAACCAGTTTATCTACTTACGCTAATATTGTTGATATCACTAAAGCAAAACTCTTGAGTTGGAAAGGAAAATGCCTTTCTCATGCGGGAAGGACAACTCTCCTTAAATCTACCCTTTCTTCCATCCCTATCTACCATATGGCTTCCTATCTGATACCGAAACATATCTCTAAATCCTTAAGCAAGATCCATCGACAATTCTGGTGGGGAGGTACCCAAACTGTGAAGAAATTCCATTTCTCAGCCTAGAATAATCTTCTCAAGCCAAAAATCAAGGGAGGCTTGGGCATCAGAGACCCCGAGATCACTAACCTGGCCTTGGTTTCCAAGTTAACGTGAGATTTCTCACCCAACCGTCAGCTGAATGGGTTATCTTGTTGAAAGAAAAATATTTAGGCACTTCAGATTTCTGGACATGTCCTCGAGCCTCTTCATCCTGCATCTAGAAAAGCATCCTGGCTTGTAGGGAGTTCCTGCATAACAACGTAGTATGGTCTGTTGGTACGGGTAGTTGCATCAACATATGGAATGATCCATGGGTGATCTCTTGTCCAAATTTCAGAGTGTACGGCAAGCCTGGAGCACAGTTGCAAGCAACATTGGTAAATGAGCTGATAAACCCTTCCACTTGCAGTTGGGACATAGATCTCATCATCAATCTTTTCCCCTCTGAAGAAGCTACTGCCATCATCCAGATGCCATTGTCTAATACATATGCTGAGGATAAAATGATCTGGACCCCCACTCCAAACGGTACTTTTAATTCGAAATCTGCATATAGAATCATCTTTGATCGTAGATATTCTAGCTTACCTGATTCCTCTCAAAGTATCTTTCAAGAATGGAAGAAGTTCTGGGCAAATGAACCATATCTGCGCCCGAGTCATCACATTTATTTGGAGAGCTAGGAATAACTCTCTAGCTACTGGCGAAAACATCTACAAAAGATTGAATGATCATAGCCCAATGTGCTGTCTTTGCCAGGTACATGTAGAAACCTTAGACCACTTACTATTACATTGTCCTCTAACAGGTATACATGGAGTCACTTCCCGCACATTCACATTCAAATCAAGACGGAGACTACTCTTCGAAGCCTACTGCAAAATCTTTTTACTGCAGGTGATCTCAGCTCAATTTCAACTTCATTCTACCTTTTGTGGGCGATCCTGAAGTCGAGGAACGATGCAATATTCAAACACTCTACTCCCTACTGTGAACGCATCATCAAGTCTTTTGAGCAGCTTCGTGAATCGTATGAAGCAGGCTATATAAATGCTCATACTACCAATCAACTAAATCACAGGGAGTTAATCACAGAAGAATGGTCACCACCACCAAGTCATCTTTGAAAATAAACTTTGATGGGTCTTATTATGAAGGAGAAATGGCAGCAGCTGCAG
The DNA here is from genome assembly GCA_036927795.1 of Iris macrosiphon. Classification (NCBI taxonomy): domain Eukaryota; kingdom Viridiplantae; phylum Streptophyta; class Magnoliopsida; order Asparagales; family Iridaceae; genus Iris; species Iris macrosiphon. Next base: position 105,000,436 of record JAYESA010000010.1, on the reverse strand, counting down.
TGCTCAGAGATTATGAGGGCCAGTTCCTAGCAGCAATCTCAACCAAAATGGAAGGAGGCAGCCCACTGGAAGCTGAAGGCGAAGCACTTAAGCTGAGCCTTCAACTCTCGTGCTTCGCCTTCAACTCTGGAAGAGGGAGAGAACATCGAATGTTATTATAGAATGTGATTGCAAGGGGCTTATCGATGCGATCAATCATAAAGAGAGGGACATTCTTTGGCGGGTAAGAACAAGCATCAAAGAAGGTCAAAGAGCTAAGGAAGGACCCAATGGCATTTCATTTTGTTATGCTCCAAGGAGTGCTAATGTAGTTGCCCATTCATTAGCAACGTATTCTCTCTTCACAGAGTCATCCTATCACTTCTCTGTACCGTGAGATTCCACCGTGTAATTTGGCACATATCCTAAGTGATATGGCTAATATCTGCTGTGCTTCTTAATGAATATCAGTTGAACTTCAAAAAAATAAAAATAAAAATGGATCTATTAATAATTTTTTAAAAACACTCCCTCACATTTTTTTAATAAGGATAGCCTCACAATCACTCACTCCTATATAATGTTATTGCACCATACGTTAGCTTATAAGCATTTAAAGATACTTATGTATTAAGTAAGAATTCACAAATAAACCTCCACCATGTTATATGTTGCATTTGACCCTATTATGTATATGTATAGTTTATATATAAAACCTATCACACTCATTGGAAAGCATGGAAAAGCACGAACTGCAGCTGTGCAAGATCCTTAGGTCTGCATCAGTGACTGTAATTCTATCCTCAAGGCTGAAGAAAAGCGTAGAGGGAACGGCTTCAACTACCATCACCATAAAATTTTCATAAAGTGGTTTGATAGATCTGCTGCGATGGATTTGGGTTACATTGGTCCAGCCTTTACCTGGACGAATCGTCGTTCTGCCAATCTCAATATTGCAGAAAGGTTGGATAGAGCGCTCGTGGATACTTCATGGAGATCTACTTACCCGAAGGCTGGAGTCCTACATCTTCCTTGTGTTAAGAGTGATCACAGTCCTATTCTCCTCAAACTAACTGTCAGCACCCAAAGGAGACGATACCCATGTCGATTTGAAGCGGCCTGGACCAAAGAACCAGACTTTAAGAATTTTCTGACTGCAAGATGGAATAATACTCACATTCCTAATATCCAGTTGAAGCTCCAGAACCTCCTCCCTGTTCTGAAATTATGGGGTAAACAGAGAATTGGAAATCTTTCTAAAGATATTGAAAATGAGGAGACAAAATTACTCTCCATTCAAAATCAACCATGTTCGAAGGCTTCTTTGCAACAAGAGAGATCTTACCAGATCACCATTAACAAGCTCTTACTCCAACAGGAACTCTTATGGAAACAACGTTTGTGTATCTCTTCTTTCATTTGATGGCCCTAAATAGGAAATGACGAAACACAATCTCTTCACTGATGAAGCCGAATGGAGAGCAGACATTTGATATTGATGAAATTACTCTTATCATGTGAACCATTTCAAATCAGTATCTCAATCGGTCAACACCACTCCAATCTCATCCAGAGTTTTAGATGAACTCCCTAAAATTGCTCAAGAGGAGAATGATATGCTTGGCATCATCCCTACGCCAGAAGAAGTTCGACTGACTATTACCAACATGAGTCCATACAAGTCTCCTGGGCCAGATGGTTACCCGGCTATCTTCTACCAAAGCAACTGGGATATTGTAGGCAATGAGGTTACTAAATTGATCCATGAGTTCTTTGTGTCAGGTATCATGCCTCCACTTCTTAATCACACGTATATTGCCCTTATACCCAAGATTCCAAACCCATCTAATCCCTCTGAATTTAGGCCTATATCTCTTTGCAATGTTATTTATGAAACAATCACCAAAATTATTGCAAATAGGCTTCGACCTCTCCTTTCTGGACTCATTAGCCCATTTCAAAATGCCTTCGTCCCTGAGAGGCAAATCTGTGACAATGTCATCATTGTCCAAGAGTTATTTGATTCCATACCGAAACGTAGTCATTGGCAAATAGTGCCTTTGCTTTCAAAATCGACCTGGCAAAGACGTATGATAAACTTAGTTGGGATTGTGTTAGCCAAACTCTACATGGGTTTGGAGTGCATGGTAAAATTCATCACTTGATTATGCAATGTATTACCTTGTCCTCTTTTGAAATTTTGATCAATGGATCCCCTTCCAATCCATTCTATCCGAGCCGGGGAATTAGACAAGGGTGCCCATTGTCCCCTTACCTTTTCATTTTATGTGCTAAAATTCTTTCGAAATCGATTCATCTTATGGAGAGTTCTACTCTGTACACTGGTTTTAAAATCAATAATAACTCCAGGTCCTATACCCACTTATTTTCCGCAGATGACCTTATCCTTTTTGGGGACTGTACTCTTCAAAACTTCATGCATATCAAAGAGACTCTGAAACATTTTGAGCTTATTTTTGGCCAGCAAATCAACTATAGCAAGTCTTCCATATATTTCTCTAGGAAATTGGATGCTTTCATGCGTCAAATCTTCCTAGACTTTCTCCAGATGAAGCCTTTGGCCACAACTGATTTATACCTTGGCCAGTCTCCTTCTTTCTAAAGATCGAGTGAACACCCACTCCAAACTTGTTGAGTCCAGTACATCCAAGCTCATGGGTTGGAAAGGTAAATGCTTGTCTCACTCTGGGAGGACTGTTCTTATTAAATCCACTCGTTCCTCCTTTCCGAACTACTTCCTATCATCTTACTTGTTGCCTAAGCAAATGACCAGAAAGCTTTCTCAACAACAACGTCAGTTTTGGTGGGGCGGTTCAGATGGCATGAGAAAGATGCACTTCACTAACTGGACGACCTTAACTCTGCCTAAATCTCAAGGGGGGTTGGGAATAAGGGACCCAGAGATTACTAATATGGCCATGGTTACTAAGATGGCATGGAGATTCCTAACCAATCCTAATTCTGAGTGGGTTGTACTGTTAAAGAACAAATATCTTAAATTTGGGGTTTTCTGGTCAGCTCATCTCACCTCAACATCATCTTGCGTCTGGTCGAGCATCCTTTGTACCCGAGAACACCTCTACAACAACGTATATTGGTCCGTTGGTGATGGGTCTAGTATTAATATTTGGTCGGAGACTTGGGTTCCAACATTGCCATCATAGAAAGTGTTTGGCAACGAGGGAGCTAAATCTCGAGTTCAGAAAGTGAATGACCCTCATTCTGAGGGACCGTTTCACTTGGAATACTCATCTACTAAACTCCTTATTCCCAGCTCATGAAGCCCATGCTATTGCACAAATACCTCTTGGCCCAGCTACTCAAACAGACAAACTGGTTTGGGAACACACTGCAAATGGGTATTTCAATACCAAATCAGCATATCGATTGATCCATGACAACAGAATGGCAGCAGTAACCCATCCTATTCAACCGGAGTTCACTAAATGGAAAGCTCTTTGGAAACTCCATCACATCTACCCAAGAGTTCTAATGTTTGTATGGAGATCCCTCACGGAGTCTTTACCTACGGCGGAGAAGATCCACAGACGACTACAACACATTGCTCCAGTGTTCTCCTTATGCAAGGTAAAATTTGAAACAACTGACCATCTATTACTGTCATGTTTCAGGTTTTGCTTGGCAAAGAATCCATTCCTCTCACCTCCACTTGCAACAATACTCAACGGTGAAGGGTCTCATCCAAAAAATCCAAACTGATGGGGATTGTGAGATCATCTCCAGAAGCTTCTACTTGATGTGGTCGATTTGGAAGGCGAGAAATAAGACAGTTTTTCAGAACAAACCATTATGTGCGGACAAGATTGATCGAGCAGCTCACAGGCTCCTTGAAAAATATGGAGATGACAACCAGAGCGAGGATGGGACATCGAGGCAGCCAATGTTAACCCAACCGAATGACTTTCGGGTTCCACCTCCTATGAACTTTTGGAAGGTGAATTTTGACGGAGCATACTTCGAAGATACCATGAGTGGAGCTGCAGTCTTGAGAGACAACGATGGTTATTTTCAAGGTGCAATCTCTGCACGACATGAAGGGGGCTGCCTTTTGGAAGCCGAAGGTATTGCTCTGAGGCTGGCTATCAAACTCTGCAGGAATAAACGCAATTGCAATGTAATCATCGAGGGCGATTGTAAAGTTCTATTGGATGCCATTAACCACAAGAATCTTGACATTCTATGGCGTGCTCGACATGCAATAGAAGAGGGTCGAGAATTTCTAAGCACTGGCAATGGAGTTTACTTCAATCACGTCCCAATGCCGATAAGATTGCTCACTTGTTGGCTTCGAATTCTCTGAATTCTATGCATTCTTCTTCAGTATGTATATATGAGGAAGTACCATCATGTATTGTATCTCATCTCTCTCATGATATGAGTAACAAGTGTATCAGTGTTCTTTAATGAAATTCCTTATTTAGCAAAAAAAAGATAATTAAGTCAATTATTAATTAAGGATATAAACTTTTATAAGTTGAATGAATGAATTTAGTTTTATTTTAATTTTTCACCGTTGATCGAGTGGTCCACGGCTGCTTTGATTTATTTTGTGTTTTGACTCTAAATCTAGGTTTGAAATTCTTTCTGTATTGATTTTTTTTTTTTAAGAAAAAAACTAGGTTATTGACGCCAATCATCTCTTCTAGCCATCAGAGCTCCTCCTCTGCCGCTTCCGGTAAGAATACCGCGGTTGAGGAGAAGCCTTGCGAAGGAGGAGGGAGCCGTCAGAGCCCATATAAACTATATAGAGGGTTTGGAAGAATATATTTTTATCCATTAAGTCCGCAGAACACATGTTGGAATTATCAATAATTTAGAAATACAAAAAGACATCGCGACTTCGTTAGTTAGTCAATCTGACAACTTTACTGATTTATTATGAACTGAAAATACATAAAGCAATACTGCTTCAGCCTCTTGTACAGAGACAATAGGTAGTAGTGTTCTTACTTCAAAGGCATAGACAAATATTGTCATATCTATTAAGAATGGGTGTTGCGACATCAAAATGAATGATCTTAGCTTTTTTTGCAACTACTTAATGTGTATGTATGTATGTATGTAAGTTCATGTGTTGATACTGTTGGTTTGGTTTTGTTTTCTTGCAAAAGTTCAAATTCCTCTTTCTTTCTTTAGTCCCACATCGGATGCACCAAAGCCTTCTTGTGTACATATATTAGTTTCTCTCCTTTGCTCTATTAAGTTGTTGTGTGGGAACCCCTTGGGCCACGCGCGCCGCCGCCCGGCCCGGCTCGGCTTGGCTCGGTTCGGCGTGCATAACGGGTGCGGGTACGCGCCCACATCTGCGGGCGCCGAATGCCGATCCGATTTCCTCTTCGGGTTCGGGCTGGGACCTGCTAAATTAATATTTTTCAGACTGCAATAATCATGACTGGTAAGGAGGAATCCTCCACTGTAAAACCTGCTAAGTTTGATGGCTCATACTTCAAGAGATGGCAGAGCCAAATAAAATTTTGGCTCACGACCTTAGGACTTATTTCTACCATTGATGGGTCCACACCCATCACAAATGATTCTGATGAAACTGAGTCTGACATAGGAGTGTCCACCTCATCGAAACCAAAAACCCCTAAAGAGATAGACTTCTACTGTTTTCATAGAATTCTAAGCGCATTATCTGAATCCTTGTATGATATATTTTTTGAATACAAGAGCGCTAAAGAACTCTGGAAAGCCTTGGAAGATGAATACGGCTGTGATGATGCCGGAATAGAAAGGTTTAATTCTTCAACCTTTAATAGGTATTTCATGGTAGATGACAAACCAATGAATGACCAGCTCCATGAATTCCAAGAATACCTTAGACATATTCAAGCCAAAGGGACATCTTTCTCCAATGAACATAAAATAGCATGCCTAATAGACAAGCTACCTCCCTCTTGGTCTGATATGGCTAAGGATCTTATCCATACACAAGGAGATCTTACCTACAATCAAGTAACCGAAGAACAAATTAGATTGAGGTCTAAGCCTAAGACTGAATCTAAAGCTAAGGTAAACCTTGTAGAAGGCCAAGGAAAACCCAAGTCTAATTTTCCTTATAAACCCAAAAAGAATTTCTTCAAGAAGAAGAAAAACTTTCAGCCTAACCATCACAACCATCATCACCAAAACTAAAAACCTAGAAACTTCAGTCAGATTCAGGATCAAAAGAGATTTTGTTTTGTGTGTGGTAAAACAAACCATATGGCCATCAACTGCTACCATAGGAAGAAGGAAGCTGTCCAGACCTCCTACAAAGGAAAGGGCTCAGTTAGACCAGAAGCGAACATGCTTCACAAAGGTTCTTCGAGTTCCTTCAGGTCTGTAAGCTTTCAACCCCTTATTAACCTCTCTTACCATTCTGATGATTGGTGGTTGGATTCTGGAGCTAATGTTCACGTTTCGTTTGATCGCTCCTGTTTTTCAAACTATCAGGAATCAAGTGGAGGAGGTGTGACCCTAGGAGATGGCTCAACGGCACAAATTATTGGAAGAGTAAAAGTTAACCTGAAGATGACATCAGAAAAAAATCTTAACTCTTCATGATGTTCTTCATGTGCCGTCTGTTAGGAGAAACCTAGTTAGTGGATCCCTTCTTGTAGCCTCAGGATACAAAATTGTAATGGAGGCTAATAAAGTTATTTTTTCTAAGCATGACTCTTTTATAGGAAAATGATTTGTAAAAGACGGTCTTTTCATTTTAAGTACAATGAATAAAATGTCTGATTGTTCTCTCATTGTCTCTAATATAGAATCTTCAAATGTTTGGCATGACAGACTAGGTCATGTGAACCTAGGTTCTATTAAAAGAATAATGACCTTAGATCTTATTCCCAAGACTCCAATAGATGACAAACACAAATGTGAGATTTGTGTTCAAGCCAAACACACTAGATTACCTTTCAAATCTGTAGAAAGAAATTCTGACATTCTAGAACTTATCCATAGTGATGTATGTGACTCAAATAGGATTTTGACTAGAGGCGGTAGAAAATACTTTGTTACGTTTATAGATGATTATTCAAAGTATTGTTATATCTACCTTATCAAAACCAAAGATGAAGTTCTAGATAGATTTAAGGTCTTCAAATCTGAAGCTGAGAATCAATTAGAAAGGAAGATTAAGATCCTTAGATCTGATCGTGGTGGAGAATATACCTCAAACGAAATGATTAACTTCTGTGAAGGACATGGAATAATTCATGAGGTAACTGCTCCATATTTATCTCAGTCTAATGGAGTTGCTGAACGCAAGAACCGCACTCTGTTAGATATGGTGAATGCCATGCTTCTCAGCTCTGGTGCTCCTGATAACTTGTGGGGAGAAGCTCTTTTAACTGCCTGTTACATTCTTAATAGGATTCCTAGTAAGACAAAAGATAAGACTCCCTATGAGCTGTGGAAAGGTAGAGCACCTAGGATTAATTACCTTAGAGTTTGGGGATGCCTTGCTAAAGTCGGAATTCCCGAACCTAAAAAGAGGAAGATTGGTCCCAAGACTGTAGATGCTGTTTTCATAGGATATGCCTTAGACAGCTATGCCAATAGATTTCTAGTGACTCACTCAGAAGTAAATGAAATCTCTAACAATACCATTATAGAAGCAAGAGATGCAGTTTACTTTGAAAATATATTTCCTTTTAAGGATAGAAGTTCAATCTCTTCCTCCATACCCTCTACTAGTTCTCAAGTCCAAATACCTAGCTCTCAATCTGAACAAGACTTAGAACCAAGACGGAGTAAAAGGAATAGGATTGAGAAAAATTTAGGAGAAGAATTCTTCACCTTTTTGATAGAGGGTGATCCCTCAACTTACTTATGAAGAAGCAATGTCGTCTCCTGATGCTCCCTTCTGGAAAGAAGCCATTAACAGTGAATACAACTCCATCATGGAGAATAACACTTGGTTTCTAACAGATCTACCTTTAGGGAATAAACCAATAGGTTGCAAGTGGATTTTCAAGAAGAAACTCAGAGCCGATGGTACTATAGAGAAATACAAAGCTAGATTAGTTGCTAAGGGTTTTACCCAGAAGAAAGGGTTAGATTATTTTGATACCTACTATCCTGTAGCTAGGATCACATCCATTAGAACTCTTTTGGCCTTAGCATCCATTCATGATATGCTAATCCATCAAATGGATGTAAAGACAACATTCTTGAATGGAGATCTAGAGGAAGATCTAGAGGAAGAACTTTATATAGACCAACCTGAAGGTTTCATTGCTAAAGGTCAAGAAAAGAAAGTTTGCAGACTAGTAAAATCCCTCTATGGCTTGAAATAAGCTCCCAAACAATGGCACAACAAATTTGACAAAGTAATTTGTGAATATGGTTTCTTGTCAAATGAGTATGACAAATGTATATACTCTAAAGGTACATGTAAAAGTTGTGTCATTTTATGCTTGTATGTAGATGACATCCTTATCCTAGGTTCATCACTGGAATTGATAAATATTACAAAGAACTATTTATCTAGCCAGTTTGATATGAAAGACCTAGGAGAAGCCAACTTAATTTTAGGAATGCAAGTGACCAAAGGCAAAGAGGGTTATACTCTATCTTTAGCACATTCAATTAAAAAAATGCTAAAAAGATTTGAGTTATTTGATAAGAAACCTGTCCTTACTCCTTATGACAACAGTATTGTACTAAAAAAGAATGAAGGACCACCTTTGGAACAACATAAATATTCACAAATGATAGGCTCCCTTATGTATATAACAAACAGGACAAGACCTGATATTGCATTTGCTATTGGAAGACTAAGTAGATATACTAGTAACCCAAATCAGTCACATTGGACTACCTTGGATAGGGTATTTAGATATCTCAAGGGCACCCTAGACTACAAACTTCATTTTACTAGGCACCCTGATATCATAGAAGGTTATTCAGATGCAAACTGGGTAACCGACTCACATGATATAAAATCTACTACTGGATATGTATTTACTCTAGGAGGAGCTGCGATCTCCTGGAGCTCTTGTAAGCAAACTATCATAGCTTGGAGTACAATGGACTCCGAAATGATAGCTTTAGATACAACTTGCACAGAAGCTGAATGCTTAAAAATCTTATTATGCATATACCTGTTTCTCTTAGTCCTGTTCCTGCAATTTCTATAAATTATGATAATAAATCTGTTATTGAACTACTAAAGCATGATTCTGTGAATGCTAAGATGAACAGGCACCTGCAGCTGCGCTTCAAGTCAATAAAAAGCCTACTAGGCAAATATGTGGTTCTTGACTATATAAAGTCAGAAAAGAACCTTGCAGATCACTTGACGAAGGGTCTGTCTAGGATTTTGATCCTAGAATCATCGAGGGGGATGGGGTTAAGCCCATAAGTTAGTCACCAGCAGTGGCAACCCAACCGAGTCTGACTGGAGATCCCAAGAAGCCGGTTCAATGGGTAGAAACAAGCTGAACTTAGGTGACTTTATGGAACACTGACTCGAGATTAAAGTCTTATTAAAATAAAGCCCAAGCGGCTGTACATGTGTACAATGACTCCCCATCCCTATGGTGACAGTGTTCCTGTGTGATATGGTTAGGATGAGTTTAAACTCTTAATAGGTCCAAGCTGTAATGCTGGGTTGATTCATATCACCAACCATTAAGGACTTACCTATATGAGAGGTCGTGAAGGCCGCGACTATGGGACAGGGCGATCCCAAACAACTCTCATGAATGTGGAAAGTGCGCATGGCCATTTAAAAGTGCCACCCGATAGATCAAGGACCTCTAGCGTACTATGTGTGCTATTTTTCTAAATCTGGTTCAAGAAGTCTGATTCAAGGCATAGTCCATCAAGCACTTCTTCAGATTAAGGCAATAGTCACTACGTGAGATTCAAGGCTGTAGTCCATCTCATCTATGCATAGTATTTTACTGCCCAGATGCTCTCTCTCTCTATTTTTACTTCACTCTTATCTATGTTCGGAATTTGACCTTTTGGGGGGGGGGATTGTTGGTTTGGTTTTGTTTTCTTGCAAAAGTTTAAATTCCTCTTTCTTTCTTTAGTCCCACATCGGATGCACCAAAGCCTTCTTGTGTACATATATTAGTTTCTCTCCTTTGCTCTATTAAGTTGTTGTGTGGGGAACCCCTTGGGCCACACGCACGCGCCGCCGCCCGGCCCGGCTCGGCTCGGTTCGGTTCGGCGCGCGTAACGGGTGCGGGTACGCGCCCACATCTGCGGCCGCAGAATGCCGATCCGATTTTCTCTTCGGGTTCGAGCTGGGACCCTAAAATTCTTTTTACTCCTCTTTATTTTTTATTTAATTTTCTAAAATGTTAGAAAATGAAATTTCTGAACGTTACATTGTTTCTGAACCGTTATTGTGTCCAGGTTCATTCTTTATTTTGTGTAACGGCTGAATTAATAGGAGAATTAATTCAGACCGTTACATATGAGTATTATATATATCGGACTGTTTTCTTTGTAAAATCTATCAGAAAAATTTCTTTTCTCCAAACCTTTGCTGCCAAAATTCTGTTCATCGTCTCCAAGCTCTGGGCAGAGCTAAGTTCTAGTCGTTCTCTCCAAGTCGTGTGCGGCAACGAGATACCGGTAGTGCGGGAGTTTTACCACTAGGAGCTTCGGGAACGTCTGTACACAGATCCCGAATAAACTCTTAGGGCAGTGCTTCGTGCACGACTTCCCCAGAGGCCGGTAACATCTAATTTTATTTTTTGTATTCTTAAATTTTCAATAAGAAAAGACAACAAAATTCTAACAGATACATCTATCACCAACAAGTTACTTAGCAATCAGGTAATTCAGGTCATAGGTGATGTCAGAGGCGGAGCCAGGATTTTGGAGTAGGGTGGGCTAGCTAGTACTTACTATAAGATTCTAAAAATTTATGCCAAAAATTCGACAGACTTTTCTTTCTAAATTCGATGATTCGATAGAATTTTTTTTGTAAATTTATGCCTAAAATTTGCTAATGTTTACTAATTGATAACTTTCCACCAAATATAATTACTTTCATCTATTCCAAAGATATGTTATGCATTTCAAAAAAGAATACTAGGAAGCAAGAATCTGAAAATGAAAGCCAAAATCTTGAGGAAAAAGTACTCTTGCACTCCAAGTTGTTAGACACCAAGTAAGGTATGAACATTTGCATTTTTAGGTGACAACTGAGCAGCTTACTTGAACAACCAAGCAACCTACAAAGATATATAAGATCAGCTTTTAGAAGATAGTACCTATAAATCTATCAGGTCCATTTGCAATAGGCTTCAAGCAGATAACTATAAAGACTTGATTTCATATAGAAGATTAAAATTATAGAAATAATCAAACAGCTTATGTAAAGAAACAACACACTTAAAAAAAAATTCTTAGACCATAAAAAAGTCTAGACATATAGGTAAAATGATTCAATTCATTACTAGGAATCACATTCATATTTACAATTTTAAGACTCTAAGACAGTAAAAATAAATAACATACAAATATAATAAAAAATAGAATTAACAGCAGTTAAATTTTGAACAAGTTTTCAAATTCTAATAAACACATGGATTGTTCCTGCATACAACCTCCTTCAAATTCTAAAGTTGTAACTAACAATCCAACCTATATTCCCTTTGTATATCAATTAAATATAACTACTAAAGATAAGCACATTGAGTAAAATTTGATAAATCTTCCATAGCTTTCAAGGAATATCTATGGGTAGATTTGATAAATGGCATTTCGCTGTTGCTGTCCCGTCCCGCTACTGCTGCGGCTACTACTGCTGCTGCGGCTGCTGCGACTGTTGCAGCGACGGTGGCTGTGACATGCGTGCTGTCGCCTCCTCCGCACCAGCACGAGACAGCGCCTAATAGGGATGCCTAGATCTGAAAAAGGGGGAACATGTTCGGATCTAGGAGCGGACGACGAGGACGAGCGTGAGTCGTGGAGCGGACGTGACGTGATTGGATAGACGACGCATCGATGGAGGAGATCATCAAGAAGCTAGATTCTGCAGAGGTGGCGACATTGATGAAGTTGTTGACGATGTCGGCTGGTGAGAACACGACACAAACGTCGTCGGAGTTGAAGCTTCCCTCCATCGATCTGAAATTAGATGGACCAGCCACCTATCTGAGTTGGTCACGGCGGGTGAGAAGAACCCTCGCAGGAAAAAACATGGAGGGGTTCCTGACGGCGCGGCGACAGAGCCGGACGAGGGCTCGACAGGACGCTATGAGTAAAAGTCCACTCATATGGTAATCTACATCTGGCTTCTCAACTCCTTAGTCCAGTCTATTGCCGCCACAGTAGACGGTATCAAGATGGTGAAAGATGTGTGGGAGAAGTTGAGAAGGACCTATGATGGTGTGGGAAACAACTTACGGGTCTTCCAGATAAAGGGGGAGATTGATGACACCGTACAGGGAGAGAAGACGATGCAGGAGTATGCCACAGAGTTGGAGCATCTGTGGTTGGATTATGATCACTCCTCAGATCGGGCGAGCTGCGGGGACCCTAAATGTAAGGAGAGACATGTGTGTTTGCAGGAGAGGACGATGAAGTTCCTCAAAGGGCTGACTGCAGCTTTTGCACAGAGGACGGCCCTACTTCTAGCCCAACCAAAGATCCCTAGCCTTGAGGAGGCTATCTCAGCCATGATCCAGGAGGAGACACGCATCAGGCTGCAAGCCGGGACAGGTGGTCCCCCCGAAGCAAAGTCAGCACTAGCGATCACCAGCTCAGGAAACACAGGATCTAAGGGAGAGCCTGGCAGCATAACCGGCAGTGCTACAACTGTGGGAAGATGGGTCATCATCGGTATGCTTGTACCAAACCACCTAGGGAGGGAGATTCAGGTGGTGGACGAGGACCGTTCGGCGGACGAGGATATAATGGAGGACGTGGTCGTGGTCGAGGGGGTAGACGAGGCGGCCGAGAAGGTTATCGGGCGAACCTCCTGATATCAGAAGGGAACGGAGAAGCTGATGGCACCTTTACTGTGGAGGACCAGGCACTGGGAGACATGAGGAGTAGAACAGAGGAGGCGTCCACCTCATTCTTTGTTAGGGGCAACGCTGCCATGTATGCCCATCCATCAGAAGGTACTGACGAATCACTTGCCCTTGCGTCTATCTCTTCCCTTAAATCATCAGACTGGATTATCGACTCGGGAGCATCTCGGCATGTGACGGGTCATAGGAGCACTTTTGCTTTTGAGGTAGTACATTCTGATGTCTGGGGTCCATGTGCTACTAACACTATGAATGGTTATAAGTACTTTGTTTCTTTCATTGAGTGTGCCTCTCGTGTTACCTGGTTATATTTGATAAAAAATAAGAATGATGTACCTGCTTGTTTTCTGGATTTCCATAAGCATGTCCAGACTCAGTACAAAACAGTTGTGAAGGTACTGAGGTCTGACAATGAAACGGAGTATACCAACAGGACGTTTGCAGAATACCTGTCAGCACACGGAATGCAGCATCAGACCACCTGTGCATACACACCAGCACAAAATAGAGTTGCAGAAAGAAAAAACAGACACCTTCTGGAGGTCGCAAGAAGTATGATGATCGACATGAATGTCCCACAGAGTCTGTGGGGGCATGCAGTGTTGACAGCAGCTCAACTCATCAACAGGATGCCCTCGAAGGTCCTCGGATGGAAGTCCCCATGTGAGGTATTGCAAGGCAATAATAGTGGGATACTCCCACTGAAGGTTTTTGGGTGTGTGTATTTTGTGAAGGACAACAGGCCATCAGTTGGGAAACTTGACCCTAGAGCGGTCAAATGCATCTTCGTAGGCTACTCGGTGACCCAGAAGGGGTATGTGTGCTGGAGTCCAGTAGAGAAGAAGAAGTTTGTCAGTATGGATGTCCACTTTCGGGAGCATGAGCCATACTACCGCCAGGACGAAACTTCACACAACACGCCTAATACTGCCAGTATTAGGCGAGAGGGGGAGATGGAGAACTTGGTGGTAACCGATTTAGAAGTTTGGCATGGAGGCACGAAGAAGGGACAAGAAGGTAAAGGTGTTAGGCCTACGGCTCAGGGAGAGTTACTTACCTACAGCAGGAGAGAGAAGCAAACTGCAGGACCAGTACCGACAGTGCCAGTGCCAAGTCCCTTGCCTGCGTTCATCCCAACTCCTGAGGCACCGACACCAACCCCCCTTCAGGTGATACCCCCTCCTTCACAAGATATCATTCCTCCTACTTCTACTCCTCCCACACCACTATCTGTACGGAGGACCACTCGCAGCAATGCAGGAAATCCTCTAAACAGATATTGTTGAGATATTGCTCAGTTTGTTTCTTATGACCATATCTCTTCTTCTCATGTAGCATTTATAGCATCTTTGGATAGTATTACTGTACCTAACAATTGGTAGGTTGCCAAGAACGATCCAAAGTGGAAAGCGGCAATGCACGAGGAGTTGGGAGCTCTGGAGAAGAACCACACTTGGGAGCTTGTGAGACTGCCAGAGGGGAAGAGAGCAGTTGGATACAAGTGGGTCTTTACCGTGAAGCAGAACCCAGATAGACAGGTTGAGCGCTACAAAGCTTGACTAGTAGCCAAAGGATACATTCAAACGTACGACATCGACTATGACGAGACCTTTGTACCAGTTGCAAAGATGAGCACTGTCAGGACTCTGATTTCTCTGACAGCGAATAGTGGATGGAAGCTACACCAACTGGATGTGAAGAATGTATTTCTTCATGGAGATCTAGTGGAGGAGGTGTACATGGAGATACCACCAGGATTTGGCACCAATCAGACAGTAGGCAAGGTCTGCAGGTTGAAGAAGTCCCTCTATGGACTGAAGCAGTTTTCTCGAACGTGGTTTGACAGATTCAGAAGGGCGATGATAGGGATGGGATATCAGTAGATCAATGCTGATCATACTGTGTTCATCCGTCGGAGTGGAGGCCACATCACCATGCTTGCGGTGTATGTGGACGATATGATTATCACAGGAGATGATGAGCAGGAGATCGCCCAACTCAAAGGAAAGCTTGGCAAGGAATTCGAGGTGAAGGGTCTCGGCCTTCTTCGGTACTTCCTTGGGATTGAGATTGCTCGAGAAGCAGAGGGGATTGTTCTCTCTCAAAGGAAGTATGCACTGGACCTTCTCACAGAAACTGGGATGTTGGGGTGCAAACCTGCAGCGACACCAATAGATAAGAGGTTCAAGATTGATGCTGAGGCTGGAGAACCAGTTGATCGGGACAGATACTAGAGACTGGTTGACAAGTTGATCTATTTGAGCCACACACGTCATGATATCTGCTTTGCAGTAAGTGTGGTGAGCCGCTACATGCATGACCCACGAAAGGGTCATATGGATGCAGTGTACCAGATTCTGAGGTATTTGAAAGGTACTCCCGGGAAGGGACTAATATTCAGGAAGAACAATCACGTGAGCATCGAGGGCTACTGTGATTCTGACTGGGCTAGTTGTGCTGATGACAGGAGGTCTACCTCGAGATATTGCATATTTGTAGGAGGTAACTTGGTCTCCTGGAGGAGTAAGAAGCAGTCTGTGGTGGCCAGATCGACAGTTGAAGCAGAGTATAGAGCTATGGCCTTGGGAGTTGCAGAGCTGCTAAGGTTGAAGAATATGCTGGTGGAGCTGAAGCAGGATCAAGGAGCCAAGATGAAGCTGTGGTGTGACAATCAGTCAGCTATTAGTATCGCCAACAATCCAGTACAGCATGACAGGACCAAACACATCGAGATTGATAGATTCTTCATCAAAGAGAAGTTGGATAGTGGATTACTGGAGCTTGGCCATGTTCCAACCAGGGATCAAGTAGCAGATGGACTAACCAAGGGACTCGCCTCAGTGAGCATGATTAGAGGATGTGACAAGATGGGCTTAGTGAATATCTTTCACCCATCTTGAGGGAGAGTGTTGATATGGTATGTTGGGTGTCATATTTAAGTATAGTATAAGCACATGGGAATATCCTGAGGACATATTTGGGATGCCAGAATATGTCACAGGATATTCCATTATGAGATTATTGTCATAATGATTGAGATCATTGTCAACTAATTTCAACAAATTTAATATTGCTTTTTGAGATATTTAACACTAGCTACTCTTGTTTTCCTTCTTGTTTTTCTCTTCTCGCATGCATCATGACCGATATGATCATTACTGAGTTGCTTCAACTTTGGCCACAAATTTGAAAGTCCTTGTCTTACACCATGTCCTTAGTGTTGATGGTAGTCTTGTATCTGAGGTTTTGTTTCCCAGGTTTGCCTTTTTTAGATCAGAGGTATATACTAATTCTCATATTTTTGGTCTTTGAAGCTGCATTTGCTGAATCATTGATTGCTCTGATGCTTAGGTTGCTAATTAAGGATCAACATTGGCCTACATTGAATATTATTTCATGCGAAACTAATGAAAAACCATAACTAATACATAAGATTATGCCTAAATCTATCATGTATTTTGTAGTTTTAAAATAATTTCTTACTCAATGAATGCATCTATTTTCTAAGCTATATCATGAATCCAACAATTTCCAACTGATCGGGGTGTCTAAATTGGGGGAAAAACAAACAAACGAAATTATGTTCGTCTCAGAGACGCTTTTTAGAAAACAACTCATATCCTTAAATGTCATTCATGTAGGTTTCCTTTTTCTATACCTCTTCTCTATGTAGTTAGTTTGCAAAATCAGGGCCAGACATTGTCATCGCTTTATAAGAGTCAATTAGAAGTGTCTTTATATATATATATAGTCAACACAACAAACATGGGTACCACTTTTTAAGGCACTAATATACTAACAAGTTAAATATGTCATCAGTGAAATCAATATGAAAGAAAAATGAATCTCCACGAAATAAAAGGTGAAAATTTTCTTTTGGCTGAATGGAAACTAAACAATGAAGTAGAAAGATGTTCTCTAGAATAAAAGGAAGATATGTAACACATTTAGTACCTCCAAGATATAATGGTGCATGCACCAGCACAGGGCTGGTAAAAAATATGATATGACCGTTCCCCGATTGCACATTGAAGGACTCTTGACTGCTCAGAGACATAAATAGTTATTAGAAACATCACAATATGCTCA
Organism: Iris macrosiphon; assembly: GCA_036927795.1. Lineage (NCBI taxonomy): Eukaryota > Viridiplantae > Streptophyta > Magnoliopsida > Asparagales > Iridaceae > Iris > Iris macrosiphon. The sequence goes on along the minus strand of JAYESA010000010.1, from coordinate 104,983,334 downwards.
AAATCAAGACAAATTAGCCTAACTCTATAACCATAAATACCTTCTCGAACAGAACTGTCCAGACATTGCAGATTGAATTGAAGACACCACGATTAAGGTTAGCTTAAGACATAAAGGAAACAATTAGCAGAATGATCTAAAAAAGAACCCAAGATGTAATTCTTACAAGTTTGGATCTTGGCACCACAAAAATTTCCAGTTACACTGAAATGAATCTCAATCAGCTTTCCCTACAAATCCGGAATCATATATATTATGACAAGCATAAACTTGAATTTCCATTTTACCAAACCAAATTGTTTGATAAATCAATAGTAGAAATATATGGATACTCATAAGTCATAATACGAAAAAGTAACCAAGTCAAAAGCCTCACAAAGCGACTAAGTTGTCATTTCTTGATGTTTTAGCAATGCCAAATACCTCTAGTATTGGATTAGTCTGCAGGATTTCATATTCTATCCCACTGCCTCCTCCAAGAGCTGCCAAATATTGCATTGCTATCTTTGCAGTTTTAGTTTTCCCTGCTCCACTTACAAAGTCAGTTTATCCACAGATGCATAGGTCGACCCACATTGTTTGCTACGCAGAGTAAGTTGGGAGTTTGTTGGCAGCACCCTCGAGGCAAATTGTTTTGGTGTATATTGTATTTTGTGTACCCGAAATTAAGTAGAGGGTATTTTAGAGATTCTGCCTTTAACTTATCCTAACCATAGTTTACAGTATCGGCCGATACCGATACGGTTTGGCATGTCCTAATCCGATAATGACCAATACCGAAAATAACCGATATTGACATTGGAGGTCTCTTTTCTAGTCAATTTGACAAATAAAAGTGAACGAAAAAGACCAATTAGCAAGGGTATAAAAGTCCCTACCACTACACCAGAACCCTAGAGTCCCTACCACTACACCAGAGGAGATTCAAATCGACATTGCTCTATTACCATTTTAAAGTTCCTACCACTACACCAGAACCCTAGAGTTGCAATGAGGATTGAGGATTAAATATTAATATTACTTAATAGTATGAAAGAAAAGCCAACCTTATAATTATTGATTGATTTACTTCATCTGCACAACAACACAAGCAAGTTATCGGTATATGTTTAAGCCTGGTAAAAGATAGCAAATAAACTAACCCTTATTTCAGAAGGAATTGCCTTAATTTAAAGCCTGTGATAATTACCACTTGTCATTTCCCGAATAGCAGTATCTGCAATAGCATAAACATGCGGATTGTCCATAGATTTGTGTCTATATGCTTCAATGAAATCATTTCCATATAAATGAACTTCCTTAAATGGATTGATGCAAACCAACATTGGTCCAGCTTTATTCTAAGTTGAGAATGCAAAAAAAAAAAAAGGATTTCAAAAAATAAGGGTTGTTGAGAAGTGTTAGCAGAAAAGCACTCAATTGAATTAAAATACTCACATAAATCATATCCTGGGAATATCTATATTGTAGATTGTACAATACTGATGGCTCATGTAAATAGCTTAGTTGCATCAAATCATCCACACCATCAAGGATATCAGGATTTGCAGGCAAAAGGCTTTCAGTTTTTAACTTTAATACCTGAGGGCCTTACCGAACTTAAATCTGTCTTTCGGTGGCCTACAGGTTTGTTCACGGCTTTGCAGCCAAGGATCATTACGTGTGGCAACTCCATTGCAGCATTTGCAATGGCTATCAGGTTCTTAACGGGGATGGCGGTGATGGCCGCAGCCTTCGTTGCTGTTGGACTGAGAGGAGCTCTCCTATATATTGTCGTTGTTCAAGTACACAAGACTTAGAGCAAATTCAGTTTAGTTGCAAGCTGTGTCTATAATTATTGCTAATCCTTTTTTGTTCAAGATATTTGAGGATGTTATTACTTGTTAGAGATGTTGATAGGAATCGTTAACTTTAAACTTAAGTATTTGTTTATATGCCTGGCTGCTCTGCCCCAAGGAATTGTTCCATTTGTGTCTGCCAAAGAGTACAATATTCACCATGACATACTGAGCATAGGGTTAGAACTCTGTTACCTTCATATTTTAAGGCATTTTTCTGTTGAAGAGAGACTTCTATTAATACATGCTTCTATTGACATTTCAAATTCCTTTTTTGCCCTCTAAGGTTTATATTTCCACCTTTAGTCTGACTAAATTGTTGAAAGTTTTGGCAACTTTACCTAATGAAGCTTTAACATAGGATTAGATTTGTAGGCAAGTGGCTGATAGTAGATGTTCTATTCCTTTGTTTCTCATCTTGTATTGATTGAAACCAAACCTCTAGCAAGCTAGCAGCTAGGGACATTAAAAAGTTTAGAATCGCGGTTGGGTGCATATATGTTACTATGTATCTAGGCAGTGTGGTGCACAGAGGATCAATGTCTGTGGGTGCACAGCAGTTTACTCAGTACAGAATTCTTTGTAGATTGCAGTGTAGATTCCAACACCTGTGTATGTACTGATTTTAGTGTTAATGACTAGAGTAAATGCCAATGTGTGTTGTGTATGTGTGTGTAGACCTTTGAAGCATTGCCTAGGTACGTATCAGTGAATAGATAGATATTAATATGGTGAGTTAGTGGGCTATATATATATATATATATATATATATATATATATATATATATATATATAGAGAGAGAGAGAGAGAGAGAGAGAGAGAGAGAGAGAGAGAGAGAGGAGTATATGTTTATATCAGTGAATCGGTAGATCTTTTTGCTGATCATATTTTCACAGGTACCAGTACGAGACATAGAATCATTCAATGATTTTGTCTTATGGTATGTGAATTTTGATGGTGTAATTCGTATGTTCATTCTATATGGTTCCTGTTACTTGATGTTTGTTTTGCATCAGTTGGATTTTTTTTAACTGTCCTGTCATATAGGTGGTTTCTAGATTGTCTAATAACCTGAGCCATAATTTTGCTCATTTTTAGATGATAGATCCTGTACAAACACACATACTGATTAAATCTATTTTTCTTGTTCTCTCAGAAACTACAAGGAAAATGAAGGTTGTACTGTGATGGTAGAGATGTGTTCCGGGTTCAGATGTATTTTGGTTTACTTTTATAAATAGGTTTTGGATGTTTAAGATGTACAAAAATCATATGCTTTGGTTATTTGGATGTGGTTGGATGTTTGTGGTCTACAAACGCGTATTTGTTAATATAAAAATTATGTATTATAGTTCTTTGATGTTTGCAATATTATGGATTATATTGATATTATATATGTGTGTTCAATATATAATATATAATTACTAACAGAAATTTTTTTATACAAAAATTGGCTTCTCTTGATGGTTATAAAATATCAACAAATATCTGAATTTTGCTAGAAAAATTATTTCTTGACGTTTTTTAAACATCAAAAAAGGTTTTTCTTAACGGTTTTTTTCCGTCAAGAAATGGTTTTCGTGACGGTTATTACCCGTCATCTAGGCCACAGTTAAGAAAAGTTTCTATCTACCTTGACGGATTTTTGTTATGTTTTCTTGACGGCTAAAAACTGTCAAATTTTTTTTATTACTTAACGGTTTAAAACCATCAAGATAAGAAAACCAGAAACCGTCAAGAAAACGTGGAACTTTTCTTGACTGTGGTCTAGATAACGGATCCAAAACCGTCAAGAAAACCCTTTCTTGACGGAAAAAAACTGTCAAGAAAAGCCATTTTTCTTGTAGTATTGAGCAGAACAAGAAGGTAATTATCTATCCTTCTAGGTAGTTGCGGCCTCATAAGAACAACTACCCTACCGATGATTTGAGTTGGCAGCGGTCATTTTTGCTCTGAAACTGTAGAAACATTATTTGTACGGAGAGCGTATGGAGATCTTCACTGACCACAAGATCTTGAAGTACGATTTCACAAAAAAAAGCTGAACATAAGGCAGCGTCGGTGGCTGAAACTGATGAAGGATTTTGATATATCCTTGTCGTATCATCCAGGGAAGGCCAACGTACGTAGTTGTCGATGCCTTTAGCAGGTATCCGGTAGCTATGTATCTGACGATGGACCGACATTTATTAGCATATCTGGAGAGTTTGGGCATCGAGGTGGTAGTTTCTGGGATTGAGATGCAGATGTGGGACTTGCAAATTCAGTCAGAGTTGATGGACATGATCAAGGCTGTAGAAGCATAAAAAATACGCAGAAACCATGTGCTCATACTCTAAGTCGAATAAACCAAAACATCTATACGACATGAGGCACATGCGCTATCTACGAGAAGCAAAGAAGCATGCGGCAGAAGGCCTAGGCACATACGAATCTGACGTATGATATCATTTCTGTCAGTCACAACATTTATGACTGACAGCAATTAATGACTATGAATGCCTCAATTTTGATGCTGACAGTAGACGTCAGTACTTATGTCCCTGTCATAATTAGCTTTGTCTGTATACAGTAGTGCAGTGCCACGTGTACACGACAAAGCTCTCCATGCGGCAGCATCCCCATGCGTCAAAGCTCTCCATGTGTCATAGTCCTTATGCGGCCAAGTGTCCATAAGGCTAAGTTTCATGAGGCCCAGCCCCTATGCGGTTCAGCCTTCATGCGGCTCCATGCGACCGAATCTTTCTGTTACAACAAAAGAGATCCTCGATAACCAATGTGGGCTACGTATTAAACGGGTGAAAATAACCCATATTTTAGGCTGAGATCTCATCAATAGCATATTAAATATGATGCTACATGGCAATCTGACCGTGACATGCGCTCATGGTTGCAGCTGCATTCTGTTAAGGATAATCATGCGACAACCAGACATACGTGCATAGCATATGTGCACGCATAAGCCATCCAGTGTAGATGGCTATAAATAGCAGGGATGTATTTTCTCTCTCACACACATAGAGGGACAGAGACATACAACGAGATGTAGAAAAAATATACTCAGGAGCCCAGTTGCTGTCTTCCGTGCCAGTGAGACGGAGATCTAGCAAGTTCTTTCGTCGTCGGATCGTCAACAGAGTATAGGAGTCAGCTGCAGTACTTGATCTCCATCATAACACTCCCCAGAATTTTAATTGTACTTAGATTTCTTGTTTAAGGACTCTTTGTACTTTCTTTGTTTTCAATATACAAAATCGAGTTAGCAAAACTTATTTTTTGTAACGGAACAAAAATGGCGACTCTGCTGGGGACTTCTTTTTCCACTGATGGAAAGATTGTGATGCAATCCGATGCGGTGAAACTGGATTCCACCCAGAGGATGCTGGTTGTGCGCTTCGACCAACAAGCCTTTGAGGAGATGCTTTCAGAGGGCAGTGCGAGCCCTTCACCAAGGCTAGCAAAGCCAAAGAAGACCCGCAGGACTTGTGTCGCCAAGGCCATTGTGCCTCACCCAACCGCGGAGCCTACGCTCCATGTACCTGATGTTCGTGACGCGTCTTATGCGTCCACACAGGTTTTCCCTGCCCATGCGATAGTCATTTCTGAGGAGAAAGGTGCTCAACACCTAAGTACTGGCAGAGGAAAATACTACGATGCAAGGACATGGGGGCTGATGCACAGTATAGGTGCTCACAGCGAGGAGCGCGAAATAAAATGCATGCGACACCAAACTCCATACGCAGGAAGGCTGATGCCTACGTCAAAGATAGTAACAAAGGCTCTGTCTTTGACAGAGTCTCATGCGGCGTCGACTCCATGTGCCACCCTGACGAAGAAGAAAAGTTGGACTCTCCCTACTATGCGCCAGTGCACGGTAGGTCAAGAAAGTCCAGGGCAGTGCAAGCTCGCCAAGCTCAAGCAACTGCCCAGTTGACTGACCGTTAGCATGCACTGCTGACTTATTATGCGCTCTTCTAACATAAAAATGTACAAAATTGACCTATGCGCCCAGCTTGCTGGGGCGTGTGAGATGGGCCAGTCTCAAAAGTCTTCCACTGATGACTTGGGGAAAGTTTTTGTACGATCCCCAGGTCGGAAAGAAAAATTTTTGCCTACACACCCATGCGCTCGGTTTACCCGTACGCATAAAGAGGGTGCAAAGGTGAAACCAAGGTTCAAAGTATCGGTATCAGAATCGGTATCGGACCATTCCTATGAGTATCGGGATCGGCGGTATCGGTAGTATCGGCGGTTTCGGATCGGAGTATCGAATTTTTTGGTATCGGAAAGCAAACAACTATTAGTAAATTATGAACATTTTAGAGAATATATTTTATACATTTATGCATAATTTAAAGTATTTTCAGTATTTTTTTTTAGTATTTTGATATTAAATGAAATAGTAGTCATCATTGTCGATTGATTTATATGTGATAGATAAGTTTTTCTCTTTTATATGTTTTTACAACCTTACTATGCTTTTACATCCTTTCTAATTGGTCTTTTTAATTCAAATTTTTATGCCGAATTGACTGGAAAAGAGACCTCTAATGTCGGTATCGGTCAGTATCGGGTATCGGTCGGTATCGGATCGGAACATGCCAAACTGTATCGGTATCGGCCGTATCGTATCGGTATTGGCCGATACTTTAAACTATGGGTGAAACATCCCTCGCCCGATTTGTGCGATGTGATTACTCACAAGGGAAAAATGAGAGAAATAGCTATGGCATGTGAGATGCCCCCTCTGGGGCACCACTGTGTCAGCATTGTCATCAACTAATATTGTACTAAAGTAGCAACACCTACAGCCAGACGGTCGGCATTCCAGCGACTGCAACTAAGTGCACATATCCGAAAGCGTCTCGTAAAGCAAGTGCAAATGCCAAAGAGGAGGAGTTGTCCTTCGCTTCATGTTGTTCCACTTGGAGATCTCCCTACACAAAGGGAGGCCAGAAGACGAATACCTCCAACCCTCTACCCTCAACCAGTGTGTCGAGAAGGCGAGCCCAAAGAAGACGAAAAACTGTACCTACAGAAGGAGTGTTCATGGGTACCCGCCTGAGGACAAGATTGTTATCTGTCACTACCGCTTTTCCGGAGAGGGATATTTTTGTCTTTTCCTATTATTGATAATATTATAATATTATCATTTCAAAATTTTATTTATTAAATGGTATTTCATAATTGTTTAGTTATGGTGCATGTCATATATTATTTATTGTAGTATTTAAAATATTGTTAGCATGTTACATTATATTTTGGACTTGTGTTAGGGAACCTAACTAGACTAAACTTGACTCTTGAACCAATAATTTATTAGTTTAGACTTGAGCCCAACATCTTCACCCATTTCATTAAGTTGGTGATTTAATTAGTCAAACCATTATGAGTATAACCTTCCTCCTTAATCATTTTCTTCATCGAAACCCCCAATGGCTATTTTGGACATTGTACATTTCTTGAATCTCAAGGAGGGGGGGGGGGGGGTGCGGCCACATAAAGAGGGGGAGACTCTCTATCCTCTTCTCATTTCATTCCAATTTAGATCTAGAATAGTTCTTCCCCAAATTCCCTCTTCCCTCAACAAAACCTAAACCAAATCTCTACAAAATCCCTTCCAAATTCATCCATACTTCATCATTGGAGACTCTAGAAGCAAGGAGGAGACAAGGATCTACAAATTGAAGAAATTTATTTGTACAAGTTAAGGCTTCTTTGTGTTCATTAGAGACTTTCATTGGGAATCCATCTCCCAATAGGTACAATTCAGTTTTTTTCCTTTTAATTAGACTCTAAATCTGTAGTTTAATCATTAGAAACCCACCTATAGACTAGGGATACATATAGGAAGAAGAATTAACTACTAGGGACCCCTATTTTAAAAGTTGTGGTGTGTTTTGTGTCCAATTTGGAAAAAATCTCAGATTGGTACACCATGTAGTTGTCAATAGGTCAATTAGACCAAATTAACATATGTTTGGTTGTGTGAGACTAGTGTCGTGTCCACAATTGGATACTTGTAGGCCGTATCATGGCAATTTGGTGATACAGGTTGATTTAGGGGTTTTTCCTTTGACACAGGGGTGTTCACATGCCATATTTTGACACAGACACATAGATGAGTAGCTAGCACTTCGTGTTGTTCCAAATTATGATTCTAGACTTTCTCATATTATTTTTGATGCATTTGGTGTGGTGTTGAGGTCGTATCGCAAGCGTATCATAGAATTAGTGTGATACGGGTGCGATGCACTCCACGTGTTTGATAAAATCTGTTATACACCATTCTAGTGCTGTTTATATCTATTTTAAATTGCATTGATATATATATATATATATATATATATATATATCTTTGTTTATGATTTATAATAGGTATTAGTGATGTATACTATGTATATATATAGATGGGGGACTGTTTGAGTGTTGGACAGTGTGTGGACTGGTTGGGGGTTTAACCAACTGTTGTAGGTCTGTCATGGGGTATTACCCGACTGTGAGGGGACTGCGTTGGTGTGTACATCAGTATTTAAGTAGAAGGAGGGGTGTTCAGGGACTGTGAAGAGGAATGAGATTGATTTTTGTGGAACGTATTAGTCCATGTGTGTGTGTTTGTGGTATGGGTGTTGAGGGTTGACTTGTGTATGTATGATTATATAGTGTGTATGTGTGTGTTTAAGAGGGAACTGTGAGTTGAGTGTCTAAGAAATCAGTGTGATTTGTGTTAATATGCAAGTGAACATCTGTAGAAGCATCAGCAGGATTGAGGGGAGCTCTCAGTTGCACGTGGTTCAGTGCAAGCAATTGCACTGAGGTGCATTGCTACACACTGGTTTGGGGAACTCGAGTAGGCGCACTGAAAGGAGAACACAGCAATGTAAGGGGGAAGTAGGTCTGATAGGAAGTTAGAGCAACAACAGTAGCAGTATAAGGGATGCAGGTTGTATATATTAGTGTGTATTGATTGTTGAGTTAGCAATATGTTAGTATCAAGTGTAATTAGTATATATATAATACTTAATATATATATGTATCAGTTAAATTAGTATGTTAGTGGTAGAGTTAAGTTAATATAAGGTTCTAATATCAGTTAGTGTATAGTGTATGTATAAGTTAATATATAGGTATCAGTTGTTAGATATCAATTAGTTAGTATTTGTGATATTAGTTGTTAGTTGTTAACAGTTAGCATTGTAGATGAGTTAGCATATAAGTATGTACTAGTTAGTAGTTATATATATATATATATATATATATATATATATATATATATATATATATATATATATATATATATATATATATATATCAGTTAAGTAGATAGTAAGTTATCTTTAGTAGATACTAATACGAGTTTGTATTGTAAGGTTAGATGAGGTTAGTAGTGTTATATATATATATTACTTTGAGCAGTTAGTTAGTTAGTTGAGGGCCTGCATAAAGGGTTGGGACTGTTATGAGAGGTGTTGGTGTTAATTAGTTAAGATGGGGAGTGTGTGTAACAGGGAGATGCACTAGCGTACAGTGCACTGTGGTGCACACAGTGAGTGTGTGTGAGGTATTAGTATTGGTATTGGTTGAGTGTGATACTAAGGTAATAGGTAGTAGGGTGTTATTAGTTGATATTAGTGTCAGTCAACTATATATACCTATTAGTTATGGTTAGTTATTATATTGGTTATAAGTGTATATCAGTTATATTTGTGGGATGATGATTAGTGTTAGCTAGTGTTAGCATGGTTAGTTAGTTAGTTGTTTTACTTGATTAGTATCATGTTGGTTATAGTTGGTTAGTTTAGTTTGGGAGCTAGCAATTGTTAGTTAGTTAATATATACATTGTTAGTAAGCTAGTTGGAGTATGTGTTAGCTTTTACTTAGTATTATATAGATGTTAGCATTGGTTAGTTAGATGGTAGATGTTAGTTATTGTTAGCTCATGTAATAGTTATAAGTGAATGATAGTTAGTTATGATATGTTAGTATATATTTAATGTGTGTTAGTATATAGATATACAATAGTTAGTATATGTTTTAGTAGTGGTTAATGATAGTTCTAGTTTACCTTGAGTTATATCAAGGTAATGATAAGGTATTGGATTATCATGGGGAATTGTCAGTGGGTGTCAAGAGGGTAGTTAGGTAGTGATACCAAGTTGGCTCAAAGCCAAGGTATTCCTATAGAGTGAATATTGATTATAAGGTAATTAATATATAATGTATTTTGTATATTGTGTATCTTGTGATACTATATAGTTATGATACTCTAGTATCCTAATATAGCTAGTATGGCCCAGATAAGTAGTACATGGACCCAATAACCTAGATATGGACTCATACAACCTAGAAATAATTAGTTTGACCAAGTTTGACTACTTTGACCTAGAGTTGACCCATTACCAAAATAAGATGAAATAGCGACATTTTTTAGTGACGTCATAATAAAACGTCGCTAATATTAAAGATTTCAGCGACTCCAAAAAATAAACGTCGCTATACGTCGTTGTTGGCGACATATAGCGACGTTTAGCGATAATAATTAAGTTTTTTAAAGAATAGTCCCTATAAGCTTCTTTAAGGTCGCTGAGTTTTTTAATTTAGCGACGTTTAGAGACGTATTTAGCGACGTTTATTTTTTCGATTTTTAGCGACGTTTTTAGCGACGTCTATAACATCACAAACTATTTTTATTAGCGACGTATTCTGTGGTGCTGATCGCTACAAGGCCACTGAAAGAGAAAATTTTGTCGGTGCAAAGAAGCCTACCGATTCGATGCACTACTTGTCTTTGACGTCGCGGTTGCAGAGGTTATTTATGGTAAAGGAGACTACAGAAAATATGATTTGGCACAAGCGAAAACAGATCGAAGGAGTATTGGATCATCCATCCGATGGAGAAGCATGGAAGAACTTTGATCAAGAGTATCCAGATTTTGCTTCGGATCCGCGTAATATCATATTGGGGCTCTCCTCCGACGGTTTTACCCTATTCGGACTTTCGGGCTTCCAATATTTGTGTTGTCCTATGATCGTCACTCCGTACAATCTACCGCCTTGGATGTGCATGAAGACTCCGTATATGTTCCTAACCGTTATTATCCCGGGTCCGAACAATCCGAAGAGGAACATCGATGTATATTTACAGCCTTTGATAGATTAGTTGAATCAGCTGTGGGAAGTAGGTGCCAACATGTACGATGTTTCTAGAAAGCAGAATTTTTATATGAGGTAAGCACTTATATGGACCATCAACGATTTTTTGGCCTATGGAATATTATCGGGATAGAGCACTCATGGTCGTCTCTCATGTCCGTATTACATGGACCGCACTAAGGCTTTCCGTTTGAAACACGGAGGCAAACTGTGCTTCTTCGATTGTCATCGACAATTTTGCCGAAGGATCATCCGTACCGGAGGAATATGATTGATTTTTGTGTGGACGTTGTGGAGAAGGCCAATCCACCGCCAAGGTGGCCCAGATACATGATATGGGAAGAGATAAAAGATTTACCAAGTGCTATCGAAGAGCCTGTTAAGGGGTACAAGTGTGACGGATTTGGTCGCACCCATAATTGGACGAAGAGGAGTATATTCTGGGATTTGCCATATTGGAGCACTAATCTGATCAGACATAACCTTGATGTCATGCATATCAAGAAGAATGTGTTTGATAACATAATTAATACTGTAATGGAGGTAAAGGTGAAGACGAAAGATAATCTGAAGGCCAAGTTGGACTTAGAAGAAATATGTAGACGTCATGCGTTGCATTTGATAGAGGAGGGGAATTGAAAGTTAAAGCAGCCTAAGTCAATTTTCTCACTGGAGAAGGAGGATAAAGGAAGACTTTGTAGGTGGATTCAGGGTCAATTTTTTTTTAGACGGGTACGTGTCGAACTTGAGAAGATGTCTCAACCTCAAGGAGAACAAACTGGCTGGTATGAAGAGCCACGATTGTCACGTATTCATGGAGAGGTTGATTCCGATTGTATTTTGAGAATTCTTACCGCCAGTCGTTTGGGATCCATTGACAGAGCTCAGCATATTCTTCAGAGATCTTTGTTCTAAGTTGCTCATCGATCGTCTAAAAAAGCAAGAGAAGGACATTACGGTAATATTATGCAAGCTCGAGAAGGTGTTTCCTCCTAGATTCTTCGACTCTATGGAGCATTTGCCAATTCATCTTTCCTATGAGGCACGTGTTGGTGGTCCTGTTGGTTATCGGTGGATGTACCCCTTCGAGCGGCATCTGAATCACCTAAAGGGAAAGGTAAAAAATAAGGCACGGGTTGAGGGCTCTATTTGTGAAGCTTATGTTCTCAAGGAGATTACAAACTTTTGCTCGACGTATTTCAAACCTCATGTTGCTACTAATAGAACGAGAGCTCCGAGAAACGACAAAGGATATCAGGAATCTAATGATGCAATACTGAAAGTATTCAATGCATCCGGAAAGCCTTCGGGAAAAATGAAGAAGAGATATTTGAATGACGACGCGCTAAGGGCTGCTCAGTTGTATATATTACTCAATTGCAACGAGGATGAAGTGGAGAAGCTAGAGGGGTAAGTAATTAATACGTTCGCGTTGACGTCATCTCAATGTAATAGTATAAGCTACTATTATGCTGATAATCAGCGGTTACTTTATTATTTTTCAGCACATATAATGATGAGCTGAGGTCGGTTAGACCCTACATAACAGACGAAGAAGTAGAACAAGAAATGAGATGCCATTTTCCTTCTTGGTTGAGCGCATATGTAAGAAGCTTGGTAATTACTTTTTTTGTATGCACTTGCATAATAAATAACTTACTATCGCTACTTTCGTATTTAGGTCGATTGTCTAATAACACCCGAGACTGAATATATTAGAACTCTATCCAAGGGACCAATTACTGCCATCAAAATATGGCCAGGTTACTATATGAATGGGTTTAGGTTCAAATCAACAAATGCTCCGATCAGAGACAACTTTTTGGATCTTGATTCTACGAAAAATAGTTATTTGTGTATCAAATCTTTGAACTATAAAGATGTCGATCCAGGCAATAATTTTTTTGGCATCTTACGAGAGATTGTGGAGTTGACATATAATTATGGCATAGAACCTGCTAAGATCGTGCTATTCAAGTATGAATGGTTTGATCCGATTCAAGATCAAGGTGGGAAAATTGACAAGCACGGTCTTGTGGATATACACTACAAGTGTAGATATCAAGGATACGAACCATTTATCCTATCAAGTCAGGCTCAGCTCGTATACTTCATAACTTATCCTAGACGGGGGACAACAAGGTCGAATTGGTGGGCAGTATGCAAGACTAAAGCTAGAAATACCTTTTGACGTTGACAAAATAGCTGATCAGGAGGACGAGCTACCTCTTGTAACAAATATTGTAGATGTGGACTCAACGGAAGTTACTCATTACAGACTAATAATGTAGAAGAGGTATTATTATCCGAAGAGGAAGACGAAGATGAAGATGAAGATGAAGTAGATAAAAGTGAAGATGAGGAGGAAGAGAAAGAGAAGGACGAGGAAGGCGAACAAGATAAATTTTCTGAAGATGATTGAAAATAAAATATTTTTCCCGAAGATATGTACTATATTTTGAATATAGAATGTACTATTTTGATGAAGATATGTATTATATTTTGACTGCAGAATGTACTATCTATTTAGACTTGTGACATCACTAGTTATTTACTGTGCAATTCTATTAATGCTGTGAGATATGCATAATATTTTGACTGTAGAATGTACTATATATTTGTGTATTTCTTTATTCATCAGATGTTGTTATTAGGTATAACAGGACGACGCAGAGTGTTCGGCAGGTCCTAAGGTAGACAGAGTGCTCCTCCGGTACTTCCTACTGTTGGTTCTGGATCCTCGACGCCTAGTACTTCAGTATATCGACCAGTTACATCTCCGACTGTGACGACGTTACGTGGAAGCACTTCTGGGATGAGTAGTTCCAGGCCTGATAGTACTCCCTCGTCCAGTGTTCCTCCAGCTGACGGAACCATGGAGACAGATGAGCATATGGCGGAGGTTGAGCCAACGTCGTCCCAACATCAGCTAGATCCTCCATGCGCACCTCCGGACGAGACGAGAACGGAGATTTGGGCCGATGGTACAAAGTAAGTCAATTAGATGGTTTTGCATCATATATATCGTGTATTTCTTTATTCATCATATGTTAACTTTTTCAATAAAAATAATTATCTCTGTATAGATATCGTCCCTCGTCGGTACATAGACGCCTGGGCCACTTTTTGAGGTACAACTATGGTGGCCCTTGGATCAACTACTCTGATGCTCCGGAGGAGAGGAAGGCATTCTGGTTTGCGCACTTCAAGGTAAAAGTATATTATATCAATCGTAAACAGCTCATTTTTCCTTCCCCGCGAGTATAGCATGATGAGCCCAAGTTACGGCAGCTCCGGATGAAAGGAGAATAAGGGCATCTAATTTATACATATTATATAACTTACTAAATTACTTATTGTAGCAAACATATTTTTATCTACCATACTGGGCCGAGTTGGTCGAGTAGATGTTTTCTGCCGTTGCCGCCAAGCTGATCCGTGATGCTCTGGATGACCAGAAGGCTCGTGATCGCATAGTAAAACCGATCCAAGGTTGGATCACGCCTGAGCAGTGGATTGCGATGAGGGCTAGATTCGACGATCCGAGGTACAAGGAAAGGTCTGAGAAGGCCAAGACGACTAGGTAGAAGGCAGCAAAGTAGTGTGGTGGCTGGATTCCGATGACGGAACATTTTCGTCATTTGTTATATTTTTTATTTCAGATATATTATTTTAATACAAGTACGATAAAATGGTAGTAGGATAAAATGTTTAATTTTAGTATTAAATAATATATTTTTAACCGGTACAGAGAGGTGAGGATGCAAACATGGTGACCGTCTTCCTGGCCACCCACTGAAAGGGCGGGAATCTCATTGATGAGAGGGCCTCACAGACCTATATAAGTATTACTTTACTTTGTTTTAATTTTAATATAACTTAGGCAATTATCGAGTATCCAAACTTTTCTAGGCCGAGTATCTTAGGCTGCATGAGCGGACGACTGCTAGTGCACCTACAGCGGGAGAGGTTGGTACTTTCTCGCAGCCCTCTCCAGCTCCGTCGATGGACGAGCTATGGGCGACCGCCGCTGGTGGTCTCCAGAGGGGTACGTACTACGGTATAGGATCCTATGGCGCCCTTGTTGCGACGTAGTCATATAGGGCCTCCACGGCAAGTGCGCATTCTCCACGGCCCTCGCAGTCGTCGGCCCGAGTCCAGGAGACCGTTGACCGTCAGATTGCGTCTCTCCGTGACGAGTTACTACGAAGGATGGAGGAGCAGCCCCTGTCCCAGCCGCAGGCGGATGATGCGACACTCATCGCACTATTTGATATGCTCGAGCGCAGCATCATGGAGCTCCGGGATATGACAGCTGATCTTAGAGCGTCGACAGAGCGCAGTGTGACGGAGCTGCAGGCATCACAGCTGTCCATGGGCGAGAGGCTGACGATGGTGCATGATTTAATGGTTCATAGTAGTATGAGATTGTTATCTACCATGGATTCATACAACTATCGACTAGCAGAGTTGGAGCAGATACGTCCTCCTGGTGCGCCTTCATCGATACATACTCCACCGATGTCACTGCCTTCTCCATCGACATCTGTGTCAATTTCATGAGAGCAGTATGATCTGTTCTTATCCCTAATGCGCACCGGTGGTCATCCTCCTGCACATCCGCAGTAGTCCTAGTTAGGATAGTTTATTGATTATTTGTGTTTCAGACCTATGATATTTGGTTATTTATGAATATTCTTTATTTTTTAGGCTTTCAGACTTTATTTCTTGTATTCTTTACGACGAAGCTTTCAGACTCAGTTGTGTGGATATTTGTTGTATTCTTTACGACGAGATTTTCTCCTGACTCGATTTATAATCTCAAAATTTATTTTTTCAAATTTTACTATATTATTTATATTAAATGTATGTTAATTTACCGATGTTGAGTGTTCAACCGAAGGGGGTCGGAAAACCCAGCAAATTCAACGGAGGGTTGCTCCGGGTCTATTTGTACAAATTATGAATTCATAAACTTCAGAAAGAATGGTTTGGAAATAATTCAATATTCATTTTTTTATTTTTTTACTGTATCTTTAGCGACGTATATAGCGACGTTTAGCGACGTTTATATATGTCGCTACAAACGTCGCTATAAAAGTCGCTATGCACGTCGCTATACACATCGCTAAAAATGTCACTGAATGACGTAAATCTGCTGACATGGCAGTATTGCCAGGTCAATATAATGTTGCTAAATTAGTCGCACAATGTCGCTAAAAAGAAAAAACTTAGCGACATATAGCGACACACAATACGTCGCTAATTTAGTAACGTTGCGTCGCTAATATAGCGACGTATTTACGTAGCTAGAAAACGTCGATATAGCGACATTTTGTGACATTTTTTCGGTCAGCGACTAGTTTAAAGGCGACTTCATCGAAACGTCGCTACATACGTTACTAAAATTATTTAGCGACATTTTTTGGTCATTTAGCGATGTTTTTAGACGTCGCTAATTTGACTAATTCTGGTAGTGACCTAGTTGACTGTTTTGGCCTATTTTGACCTAGAGATGGCTTGAAGACCTAGAATTTAACTAGTTTAACTTGTTAATCATTTTAAAACATTGTATTGATGTAATATTCCATATTTAGGTCCTCGAGACACCATCCCAGATACAGTCGATACTTCACACCAGATTTCAGGCGAGTATATTCTCTGACAGTTTCTCGTTTATGATATCCTCTATGTTTCTTGTATTTAGTGTAGATATCCTTGATTTTCCTGACACTTGGTTTCACATATTGCTATTCCTGGATCCTGTCATGAGATATTATTCCTGGTAGTTCTTGGCGTATTTCTTGTATCTTGTACATATATGGACATTGATTCATGAGAGGATTGGCGCCCTTCTCATGGAATCCCGTGTCATAGCGTGTCATGGATTGAATCCACTATACCAGTTGGAGGCGGGGAGTATGTGTGTAGATATGTGATCATACCCCGCAGTTCTTGTTTTTCTTGCATAGTCTTACTCATATACCGTACGTATGATTTACTAGGCCCATGATTCTTGAGCAGTACCCAAGCCGATCACATGTTGTCACTAGTACTCACTTACTTAGATGTATTTCTTGATTCTATATAGGATGTTCGTATCTCTTGTATGTATTTCCCGTATTTTCTTATTCCTGTATATTTCTACTACGCTTTATTCATCTTGTATATGCTCTCTATTTACTATTATATAGTCTTTATCATTTATCAAAATTGCTATTAGAGGTGTACTTTGCTCCATTCTTGATTGGATAATATTTTTCTGTAATTCTTATACTCTCCACTCTGGGATTTCAGAGTGATTCTATAGACATGATTGCTCTTACACAGTGGACTTGAGGTGACAATTGTAGATATCTAGTTTAGTGTTCATTTTTTATATCTTGTCTAGTTTTCTTTCTTTTAGAATGATTATTTGAGTTATCTTTCTTGTTCATTCTTTCTTTAGATTATTGTGATTGAGTACATGATAGAACTAGTCATATTAGTATGATTGATAGTTACATATGATGACCGAGATAGTGTTCTACTGCCGATGATGTGGCATAGGCTAGACGTACCCACGTTCTCGTGCCCTTATATCCGTGCAGATCATGACACATTTTTATGGTAGCCCATGCAGGTCAGGCTTCGCAAGTTGTGCGATTTCGTGGTAGTGCAACAATTTAGTTGTATTGATGTGAGTCTACGATAGGATATATGATATAGGATATTAGGATGAGAATACTCAATCACAAATTAGGACTTCTTGGGAGATTCATGGAACGACCCTTGAGAATCTTATTTTGAACTCTAATTTAAAATCTTTTTTTGCCTTATTTCTGTTCGCTCTCACTTGTTGTTATTAAATTTGATTCTTGATGATCGGTTGTTGAATTTAATTCTTTATGTTCGTTATTGAGTTTGATTTTATATCGAGATAAATTTTTACGGACTAAATTACGGTACCTTCTGATGACATATGTTGATGAGAATAGTGAGAAAGGTAAAACGTCTGTTTTGGTTATGGAGCCTAGAGTTTATCGCATCCATATTAGCTAGTGTGGCAGAAATGTAGGGACCTGACTTCGGATGTATATATCTTAGTTATGAAATTTAGAGTTTCTCACAGTCGTACCGGTTGGCGAGGTGAGGATTATAGATGACATAATTATAGAGGTGCATACCTTAGTTATGGAATCTATCGTTTATCCTAGCCATGCTTACTGGCGTGGCAAGGATTTTGAGTATCATAATTTCAGATAGACACGTATGATTATCAAATTGTATCTTAAATTGCTTCTTAACGTATCATCTCAATTCTTTCCCACTCATGTTATTATAGGATTCTGTTCCATCATTCGTTAGCTTAGGAATAGAGATACCTTTAGTTCCTTTAGCCCAGTTCCTTATGGAACATTATTTCATTAAGGTTCTTTGATATTATATTAGTTGGTGATTTGCAATTAAATCTGAGTCTTGAGCATCAGTATTGGCTGTTGAGAATATAGCTTGTGAGTCTGTAAGTGGTTCTTGGTTGGACATGTGAGCAATAGACATCAATCTAGAGATAACCCATAGCGTAATACCTTGTAACAATATTTCTGTGATAGGTGTCAGTATAGTTAGTATTGGTACTATAGGTTGGTACTATTGGTAGAAGAGGGAGTAAAGAGTATCAATGGTAGTTACATGAGTTAGTATCAGTATCAGCATGCATGCTCTGGATAGTCATGAATTCAGGTAGTTGGGTGAGCATGTAATAATTAAGTATCACAGAATTGTGTTAGAAAATCAATGGAGCATGATATTCTATAGAGTGGTTAATACTTGAATGTGTCAAGAGTAGAGGAATGTATATTCAAGAGGGGTATTAGTGAGTGTGCTATAGTAGAGTGGTACCTATAGGTATAGAGGAGAGTGTGAGGGAATAAGAATGTATTATGCTAAAGTAGTAGGATGTCACGCCCCAGTCCCAAAATATCGAGGGACTAAACACGTGGCAACGACCAGCAGCACACACCGATGGGCAAACCCAATTTAATGGACCCATCAGGATATACTTAAGCTGTAATACAACAATAAGGGTCTAAATACACTAATCTCATCCACAGAAATGAATACAACAATATTAGAATCATAAAGCAAGACCAATCTCAATAAAATATAAACTCGAGAAAATAATCCGATAATGAGTCTGATACAATTGTCAAGATACAGGAATAAGATAACAACAACAAATACTGAGTATGGATAAAGCATATACTCAGAAGATATCCTCGGTGATCACTCGTCTACTGGATCTGGTACTGCTCCAGTGCCTGCTTCTGTTCCTGCTAATACTCCTGTCCTGTATACCTCGGGATAGATCTCGTCTGCTAATCCTGGGGACATAATCCGGATCCAGGTCCTCAGGGGACATAGCAAGGTACAAAATAACTCAAGCCAAAATAAATAATGCAGTGCAGCAATAAATAAAATAATAGGGTAAACTATATAACCATCTATGTGAAATACAATTTGAGAGCATCACTAAAACTCAGACTGAGACCACTACAAGCTCTGTGTCGGGGAGCCGGTAGCAGTAATATCACGTAATGGACCTAGCTCTTATGTAGAGTGTACGGTCTCACAATAATAATAAATATATATAAAACAGTATGTAGCCTGTGTATCTCTCCCCACCCAATGTAACCACACGTCTCATGTCCATAACGTCTCATGTCCATGTCACGCGAGATCATAGCTAATGCAACAAGTCATATAATATCTATGAATATAATATCTATGTCACAATCCTGCAACCTATACAGAATCACCTTGAATATTTCAGGAAGATTCTGTCTCATGAATAGTGTCAGGTGTCCTGGGTATGACGTACTTGATAATGCAAGCACGAGAATGTAAGGGTCACGATATCCATCTCTAGGTGACGTTATACAACTCCGCGTACGGTGTTGGCACCCGACTATTAATCGGACGCTAAGTAAAGTCGCATGGTCATAGGTTAAGCATGTACAATAATTAATTTAAGACAAAGAAATAAATAACAAAACTGCAAAGTTGGCAAGGTACACTTGCCTGGGGTTTGAATACCAACAGTTGTCCCTGTATCAGTGGATTCTGCAGGTACTTCTCCAAAAGTTAAAATAAATATCACCAACAGGTTCAGAAAATATTAAATAGCTAGAAATGCTTGTCCTTGAGTCCCATTTGGACACAAGGACAAAAATCAGAGTTTCTGGTCAAAGCGGGGTCCACATGTGGCCCGTTTCGTACCGAAAAATGTGTCAGAACTAATATTCTCTAAATTCGTCCAACTTAGTGTCAACAAGTCCAGAACGATGATATGAACCCAACGGAACTTCCAGAATTGGATTCTGATGAGCCGGTCACAAAATCGCCTGTCAAGTAGAGCTATGGGGACCACGATACGTGATTTTGTCCACGTCCTCAGAATCGAACCAAACTTGGGTCACAAGACCAGCGTATTGCTACGAGTCCGATGGCACAAGTTTTGTTTCGATCTGACATGTGTACACCAAGTTACAGCAAGATCCAGAACAGGCCGATACGGGGCGTTGTCGGCGGATATGCGTTGATTCCGGTATGCACGCACATCCAAATCAACTTCTGCAAAATCCTGCACGTCCGTATCAACAGTGCGCACCTTTCGGTGAAGACCGCATGCGACCAAGTCGTCCCTTTTGGCAGAACGTACTCAGTTTCGGGAGAAAATAGGGTATTATTTTTCCTGTTTTTGGATCGTAGTGTGCGATTACCACAGGACACGACACACCGAGCGGGTTGCATGGGCATCGAGAGGGTTATGCAGCCTACATGTCACAACAGACGGTACGAAAAATGGGGCAGCGAGGAGAGAGAAAAGGGTACCTGAACAGGGCTACACAGAAACCAAACACTCGTGTCCGCAAGGCGACACGACACAACACTGTGTCAGGGTACTGTGCTGTGTCCGGTTAGGTTTAGGGTTATGTCAATGGAGACTTCGCCGGGGCTTCGTCGGAGGAGGGCAGAGTCGGCTCAGCTCGGCTCGGCTGCAGGGAGGTGGCACGACAGCTGGTCAAGGCGGCCGGTTGAGCTGCTGCGGCGTGGGACGAGGCAGGGGGCGACGACGGGGCTCGGGTCGAGCGGTTGCGGGTCGGGGAAAGAGAGGCGGAGGCGGCTTTGGGCTGAGGGAGGTGGAGCTCGTCGGTCGAGGGGGTTAGGATTCAGGCAGCGTCGAGGCGGCCGGGCAGAGGCGAAGACGGCAGAGCTCTGAGGGAGATGACCGGCTCGAGGCGTTGTGGGGTGGCGCTGGGGAAGACGGTGGGGCTGTGGCAGCGAGGGCTCGGGTCGAGGGGGTTTTGCCGGAGACGACGGTGGAGGAGTAAAGCAGGAGGAGGAGACGGCGGCGGAGCGGGGCAGAGCTAGGGCAGGGGAGGAAGAGAACGACGGAGGTCGGGTCGACGCTCAGTCGCCGGGGGAGAGGGAGATCCGACGAAGGAGGTGGCCGCGGGTCGCTGTGCAGGCTGGGAGGTCGGGAAAGAGGGAGGCGGAGGTCGAGGAAGGGCGAGCGGAGCTGCTCCGGCGGGGGTCGGCTCGCCGTGGGGAGGCGGATGTCAGGGAAATGGGGGGTGGCGGCTGTCGGCTAGGGTTAGGGTTAGGTTTAGGTTTAAGGATTTTGTGGTATTTCATTTTTGGTAAAAAAAAATAGGAAAAGTATATTTATACATGTAGAAATTTGGGCTTGGGTTGACCTAGGATTTGGGCTGGGTCAATGCTTCTTGGTTTGGGCTTCGGCTCTCATGGGGATGTTGGGAGGGCTAGAATTTTGCATTAATTAAATGCAAGGATATGTTTAATATACGGGGCGATGTGCGCGCGTTGCACATCCCGAAAATTACGAAAAAATCCACGTGAAGGGAAAATTGGGTTTCTTCACGTATTGTCCAATGGTGGGGATATCTCAACGCATTTTTGCATAAAAGCCCCCAACAATTAGGAAATTGCACAAAAGCAGAAATTGGATTTTAATTCATTAAAATTACTACGCACGATGTTCTGGAATTAATTGGAAATACCTGAGGCTTAAATTTTATGGGGCACAATCATCCTGGACATAGAGGACTCAGAGTAGAATATTATCATAAATTTGGTTGTACAAAATGGGTCAAGATTATGTCTCCAATTTCGATTGGAACGCACAAGGGTACAGAGTCGTATTTATTTAGAATTTAAGAAATAACGTCCGTGACGTTTAGTGTGCGACTACAATATCGTACCAGAAAGCATGGTTATAATTTACACAAAGGTCAGAAAGGTAGGCGGGCACGTCTAGGACAAGGTAGTAAATTTGCAGATAGGCAATGGCTAGCGTAGTGCTCCAATTAACGAAGCAACGGTAAGGTGCGCTACACGATAAAATAATGTACAGTTAAATCAAATACCGTGTTCTAAAATTCTAATTGGGTTCAAACTAGCCCTAATTTCACTATATAAGCTAAGTAAATCTAATTTCGGGTGAGGGGGTTTACAATCTACCCAACTTAAAAATAATTTTGTCCTCGAAATTAAACTAAGACATAATTGGTTTAACACCTTCACTTGCGTACGTAAGGCAAGTTAAATCGCAATCTCTTCCAAATTTTAACTTATTCAAATCCATCGAAATCTCTTTCAAATTTAACCATTGTTTAAATCGAACGTCAACACATCGCGTTGTCTTCTCCATTCTTAATTTAATAGTCAACATCCAATCTAATTCAAATCTCTATGACATCCCAAATCAGAATTTATATCACAATCTTCAACTGTTAAAATTTTCTCTAGAAAATTATAATCAATTATTATTCCTATCCTCAACTTGTGAATTTCGTACTCTTCAATTTTTAAATTCAATTTATATCCTCAATATTTTCAAATAGGCAATCCTGCAATCAAATTTTTTTTTTTAATTTAAATTCTCAAATTCGAAACTTAATCCGTCCATGTCCATGTTTAGAGTTCTATTTATTTTTCTCGAGGTTTAAATCGTTGATTCAACATTCAATATTAAATTTAAGTCATATGCTAAAAATTGAAATTCGTTGATCCTCATCCTTTTACTTATTCGTCCAAAATTCTAGAATTTAAAATGACTTAAACTTTTAAATCAGAATTCGCTCGATCACAATCTAAAGAAATTCCTCTCAAGCTGATAAATGCAACTGCTACCCAACTTAGAGTTTACCCATCAATCGCATAAGGCTCTTCCATTTAAGAAATCTTATTCCTCAAATTTACTTAATCCTGTTACTCAATCTCCAAAAATTTTAACACCAAATATATTACATGTGATATGCCCTTGGTTACAAAATAATCGTCAAATAATGCAATTGTCTATAGGGTACATATAATACTATCTGCGTATCAACTTATGCTAAGCACGAGGTTTCATCTTTCTAAAATAAGGGAAGACGGAAAATAATAATAAAGAGTTCAAGGGGGACGTAATCGATTAGGAGTATGGGGGTCAAGGCGTTTAAAGAATTCAATGGGAATTGTCAAGGAAGTTATGGATTGAAATCCTATTTTGGGTAATTCCTATTCACATGCTTGCATCGGTACAGTCATGTAACAGATACAATATGCTCAGACATATCTAGAGGGCAAGTATATTTCGTCTACTAATCACTATATATCTCAATCCACGTAAAATAGTTATACGAAGGGCGAACCAAGCGCACTATGGTTGATCAGACCGTAGTACACTGATTCTGAAATGTATTAGTGTACGCGTCCAATAATACATATGTCATGAACAAGCTTGATAAAAGACTGAGCTTGCAAAACTAGGCTGTAACAGCAGCATAAGTCGAGGTAGTACAAAAAGGTAAGAATGCTAGATTATGATGAGAGAAATTATAAAATAGTTTAAGTTCATAAACAAACAAAAATAAGACTCTACAGTCTCTCTAGTTGTCATACTACTCCTTATCTAAGTCGCTAGTCGACCAAATATGGGTATGGACCTTTAATTTTCTACAGTCTGAATAAACACTATCTTCTTATGCAAGTCTAAAGTTGTGTCATCCTATTATACTTCCTCAATAGGTCAATAGGGCTAGGTGAAACTGTGTTGTGAGGCATACTACCCAACTTAGAAATAATAATAAACTAGTACTGTGACAGTCTAAAGGGGATCCTACAAATTAAAAAGGTTCTTGTAAATAAATTACAACTCTTATTGGGCTATACGAGGAACGGATCTTATTACTTATTAGGGTCTCCTATTGTATCATGTAAGTAATGGTCATCTTAAGTCTTAATCATAGTGTTCCTAGAATACAAGTATCAATAGTATGAATGGAGGAGTTACTGGTCTTCAAGGGAAAAGAGGATATAATCTATACTGAGGTGGGGTACATGTTACATGATTTAAAACTAAGAATAATCAGCTCACAATCTAAGGGAACCACTCAACTATCAAATCCTAACTAACCTGCACAAAATTCAAAGTTCAAATTACCAAACTATAACCCTAGCAAACTATATATCCTAACATAGAATAAGATCACTTGGCCTTCAATCATAAGAGTTATGTGGCACGAGTTAAAAGATAAAGAAAAGAAGAATCATAATTTAGTCGTCGCACAATTAGCGAACGCTAAGGTTGCAGGGGGACAATATATAAAATTAAAATAGGGGCTCAAGATAGTATCATGGTTTCTGTCACGCCCCAGTCCCAAAAATATGTAGGACTAGGACACGTAAGCATGCCAGCCGCATGGATATGGCAACTCCAATATATGGAAACCAAATCCACACGTACGCTGTAATATGAATATCAAATCCACAAGTGGTATAACTGTAATATAAGTCACAGGGTAAAATCTAAATCTCATCCACCAAAATCATATAGAAATAAATAAACAGTATCGATGAAACTAGATCTCAATAAGAAGTATCTAGGATGATAGTTGGATGGAAATAAATCTACTACCAACTCGAATAGGAAAGGTAAATACAATATAAGTACAACACAATCAAACCCAATATAAGTATACCAGCTATCGACCACGGCTCGAAGAGAAGACATCCACTAAGCATATACAACCATCCAAATCTGCGCTCCTGCAAATACTCAAGAACAGATACACCTGGCAGCGGACCAGGTCCTCAGAGGGACGTAACAAGATACAGAAAATACGAGCCAACTTGAATACAGTAAACATGCATATAATTTGAAAATAAATAAGTACGCTGTACAAGACAATCTATATGAATGCAAATGAGGACAACTTTTCGACGTATGGGCAGCTAAGCCTCACAACTCACACACCCGTCTAGAACATCAGAAATCGACATACCTCTGGGGTAGCGACCAGCGCGACTCTACAGAAATCAACATACCTCTGGGGTAGCGACCAGCGCGACACACGCCCGTAGTGTGAACTATATACTACGATTTACCATAGTAGTTAAAAGCCCATACGCCTAATGATTGTCATCCCATGATACTAGGTGCCATGTGTGTGTCAACATAACTAATACATAGTAATGACTGGAGAAAAACTACACATGCAAGAACTATACAGAAATGAAATAAATAAAAAATATAAATAGCATGCAAAGTACTGTAAATAATTTGATAAGGTATCTTGCCTGGGGTCCTGCTGCTGGTATGAATCAGAGTCCAAGTCACAGTCCAAATAGCCTATGTATTACAAATTTATCACGTCAAAAGATAATTTATTTTAATTTATTTAATTCTGTAATAATTACTCTAAAATCCTATTAAAATCTTATTATTCTAATTTTTATGTTAATTCCTAAATTTTGTCCAAAGAAACTGAATTTTATCAACTCGAGACTCATGGCACACAAATCGAGACGATCTGTTGACCGAAAAGTCAACCGACACAAACTCAATTTTCATGCATGATTTCTTGTAGATTTCAGCGTCAAAAATATGCTGGAATTTACGGCTCGTCCGAATTCAAATTCGTTTGGGAATTATGGCACATACAAATTTTGTATTATGCACCGATGGTTAAATTCTAACCTAGAAGTTCTACAGAATTAATAGTATGTAAATACTTCGAATTAAATTCTGGAAAAAATATATGTCGATGATCTCAACATTAGCTTTCCGAAACTTTAAACGGTTCATGATTCTGATTCCGGGTTCTCCCGAAATTGCGAGAACATCGAAATACGTCTATTTTTGGACATGCTGTGCTCTACAAATTTTTTAGAATTTAATACTAATAATTTAGAAAAAAAATTTATATAATAAGAAATCTAACCTCATTATCATTCTAACAAAAAAAATTAGGCCTCATTTGGAGTCCGGAGCTATGCACAATGGCTTCTGGAAGATGAAGGAACCCTAGATGATAATTCTCCAAAAATTGGCTGAAGAAAAACCCTAGAAATTAATATCTAAACTATTATATATATATATATAGGAGAGAGAAAGTGAGGCCGCGGCTCACAGCGCGCCACGTGGCAGCCATCCGTGCAGCCCTGCCCAGATCGAACGTTCGCAGTTCGATGCGGCTCGGCTCAGCTGAGTCCGAGTCGAACTCGGTCTCGGCTCGGCTCGAACTTGGTCTCGAGGTCGGCTCGGCTCGCACCCACTCAGCGGTCACTGACAGGCGGGCCCGGCACTGTTCACTGCTGGAGGCTGACAGGTGGGCCCCCTGTTTGCTGACTGGGTAGAATTAATTACTTTTTAGGTTTTCTTTTTCAGAAATTAGTTTTTAATTCAGTTTTTCATAATTAACTCGAAATAAATGCTAAAAATAATCAAAAAATTCCCAAACAATTCTACAAAATATATTGTATTATGTAGAACCTAAAATAAAATTTTGGGATATTTTTAATTAAGTTTGAACATAAAATAAATTCTTTAAAGTCCTCAAAAATTAGTGTTACTAGTTTTTAATTAACTAAAAATTATGGAAAAATCCCAATAATCTAAAATAGCCTAAAAATAATTCTAAATAAATATTTATATAAGTAAATATACTAAAAAAATTATTTTCTAATTAACTAAGATAATACTCTAAATAAATTCAACATCTATTATAAATATAATAATATAAAATATACACAAATACCTATTTTGGGTGAGAGAGTTTACAGTTTCCTAAGGGGAAGGTGGCGAGAAATTATCCGTGTTTGAGGTATGATCTCAAGGGGAATGTCATACTCATTGCTCTGGGCTTCATGAGGTACTGCCTGCTAATATCACGACAAGAACCTATATCCTAACACTATCTCACTATGCACATTAGGTTCAGTCCTAACATTCAATCTCGAATTTCTATTGGTTCCTCAAGACTGGGGTTAAACATTAGGGTCAAATCTCTAACTAGTCTCTTAGTAGTGCCTATACTACTCTTAGGCCATTCATGACTATAACAAGAAATAATGGTAAATTATTCTATAGGTGAGGGACGCTAGGGTTCATTAAGCGTTCTACTTAGGGGTGTGTCAATATCCTAGTTGTAGTCTTAATAGGAAGGTTACCCTACTTATCATTCTATCAACAGGAACTTCTATATTCTAGGAGAAGGCTACACTCAAGGAAGTAATGGGAAGGCACATGAATCAAGCATGATACAATTATTCAACAGAATGGATTGAAAGGAGGATGAGTCATAGTCAGTTGTGGATGAGATCCTATACCCTAATCCTAGGTGCAGGCTTGCTCGGTACAGTAACGTAATCGAGATAATATGCTCTTGACCTGCATAGGCCACCACAAAAACCATATCACGCCCCAGTCCTAAAATATCGAGGGACTAGATACGTGGCAACGGCCAGCAGCATACACCGATGGGCAAACCCAATTTAATGTACCCATCAGGATGTACTTAAGCTGTAATACAACAATAAGGGTCTAAATACACTAATCTCATCCACAGAAATGAATACAACAATATCAGAATCATAAAGCAAGACCAATCTCAATAAAATATAAACTCGGGAAAACAACCCGATAATGAGTCTGATACAATGGTCAAGATACAGGAATAAGATAACAACAACAAATACTGAGTATGGATAAAGCATATACTCAGAAGATATCCTCGGTGATCACTCGTCTACTGGATCTGGTACTGCTCTAGTGCCTGCTCCTGTTCCTGCTAATGCTCCTGTCCTGTATACCTCGGGATAGATCTCGTCTGCTAATCCTGGGGACATAATCCGGATCCAGGTCCTCAGGGGATATAGCAAGGTACAAAATGACTCAAGCTAAAATGAATTGTGCAATACAGCAATAAATGAAACAATAGGGTAAACTATATAACCATCTATGTGAAATAAAATTTGAGAGCATCACTAAAACTCAGGCTGAGACCACTACAAGCTCTGTATCGGAAAGCCGGTAGCAGTAATATCACATAATGGACCTAGCTCTGATGTAGAGTCTACGGCCTCACAATAATAATAAATATATATAAAATAGCCTGTAGCCTGTGTGTCTCTCCCCACCCAATGTAACCACACGTCTCATGTCCATAACGTCTCATGTCCACGTCACACGAGATCATAGCTAATGCAACAAGTCATATAATATCTATGAATATAATGTCTATGTCACAATCCTGTAACCTACACAGAATCACCTTAAATATTTAGAAAGATTCTATCTCATAAATAGTATCAGGTGTCCTGGGTATGACGTACTTGATAATGCAAGCACGAGAATGTAAGGGTCACGATATCCATCTCTAGGTGACGTTACACAACTCCGCGAACGGTGTTGGCACCCGACTATTAATCGAATGCTAAGTAAAGTCGCACGGTCCTAGGTTAAGCATGTACAATAATTAATTTAAGACAAAGAAATAAATAACAAAACTGTAAAGTTGGCAAGGTACACTTGCCTGGAGTTTGAATACCAACAGCTGTCCCTGTATCAGTGGATTCTGCAGGTACTCCTCCAAAAACTGAAATAAATATCACCAATAGGTTCAGAAAATATTAAATAGCTAAAAATGCCTGTCCTTGAGTCCCATTTGGATACAAGGACAAAAATCAGAGTTTCTGGTCAAAATGGGGTTCACATGTGGCCTATTTTGCACCGAAAAATGTATCAGAACTAATGTTCTCTAAATTTGTCCAACTTAGTGTCAATAAATCTAGAACGATGATACGAACCCAACGAATCTTCTAGAATTAGATTCCGATGAGCCGGTCACAAAATTGCCCATCAAGTAGAGCTATGGGGCCCACGATACGTGATTTTCCCAACGTCCTCAGAATCAAGCCAAACTTGGGTTACAGGACCAGCGTATTGCTACGAGTTCGATGGCGCAAGTTTTGTTTCGATTCGACGTATGTACAGCAAGTTACAGCGAGATCCAGAACAGACCGATACGGGACGTTGTCGGCGGATATGCGTTGATTCCGGTGTGCACGCACATCCAAATCAACTTCTATGAAATCTCGCACGTCCGTATCAACAGCGCGCACCTTTCGGTGAAGACCGCACTCGACCAAGTCGTCCCGCTTGGCGGGGCGCACTCAGTTCCGGGAGAAAACGAGGTATTGTTTTTCCTATTTTTGGATCGCAGTACGCGATCACCACAGAACTCGACACACCGAACGGGTTGCACAGGCATCGAGAGGGTTACGTAGCCTACCTGTCATAACAGACGGCACAAAAAATAGGGCAGCGAGGAGAGAGAAAAGGTACCTGAACAGGGCTACGCAGAAACCAAATTCTCGTGTCCGCAAGGTGACACGACACAACACTGTGTCAGGGTACTGTGCTGTGTCCGGTTAGGGTTAGGGTTAGGATTCTCTCGATAGAGACTTCGTCGGGGCTTCATCGGAGGAGGGAAGAGTCGGCTCAGCTCGGCTCGGCTGCGGGGAGGTGGCACGGCGGCTGGTCAAGGCGGTCGGTTGAGCTGCTTTGCGTGGGACGAGGCAGGGGGCGACGACGGGGCTCGGATCGAGTGGCTGCGGGTCGGGGAAAGAAAGGCGGAGGCAGCTCTGGGCTGAGGGAGGCGAAGCTCATCGGTCGAGGGGGTAAGGGTTCAGGTGGCGTCGAGGCGGCCGGGCAGAGGCGGAGACGGCAGAGCTCTGAGGGAGATGGCCGGCTCAAGGCGCTGCGGGGGTGGCACTGGGGAAGACGGCGGGGCTGTGGCAGCGGGGGCTCGGGTCGAGAAGGTTTTGCTGGAGAGGACGGTGGAGGAGTAAAGCAGGAGGAGGAGAGGGCGGCGGAGCGGGGTGGAGCTAGGGCAGGGGAGGAAGAGAACGACGGAGGTCGGGTCGATGCTCAGTCGTCGGGGGAGAGGAAGATCCGGCGGAGGAGGTAGTCGCGGGTCGCTGTGCAGGCTGGGAGGTCGGGAAGAAGGGAGGCGGAGGTCGAGGAAGGGCGGGTGGAGCTGCTCCGGCGGGGGTCGGCTCGCCGCGGGGAGGCGGAGGTCAGGGAAAGGGGGGTTGGCGGCTGTCGGCTAGGGTTAGGGTTAGGTTTAGGTTTAGGGATTTTGTGGTATTTCATTTTTGGTAAAGAAAAATAGGAAAAGCATATTTATACATGTAGAAATTTGGGCTTGGGTTGACCTAGGATTTGGGCTGGGTCAATGCTCCTTGATTTGGGCTTCGGCTCTCATGGGAATGTTGGGAGGCTAGAATTTTGCATTAATTAATGCAATGATACGTTTAATATACGGGGCGATGTGTGTGCGTTGCACATCCCAAAAATTATAAAAAAATCTACGTGAAGGGAAAAATGAGTTTCTTCACGTATTGTCCAATGGTGGGGATATCTCAACGCATTTTTGCATAAAAGCCCCCAACAATTAGAAAATTGCACAAAGGCAGAAATTGAATTTTAATTCATTAAAATTACTGCGCACAATGTTCTGGAATTAATTAGAAATACCCGGGGCTGAAATTTGATGGGTCATAAGCGTCCGGGACATAGAGGACTCAGAGTAGAATATTATCATAAATTTGGTTGTACAAAACGGGTCTAGATTATGTCTCCAATTTCGATTGGAACACAGAAGGGTACAGAGTCGTATTTATTTAGAATTTAAGAAATAACGTCCGCGACGTTTATTGTGCGACTACAATGTTGCACCAGAAAGCATGATTATAATTTACACAAAGGTCAGAAAGGTAGGTGGGCACGTCTAGGACAAGGTTGTAAAATTTGCAGATAGACAATGGCTAGCGTAGTGTCCCAATTAACGAAGCAACGGTAAGGTATGCTACACGATAAAATAATGTACAGTTAAATCAATTGTCGTGTTCTAAAATTCTAATTTGGTTCAAACTAGCCCTAATTTTACTATATAAACCAAGTAAACCTACTTTCGGGTGAGGGGGTTTACATAGGACTTGTGTTACATATGGAAGTAGAGATTTGATGTGAATAGCCATGAGTGCATCGATATATGACTAGTGATGAGTATATAACTTAATTTTGAGGCTGTTGGTGTGTTAGGTTGTGAGGTGTGGTGGAAGAATGAAGTACAGTATCCGAAATGATAGTAGTATTAGGATGAGATGTTGTAAGTAATAAGAAGTTAGTGTCCTAGAATATTAAGAACAAATAATGTGTATAGTTAGGAGCTAGTGTTTCTGTATCTAGAGTACCTAGAGAGAGTAGCAGTATTCAAAGTACAACAAAGTTTAGTTGGGTGATGTGCTAGTATCAGTAAATATCTTGTGTGATCATATTAGATTGGTGTATCAGTTAATATAGATAGAAAAGTATTTGGAAGTAAGAGTACAAGTGATCCAGACAGTAAAGGAGAAAGGCAATATATATCTAAGTTTAGTAGGTATAATACCTTGCTAATTTTGAGTATATAAGTCGTATGTATCAAGGAATAGTATAAGGGGTATAAGGATACCAGTGAGATATCATGGTGTTGTAATGGATAGAAGGTATTTGTGTATGTATTGTGATACTAATGTATAGATGAGAACCCTAGAGTGATTAATAGGTGTTAGAGTATGAGTTTGCACCAAGTATCAGACTCTAACAGGTATACGATAATCTATCAAGTGTATAGGTAACTCCATCGAGAAGAAAATAAAATAATGATCATGTACGCGTATCCTACATGTCATGCAATATGAATATGTGTATCATATCTACGTGACAACAGGTAATCCTCACAGTACACTAGCAATAAGCGGGAGAAACAGGTAATAGCATATCCAGAGTGAACGACAGATGAAAAGAAAAGCATGTAAATACTATAATTAAATAGGCATGGTATATACTTGCCTGGAGTTTATCCGATCTTTGCTGAGGCTGTGGGTACCAAAAGTCTACTCGTCCTAATCACAAGCTATTGTTGTTACATCCCACAGAGAATCTACTAGATACCCAAAACAACCAAGTATTAACAAATAATATATATATACGTCTATATTTAGGGGACGTCCCGATTAGGTTTTTAAAGAGAATATTTGCTTTTATATAAATATAAAACCTATCATTTTTGTGAAGCTTATATGTGGTTTCATTTAAGAAAATAATTATATATGATTTTAGGAATCCAATATAGTCATACCAGTAAAATTATATAAATTTGCTTGCCATCAAAATATAGTTATTTTAACCTACTTAGTCATATAAACTTAGTAAGTGCTTAATAACGTTTTAAGTATAGCCTAGTTTAATTATGTTTATAAGTCGAGTGCACTTATTTTAGGGTATATAGGCGTGTATATATATATATATATATATATATATATATATATATATATATATATATATTGACTTGATAAAGACTATATCAAGAATTTCTACAAATTCATTGTAAATAAGAGATTATGAGAACTTTTCTAAATAAACCAATAAGGATTTGGCCTTTATATAAATATTTATAAAAGAAATTATTTTCCTATACTTCTTATAATAAATAGATACGTAAACTTCTTAATCTATGTTTAATAAGTTTAAGTACATATATCTATACTAATGACGGTCCAGATCTCCTTCCGCAAGGACGCAATGGCTGCGTTCGTCCTTGGTGGAGGCGGTGCCCGACAGAGAACCGTCGAGGTCGTATGGACGGACTGTCTAAAAAAATCAACATATAATTTTAGGACTTTCAAAATTTTGACAGTCCTACCAATTGTTAGGACTGTCAAAGACAGTCCTAATTATAAAAAAAATCAATTGGAAGTGGACAGTCCGGTAAGTAATTTTTGGGAGTGACAAACTTATAATTATTAAGGGTGAAAATTTGGGCTGTCCCGAGTCAATTTTGTAGTGCCTTTAATCTTCTTTTTCTTCTCTTCTTTGGTTGCTTCTCTCTGCTTCTTTTTTTTGGCTGTTGATAAAGGCACTACTAAAATTACTCGGGACTATCCAAATATTTACCATTGATAATTACAAGTTTGTCACTCTCAAAATTTACTCGGGACTGCCCACTCTTGAATTTTTTTTATAATCAGGACTGTTAAAATTTTGACAGTACTACCAATTGTTAGGACTGTCAAAATTTTGACAGTTCTACCAATTGGAAGGACTGTCAAAAATTTGACAGTCCTACTTTGACAGTCCTACCCATTGTTAGGACTGTCAAAATTTTGACAGTCCTTCCAATTAGTAGGACTGTCAAAATTTTGACAGTCCTAAAAAAATAACATATATGTCAAATTTTGACAGTCCTTCCATTTTTTCTTCTTCTTTTTTGGTTTCTTGTGTGCTGTTATTTTTCTTTGTCATTGTGCTATTATTCATGTCATCTGACCAATGTCTATGTGACTATACAATATTCAGTTAGTAAAAGGATCAGATATGGTTTTTTGAAATTAACTTATTGTTACTAGTTTTAGGTTGCATTTAAATGCATTTTACTGGCTGTCTAAAAAATTAGGACTGTCAAAATTTTGACAGTCCTCCAAGACCCTGGAGTGGAGGATATGGTGGTAACGGCGGAGGAAGGAGGGGAGGAAGGAGCGACGGATGCCGGGGGTGCCGAGGTAGTCGACCACCGAAAGGGGGTACGAGGCGGAGGAGCGGGAGGGGAAGGAGGCGGAGACGGCGACGAGAGGCGACGGTGGAGGACGGGGGAGGAGGCGGAGACGGAGCGCTCACGTGGTAAAGGAGGAGAGTTTAATATTTGGGCTAGTATGAGTAAACTTTTGGGCTAGTATGAGTAAACTTCATTCATTAATGGGCTAGCCCCAATCCTGGGATAGCCCCAAGTGTATTTAGTAGTGCCCTTATCACCAGCCTTTTTTTTGGAGAGTTTTTGTTTCTCAGAGCTTTGTGGAAAATTTGGGAAGGAGGGGAAGAGTTTGGGGAGGAGGGAGAGGAGGTGGTGGAGGAGAGCAGATAGATTGTTGTGGAGGAATCTCCAGCCATGTAGAGAAACAAAGAGGAAGGGGAGGATGGAAAGAGAAGAGGCAAAAAAAATGGAGAGTCTTGGGGGATAAATGCTCACGCATCCGTCAACATAGGTTATATAATAGATTTTTTTATCAAAAATTTACCAAAATGGCAGCTAAAATGTATGCGCCAAATTTCCTGTACCTATATTACTTGACGGTTATTACAAAACCGTCAATAAATATAAAGGGTTTTCTTGACGGTTCATCTAAAACTGTCAAGTATTCTGGTCAAATTTTCTAAAATAACACAAAAATGGGTATTTTATTGACGTATGTCTAAAACCATCAAGATAACGGCTTTCCTTGACGGGTTTGACCATACGTCAAGAAATTGACAGTCAAGAAAGGTCATTTTTCTTGTAGTACAAGAACACAATCCAAACCCTTCCCTGAAGCATCACTATAGATAGTGAATCCACCTGAACACGATGGCAACGTCAAGATAGGAGCTGTAGTCAACCGCTTCTTCAGCTCATCAAAGGCATCTTGGTACTCCTCTGTCCACACAAACTCTACATCCTTTCTGGTGAGTTTGGTCATCGGCTCTGCAATCCTGGAGAAGTCCTTCACAAACTTCCTGTAAAAGCCTGCCAGAACCAGAAAACTATTGATCTCTACAACTAAGTAGCCTAAGACACCACTGCTGCGATCTTCTACGGATCCATCGAGATCCCATCTCCTGTCACAACATGCCCAAAAATCTCTACCTTGTCCAGAAAAAAAAATCACATTTCGAGAGTTTTTCATATAGCTTCTCCTTTCTTAGAGTCTCCAACACAATCCTCAATTGCTCCTCGTGCTCCTCTGGTGACTTCGAATAGATGAATATATCATCAATGAACACCACCACAAAATTGTCAAGGTACTGATGGAATATCTTGTTCATCAAATTCATGAACACCATCGGGGCATTGGTCAACCCAAATGACATCACCATGAACTCATACTAGCCATACCGAGTCCAGAAAGCAGTCTTTGGAATGTCCTCCTTCTTCACCTTCACTTGGTGGTAGCCTGACCTCAAGTCTATCCTGGAAAATACCTTCGCGCCGCTCAGCTGATCGAATAAATCATCAATCCTCGGCAGCATGTATTTGTTCTCGATGGTGAGGTTGTTCAAAGCCCTATAGTCGATGCATATCTGCACTGACCCATCATTCTTTGGTACAAACAATATCAGAGCTCCCAAAGGCGATCAACTGGATCTTATAAAACCCTTATCTTGCAACTCATCCACCTTCTTCTTTAACTCTGCCAATTCACTGTTATTAATCCTGTAGACATGCTGTGACACTGGCTTCGCTCCTGGTAACAAGTCTATAGAGAATTCAACATCTCTATCTGGAGGCAACCCTGACAAATCATCCAAAAATTCATCCAAAACTCTGCTATCAAAGGATGAGGCAACTCATTTTCTTCCACCATAGCTCCACAAATAATTTCTTCACTCTGCTCTGTTGCAGCTCTAGCAAACACAAACTCTGGCTCTCTTGGAGGACGAAACAACACTCGACCTCTGCGGCAATCTATGATAGCAAATTGTATACTTAACAAATCCATCTCAAGTACAATATAGTAGCTCAGAAGTAGCATTAGGAGTAAACACACACTCAAATTTTGGCCTCCCAAGGAAACTCTCTGTTCCTTGCAAACATCACTGACTAGGATAATGCCTCCCCCAATCGTGATCTTGTAAGTCCTACCCAAAGGTTCTGCTACTATATGATGCTTGAGCACAAAAGATACAGATACAAAGCTATGAGTGTAAGCCCTCTGATTTTCATATAGGGTTATTCCTGGTAATTAGAATTTGTATTAAATTTTATTTATTTATTTATTTAAAATATTTATTACATATTTCTTGAACTTTAGAAACCACCCACCATGGTCATAAAATCTTGAGCATCATACTAGCCTTTTCCTTCCAACCAAGTTTGCATACTTGACTTAGACGAGCCAATTTAGGCTCATACTATGACTGTCACTCACAAATTCACATTCCCATACTTCGTTTTGGTCGCAGAACTTTTGCGACACAATTACGAGAAAATGACACTTAATTCCCCTATTTGTTGTTGCGTATGATTTTAATACGTAACATCAATCAATTTTTTCGACTAATTTTACATTCACGAGCCTAACTGGACCTACTACGTCTATGACAATTGTGTCCCTTTTATTTGAGTCCCCGCATTCTCCATAAATTTGCATGATTCAAATCTTTGAATTTAAATTTCAAATTTCCAAATTTAGAAACCTATTATTGCAACTACCCTTTTTGCACCTC
Organism: Iris macrosiphon; assembly: GCA_036927795.1. Taxonomy (NCBI): domain Eukaryota; kingdom Viridiplantae; phylum Streptophyta; class Magnoliopsida; order Asparagales; family Iridaceae; genus Iris; species Iris macrosiphon. The sequence goes on along the minus strand of JAYESA010000010.1, from coordinate 104,946,708 downwards.
ACTTAAAACCAAATATATATAAATATAATCAACCCCATTAATTAGGGAGGCCTTGCATGCCATATTAGACCCTCTAAAAATCTCCTCCATAGGATCAAAGCACCCTCTAATCACCACCATCCAACCCATATATACTTATATATATACAACCAAAACCCCTCCCCTTAACCCTAACTACCCGACCCCCTACCTCTCCACAGACGCCAAAACTCCCCTAACCCCCTCCTCCTTATCCTCTTCCTCCCTGCTCCTTTCCACCATGCTCCATAGCCTAAACCAGTCGGCCAAAGTCGATTGTGCAAGGGTCGACCTACCCCAAGCTGACAGCAGCTTGCTGCTGTTGTAGCCGCTGTCATGCCCTAATTTCGTAGAATTGATAGTCGTCCCCCAGACATGATATCGTACGTGCCTAGGTTGCGCAATGTATAAGGCCACAGTATTTGATATAACAAGCACATATTCAGAGTACACAGATAATTAAAACATAATATTAAAATAAGAAAAAATTCTCTTTATTTATTATGAACATCATTTACAAACTCTTGAACAAGTACAAAAGGTTAACACACATGCTTACAAAAGGGACGCAAAATAAGATAGTCGTCCGATACATTACATCCTTTTACTAAAACTTCAAAAGAAATAGACACCTTCGAGCGAAGCTATCGCCTTGCCATGGAGCTGCATAGGATATGTGCATGAGCTCCTTGAACTTCAATTAAGCTTCAAAAGGGCACGAACAGGTCACGCTGGTAGGTGGACTGGATTGGAAAGTCGCCTTAACTCCTTGCAGGGTCGCCTTGACGTGGAGAACCTGGTGCAACGAGGGTCAGTATATCAAAATGCATTGGTGAAGACAAGCTAACCCAACTATACCAATCAACACGTTATTATGTGAAGCATGCAAGTTATTATGTGATATTTCTATCTTGCCTTAGCTCAAATTATATGCAAGCAATGGATATGAAAAATTGATTGACATAAACATGCCACCGTTCGGTGACTTTTATCTGTCCGTCTGAACCACCTGCACAACACTTACCATAACCTTCCCTGCCACGAAGACATAGTTAGCTTGCACAGTTTAAATATACATAGGGGTTACTGGCATTTTGCTATAGTGGACGAATTAGTCTTGGACGAGAATGGGATGCAACAAAAGGAGTACGAGACGTTACATGCCATCCCGTCCGAACACGAGACTATTACGAAGTTCTATCCGGATCGGAACGGTGCCAGTGCCCCAGCGACCGTTCGCATGAACCATAAATCCTTGTGCACAGTTGTCCGTGTCATGTTACAGTCCCAAATTACGTAGGAATATGAATACGTAGCATGTCAGTCGTATGTATATGACACTCCAATATATTGGAAATATCATAACACACATATACGATGTATATGAATAAATAATTCACAAGTGGTACATATATTTATCAACATAGTCAGAGGCATCTATATCTCATCCACAAACACAAGTAAAAGAATATCAAAATAAATAACTAAAAGTCTCAAGTATGAGGTATCAAAAGAAATAAGAGTCGGGTGGAGACAAATCCACTACCAAATGACTATTTCAAAAATGAAAGAAGAGGACAGAACTCCAATATAAAATAAATTTCAAATAAAGAAACAATAGCTAAAAGATCCATCAGCTATGAAGTAATCATGGGTACTCAGAGGGTAAGACCTCCTCGATAGAGAATGATGCGCCAGGTCCCGGTCTGTACTCCTGCGGATAATCCTGCTCGTCTATACCTGAAAATGGACCAGGTCCTTAGAGGGACATAATAAGATACAGAAAATATCATACCATAATATACAGAAAGTAAACATCCAACATGGTCGCCTAACCAGTCTATGTGATATGTAGTTTAAGAATAACTTTTCGTGTATGGACTATCTGGCTAAAATAATGGGATGGGCATAGTAAAGTGGACCACATATGGACCCAGCTTTAACCTAAATTTATATTTTTGTCCCTGTGTCCAAATTGGATGAAATGGTAGAATTTTCTGACTATCTCGTTGATTCCAAAGACGTTGGTGATATTTATTTCAGCGTCCAGAGACGTTCCTTCAGAGTCCCTATATTCCGGTTTCTTGTGCTTGTCGTCTGGACATCCATACTACATAGATTGCTTGCCAGGAAAGTATACATTGCCATAGTACTGTTTAGTTACATTTATTTGCTGCATATTTATTTTCTGTTATTTATTTTCATTTATTTTGCTATATAAAATTGTGCGTCCAAGAAAGACTTGGGTGCAATTACGGTTGCGTCGTCTTTTGTCTTTATTTATATTATGCATGTTGACATAGTTTTACGAGATCACCCTATGAGTTAAGGCATCATTATGTTTTATTTGGTCGTGACACATTTGTTACACTAGTTGTGAGTCTTATGTAGGACACAGACTTGCGTATTAGCCTGGCCACCTTTACGTAAAGGTCGTACGACGGATAAAGAATAACTGCTAATAAAAATATATTATTTTAGCGGACTTAGCAGTTATTAGCGGTATTTGTGTGTTATGGATGTGACACATTAGTAACATTGGGTGGAGAGAATAATGAGTAAGCGTATGTGATTCCTTTACACTTTTTTCCCGCAAGCTCTGTCGAAGACGCGAGAAATTATGACCACATTATTTACTGTAGGCCTATGATGATCGAAGGAAGTTATGCCAGTGGCCCCTGGATCTCCGAGAGATCATAATATAAATAAAGATAAAAGACGACGCAACCGTAGTGCACCCAAGTCTTTCTTGGACGAGCAGTTTTATATAGCAAAATAAATAAAAATAAACAACAACAACAAAAAATATGCAGCAAATGAATGTAACTAAACAATACTATGGCAATGTATACTTTTCTGGCAAGCAATCTGTGCAGTATGGATGTCCAGACGACAAGCACAAGGAACCAGAATGTAGGGAATCTGAAAGAACATCTCTGGACGCTGAAATAAATATCACCAATGTCTCCGGAATCAACGAGATAGTCAAAAAACTCTACCCTTTCATCCAATTTGGACACAGAGACAAAAAATATAATTTTAGGTCAAAGTGGGGTCTACATGTGGTCCACTTTGTACCAAAAAAATGTGCCAGGGGTAAAGGTCTCTAAATTGGACAAATTATAGGTCAAACAAATCCTAAACGATGATACAAACTCAACGGTATGTTCAAATTTGGATTCCGGTGAGCCCATCACAATTTTGCTCTTCAAGTCAACCTATGGGACCCGCGAAACGACGGTTGGTCAACTGTCTCGTAATCACGTGAAACTTGGGTTGCAGGACTAGCGTGATACCACAAATATGTTGGCACAAGTTTTATCGCGTTTCGACTAGTGGGGTAATTTGCAAAACACTGATATGAGAGAATTTTTTTACGGATACAGGTTGATTCTGACGCATACACACGTCCAAATCAACTTTCGCGAAAGCTCACACGTCAGAAAATATCATATACGCCTTTTGGTGCAACTGGTACACGATGAAGTGGTATCGTTTGGTGGGACGCACTCTGTATCACAAGTTTTCCATGTTTTTGAAAACAGCTTTTCGGTCGTTTTGGAATCAGAATAATTTAACCAATATTAAAAAATAATAAAAACTAAAAGAATGTAAATAATCTTGGTTATATTATGAATAAGCTACTTTAAATAGATTTTTAAAAATATTTAATGAGTTGGTAGAAAGCTAGGCATGAACAAGGGTACTTGGACTGGATTTCTAAACTGTTTCAAATAGTTTTTTCGTCCAACTTTCGATCGACTTTTCGATCAATTCAGAGCACCTAAAATCATTCTACTTGGATGGATTACTAGAGGGTCATATTGTGAGCGTGTACGAAGAGATAGAACAAAAACCCATTAAGAGAAATAGAAGTTATTATACCGTAAAAATAGGGGGATCGGGGCTGTGCTGCTGCTGCGGCTGCATGTTGTCTCACGCGCGGACGGCTTCGCGCAGCGGTTTTCGGCGACAGTGCGACGGTCAGTTGATCGGTGGTGGTCGCAGGTAAGGGAGGAAGGCTGGGGTAGGTTTAGGTTTGAAATTTTTTGAGGTTAGGGTTTTCGTTCGTATATATATAGAGAGAGAGCCGAGTGAGGGAAAGGTTTGCTGAGTCAGGTCCGCGGGTAGGAATAGGGTCGAGGTTGCTGTGTATGTTATTGTTGTTGTTATTGTGTTTATTATTATTTTATTTTATTTTCTACTTGCTTTAAAATTCTAATTTAAAACATCTTATTTTCCTGACCTGCTACTCGAGCAGTCTCCTATATTGTCGAAGGAATGACATCTGCCACTGCTCGAGTAGCAGGTCGGGAAGTAGTAGACCTCTCGGAAGCTGATGCACCTGAGCTACGGGCCCTAGTCTTAGGAGTCATGCTGAAAGACATTAAAAACAAGAAGTCGATATGGCACAAGATAAGATTATCAAAGAAGGACAACAATTATCAAATGTAGCAAGCATTAAGAATGAATGAGATAAGAAAATTGAATTTAGATTATAATTCCTAGTTGTCATTGAGTATCCTCTCATCCTAATATCCTATATCCTATTGCAGGCTCGTAATAGTACTCTAACTACTACTACGACATCGCACTAGTTGTGAAGTTCCGACCTGCATGGGCCACCACTAAAAACGTGTCATGACCCGTACCCGAAAATTGGACATGCGTCATGGGTATATCCAGCCTATGCCGCAACATCGACGGTAGATCGCCGTGTTGGTCACAGATATAATATCACAACCACACACTATATTTCCACTCTATAAGGAGGATAATGATATCATAACAATACTCAATCACAATATCTAGAAGGAAGATAAGCACGATAATGATATAAATAGATAAGGCATCCAAGTCACAAGTCTAAATAAGCATAATATATTCTAGCAAGTCTATGTCTCAAATATAATATCCCAATAATATAAAGAAGTCTCTGGAGACAAATCCAGTAGCAAATAAAAGGCTAGCTAACTAAACTAGGCAATCTCTATCTGGTCGTCTCCCTCATCTGGCATCTGCTCCTCCTGAGCCACAGTCTCTAAATCTGCTCCCATAATATCTCAGGGTCCATAGAAGATGGGACACTAGTCCTCAAGACAATTCCCAGAAAATATTATCCAATCAGGATTGGAGCAAAGCATATTTCTAATAGCAGTTCCATTCATATGATAAAAGAAATAAAACAGTAAATAGTAAAAAAATACATGATAAAGAAGTAAGAGCAGAAAATCTATCATGGTAATACTGAGAGTAAGTAAAGCAGGAATAATAGAGCATCAATCATGAATATGAACTGAACAGTAATAATTGTACCAACTAAGTGTTTAAAATACTAGTTTTGATATGTGATCGGCTTAGAAACTTGTACAAGAATTTATGGCCTAGCTAATCATATGTGAGGTGTATGATTAGCTCTCACAAGATACATGCACAAGGTATAGGGTATGATTACATATCTAACTAACATCGTCTCACCCCTGACTAGTATAGTGGATCCAAACCATGACACGTCACGACACATGAATCACAAAGCAGGGTGTAATACCAGCACAGGGATCAAGGTCTAATACCAGGACATGCATAGGGATCATCAGGACATGAACATGGTCTAACAGGAAGAGCAATATCTCATGAAAGGGATCCAAGATATACCAATCTGTGTACCATCATGTCAGAAATCAAGTATAACAATACTAAGTACATGTAACGTAGAAGCTACCAGATAAAGGAAACTATCAGAGAATGTACTTGCCTATGGTCCTGAGCTAAAATATCAAACAGTGTACGAAACGGTGCCTCGAAGACCTATATATGAATTTTCATGTCAAACAGGTGATTCAGAATCATAAATAAGCTCAACTAGCTATATTCTAGGCTTCTAGGTCAAAATTAGGTCATTTGGGTCTCAAGTTACCTATCTGGTTGGTTTATGAGATGATATTAGCTAATACCTTATTAATCCTAAGTATTCCAGGTCATATCCTAATATATTAATACACTAGATATATAATTTATCTAACTCTTATACACTAGTATCCTATAGTATCTTAACTTTTCATGAGTGATACACATACACACACACACACACATACCTAATCTTCACACTACACTCATGTATCATGGATACACTAATACAACAACCTATTACAATAAAAATACTCTATAAAACACTTTCACTAGTAAGCACTCAACCCTGGACATCAGTTTTCCTCCACATGAGTTGATACTTATACTACTCCATTCTTAATCCCTTGATACACGCAGTGAACTATGGTGATTAAAGTTGAAAACTACCTCAATATCTTGTTGCTGCTAATGACAAGGCAGTAGTTGCATGTTCCTCAGATTCTCCTTAGTCATAGTTCATACACCCCCTCACCTACACACAGGTTCCAACTCCACATCTACTATATTGTATATTAGACACTGCTCGCATATATAATTGAATATACCAATACCCTCCCGGATACCCAACACTAAAGGAGATAACCTACATACAGCTCACACTTGTTTCACCCTGTTTTGATCAACACTCTAGCCAATACACACTGGTCTACTCTTGAACATTCCAGTGTGTACCCCCCACTACTTGGCAGCACACTTGAGCCAACATGCCCATCTATAAGTGCCAAGTTGTCTGCACTACTACATACCCTAGCCCCCAAACTGCCTGCAAACATTTGCTTGCAAGTGAATTACAGTTCACTGCTTGCAGTCAACCACCCCTCCTCACTGATACCTTCAACACCACCCACACAAGTACACACAACACAACACACACACACACACACATACACACACACAGGCACATGCCCGAGCCATTATTTTTCCTCACTTACTACAATGTGTAGCAACACACACACACACACACATACACATGCTGGTCTCCTCCCCTTCTTCACTGAACACTCAATTTCACAACTCAAGCCTGATACCCAAAGTGTATCAGGACACACACACACACACACACACACACACACACACACCAAATAATTGGTACCAAGACACCCAATGTCTCACTCTCCTTACAATCTCCAAACTATGATACACACATCTATGAGAACCAACACTAACACACTCAAACCAACATCAAACACTTGGTATGCACCACCTAAGATACACATAAGATACTCATGATACTCTTATGATACACCCCTCTAACCTCATGATACCAACCCCAAACACCAAGAAATACCTCACAAATATAATATATGACATAATGCTATATATAAACAGTAGATTCAAATATAATATAGAGAAATTTACACTAATGATCACCAATACCAAGTAATTATCAAACATAACCATCCGTATCATGGCGTATCATGATACGACCTCTACGTATCCATTTATGGACACAATGACACTACCACAAACATAATTAGACACCAATAGTCATAATGAGGACACAACACAAATACTTGGTAGATACAATTCAGAGTTCCCCCAAATGGCCACAAAATACCTAGAACTATCAAATTATAGGCCCCTACTTTCTAATTCAAAACCTATTGGGTTGTACCTGGCCATGGGTGAGTTTCTAGAGGTTTAATATGACAATCTAACATAGAAAATAATGTGGGAATAAAAATTTATCTATTGGGAGTTGGATCCCAATAAAACTCTACTAAATGGACACAAGCAATGAAGCGGACACAATTTCTCCTAGCTAAGCTCCTCTCCAATGACCTCCTTGCACTCCAAAGCTTCTACGCCTCTATGGGGACTGAAATGGATGGAAATGAGTGCATTTGATTAGGAATTTGGTAGGAAAATTGAATTGGATTTGGGGAAGAACTAATTTAGAAATGATGGAGGCTAATGAGATGTAATGATGGAGGCTAATCCCCTCCATTTAATAGGGCCAGCCACTAGGTTAGGGTTTAGGTGGAAATAAAATATCTTGAATGCCCCTCTCCATTCCCTAATTGGTTCTAGAACTTGTCATGAATAGAATCTTTGGTGGCATGAGTAAAATCTTTGGTGGACGGAGGAATCTAATTAATGAATAAAGAGAATATTCTATCCAAACTAACTAATATTAATTCTAAATGACCAAGTCACTAACTAACAACCATTAACACCAACTAACTCCAACTAACACTATATTAATTCTAGTTAGCTGGCATACTAACTAATACCAATATAATTATAACTATATAAATATAAATCTAATATTTAAAAATTATGAAATGACAAAAATATCCATCTTCCAATTCTAGGTGGCTACAACAACAATCATAGAAGGAAACGACCTCACTGTCATGACTCTTGAGACACTGATGGAAAAGTTGATGACTCACAAACTTGATCTTAAAGAGCAAGAAGAATCGACGTCCAAGGAGAAATCCATAATAGCACTCAAAGCGTATCACAAGAAGATCTCTGACAGTGAAATTGAAGATAATGATTCAGATGATGAGGAGTTGGTCCTAATCTCCCAGAACTTTAAAATGTTCTTGAAGTTTGAGAAATCAAACCAAAAGAAGGACTACAAAGATGAAGAACATGTATGCTATAATTGCAAGAAGACATGCCACATAAAGAAGGAGTATCCTACAACAAAGAAGGGGAACCGCTATGAACTACTAATAAATGATCGCCGTCTCGCAAATATGCAAACACGATTATATGACATGAAAGCGAGACAAGTGATTCCGAAGAAGAAGAAGAAAGTCCTCGTAACAAATAAGGTAACAACAAATCCTCTTTATGAAGACTTTTCTTATGATTAACTTTTCGATGCTTTCAATGATCTCTTTGAAGATATCAAAAAGCTTAGAGAGAAATATAAGAGAAATACAAGCATGCTAAGAAAGAGATTCAAGCGCATAAGCTTTAGATTGAAAGACTTTCTTCCTTATTGAATGAGATAACCTCTTCTAGTGACACGAATGAAATTTTTTCTTTGAAATTGAGTTTGCATAATGCTCTTGAACATATTACAAATAATACACAAGAGTATGCAAAACTTAATGAACTATATGAGTTAGAGAAGAAGAAATATAATATTGTTGCACAAAGAATAGATGCACTTACTGCTAAATACAATGAAGTTTATGCCACCTCTAAAGAGTTAGAGATTAGATTAGGAAAATAGGTAGTACAACCTACAACTTAATCTAACTCAAGATACAGGACTAAACACAAGGTCACTTATAACAAGACACATAGGATAGAAGCAAGCAAGACTGAGGCTTCAAGTAACCATGCTTTTTATTACAAGTATCTATGGAAGTCATATCATAGCACTGCACGTTTCCATACTACTTCTCCTATCTCTAATGTTTATGCCACATGCCATTATTGTGGATTAAAAGGACATATTTCACATTAATGCAGAGTTAGAAAGTTAGTTGATATAAATGTTTATATGTGGGTTCCAAAGACTAACAATGCAGGACCTTCAAAGAAATAGGTACCAAAGGTCACATCTTCAACTCGTGCTGTAGGTTGACCAATCCTCTCATGCTTGAAGTAAGTGGATCCTCGATAGCGGTTGCTCATGACACATGACTGGTGATGCTACCCTATTTGTAATGTTATCAATGAAGAAAGAAGGATGTGCCTCATTCGGTAATAATTTGAAAGGGTATCTTATAGCTAACGACGATGTTGATATCTCTCATTTTCCTGTTATAAAGAATTTTTATCTTATAAAAGAGTTAAAACATAACCTACTAAGTATTAGTCATCTGGCTGACAATAGTTATTGTATTAACTTTGTGGAAAATAAATATTCTATTTATGATAGATCTAGCGGTAAGATTATTTATGAAGGTATTAGAGAAGATAATATATATATTTTCTATCTATCAGAAGATACTAACAACGCAGGTAGATGTCTTTAAGCCAACAAAGATAAAATATGGCTATGACATATGCGTCTAGGACATGCAAACATGGACACAATTGTAAGACTGTCGTCGAAGAAATTCGTAAGAGGCCTGCCAGATATCACTTTTAAAAAAGACATAATTTTGTGTCGATTGTGAAAAGAACAAATCAACAAGATCCTCTTTTAAATCTATAAACATTGTAAGTACATCTAGACCTCTTCAACTCTTATACATGGACTTATTTGGACCTAGTAGAGTCGCTAGTCTTAGCGGTAAGTTTTATGCCTTTGTAATTATTGATTATTTTTTGAGATTTACTTGGATTTTCTTTCTAGCAAATAAAAGTGAGGTATTTTCTGAATTTGTGACATTTTATAAAATGTACAAAACGAAAATGGCTTCATGATTACTCGTATCCGAAGTGACATGGAGGCGAATTCAAAAATGCAAATTTTAAACATTTTTATGATTCAAATAGATTTTCTCATATTTTTTTTTTCTCTAGAATTCCTCAACAAAATGATGTTGTGGAGCGGAATAATAGAACTCTTGGCGATATGGTTATAGTCATGTTAAATCAGTTTAATCTTCTAAAAGACTTTTGGGCAGAAACTGTAAGTACAACATGCCATATTTTAAATAGGGTTCTTATTCGACCTATATCGAAGTTGACTCTTTATAAACTTTGGTTTGGTAGAGTTGCTACCATTAGCTACTTTAAATTTTTTGGTTGTAGATGCTTTATTGAATACTAAGGATAAGTTGGATAAATTTGCTTCCAAAGCTGATAAAGAATTTTTCTTGGTTATGCTGCTAAGAGTAAAGGTTTTTATGTTTTCAATAAGCGTTCTCTGATTGTTGAGGAATCTATAAATGTTACTTTTGATGAGTTTTATAGTCAAGTACCAAGTGACAGTGATGATGAAGATGTCGAAATAACATCCAACAAAGAATCAGCCCTTGAAGATACAATAACTGGTATAAGCTATCTGGAGAGTTTGTCCAAGAAGTTGCGATTCACGACCGATCATCCAGAAAAAGTGATCATAGGTGATGTATCAAAGGGAGTAAGTACTCATTCTTCTAGAAAAATATTGTTACAAATATGGCTTTCATTTCATAAATAGAACCTAAAAATATTAATGAAGCTTTCATTGATGAGTTTTGGATTTTTGTTATGCAAAAGGAATTAAACCAATTTAAAAGAAGTCAAGTTTGGAAACTTGTTCCTAGAACTAATGATTATCCGATTGTTGGTACCAAATGGGTATTCTGAAATAAACTCAGTGGGGATGGATAAGTCACACGTAACAAAATACGTCTCATAGCTCAAGGCTATAATCAAGAAGAGATCATTAGCTATGACGAGACATATGCTCATTTTGTGAGAGACTTGAGTCCATTCACATGCTTTTTGCTTTTGCTAGTTTTCACAATTTTAAACTTTTTCAAATGGATGTAAAAAGTGATTTTTTAAATAGGTTTATAAAAGAAGAAGTATTTGTTGAACAATCCCCTAGTTTTAAAGATTTTAAATTTCAAATCATGTTGTCAAGTTACTTAAGGCTCTGTACGAACTCAAACAAGCTCCATGTGCTTGGTATATGCGCCTAAGTTCCTTTTTGCTTGAAAATGGTTTTTTAAAAGGGAAAGTTGCCACTACTTTCTTTATTAAAGCACATGATGACGCTGTTCTTTTAGTACAAATTTATGTTGATGATATTATATTTTGTTCTATTAATAAGTTATTTTATGAGGAGTTTGCTAAGTGTATGCAGAGTAAATTTGAGATGAGAATGATGGAAGAACTCATATTCTTCCTCAGATTGTAAATCAAGACAAATTCATAGGGAATATTCATCAATCAAGCCAAGTACACTAAAGATTTGCTAAAGAAATTGGATTTGGACAATGCAAGACCTATCAGTACACCAATGACTATATCTACAAAGATTGGTCTTGATGAAAACGATAAATCGGTTGATATATGTAAGTATCAAGGTATGATCGGTAGTTTACTTTATTTAACTACTAGTCATCTCGATATCATGTATAGTGTTTGCCAATGTGCTAGATATCAAGCTAACCCTAAGGAATCACATTTGTTTGCAGTTAAGCATATCTTCCGATACCTTAAAGGCACTTTGACGGTTGGCTTGTGGTACACTAAAACTATATCTTTTGACATTATAGGTTATTCAGATGCTGATTTTGTTGGATGCAAAGTTGATCAAAAAAGTACCAGCGGCATATGTATTTCTTGGAAAAAGCGTTAGTCTCATGGTTTAGTAAGAAATAAAATTATATTGAATTATCAACTACTGAGGCTGAGTATATAACTGCAGGACATTGCTGTGCACAAATTTTGTAGATAAAACAGACCTTAGAAGACTATAATCTATTTTATAAGAATATTCTCATATATACTATGACAACACTAGCACCATCAATCTCACGAAGTACCCTATATGTCACTCATGCACTAAACACATAGAAATAAGACATCATTGTCTACGTCATCATCATTTACATGGGGATATATGCTTACAATTTGTTGATACTGAACATCAACTAGCTAACATCTTTACTAAACTCCTAGCCGAGAATCGCTTCAATTTCATACCTCAAGAACTAGGGATTCTAGAGTTAATAGGTGTTCAAAAACACTAAAATTCTGGATCATAGGAAGCAAACTCGGTCCCTGACCAAGCTCGGGCCAAACTCGGTCCCCTAGGATCCAGAATTCAAATAAATTTGGGCCCCACATCTTGACTTATGGATACTTAGTTTTTCTATTCCATATTCTGTTTAGAACCGAACAACAACTGCCTCCTTTCATCTTCCTCCTCCAAAAACCCTAGAAAACTCAAACCCTAACACTAAGATCTTATTCCTCAAGCTTTTCAGCCCTTCATACTGCAAATTTGAGCACATCTTGCCATTCTCTTCCATATTTCAGCATTTATTTTAGGTACAACTTTTTTTTTTCTCTTCAATTTTTATTTTATTGCCCCAAGATTATTCAATAGGGAAAGTAGGAAGAAGAGAAGAGCTGATGAAGCATCTACATGTCAGTCCCAAAATATGTAGGACTAGGAATACGTAAGCATGCCAGCCGTATGTATATGGCAACTCCAATATATGGATACCATAATACACACGTACGCTGTATTATGAATATTAACTTACATGTGGTATATATATTATCATAAGTCACAGGGCATAACTAGATCTCATCCACAGAATCAAATAACCAATCAACTATATAACTGAATCAAGTATAAAATGCTTGATAAGAACAAGTAGTTGGGTGGAAACAAATCCACTACCGAGCTAGAATATAAAAGAAACTACATAAGTACATCTAATGAACAATGAGACTCGAAGAGAAGATCTCCTCGAAAGAGAGATAAGTAGCAAGTCCTGATCCGTGCTCCTGTGAATAGTCAAGATTGTCTACACCTGGAAAGGGACCAGGTCCTCAGAGGGACATAACAAGATACATAGAAGCATGCCAATTGAGTATAGTAAACATGCATAATAGACAAAAAATATATAAGTACATTGTATTAGACAATCTATATGAAATGCATAGTAAGGACAACTTTTTGACGTATGGGCATGGGTAGACTACTCTATCTAATCTCACCACTCACATATACATCCATGAACATCAAAAGTCATCATACCGCGAGGGTAGCGACCATCGTGACACCAGAAATCAACATACCGCAAGGGTAGCGACCAGCGTGACACAACTACCGTAGTGCGTGCTAGTTACTACGGTTTATCATAGTGGATATAGCCCATACGCCTACTGATTGTCCTCCCCTCCCATGATACTATGTGTCAAGTGTGTGTCAACATATATATAGTATATAATGATGGAAGAACTCATATTCTTCCTCAGATTGTAAATCAAGACAAATTCATAGGGAATATTCATCAAACAAGCCAAGTACACTAAAGATTTGCTAAAGAAATTGGATTTGGACAATGCAAGACCTATCAGTACACCAATGACTATATCTACAAAGATTGGTCTTGATGAAAACGATAAATCAGTTGATATATGTAAGTATCAAGGTATGATCGGTAGTTTACTTTATTTAACTACTAGTCATCTCGATATCATGTATAGTGTTTGCCAATGTGCTAGATATCAAGCTAACCCTAAGGAATCACATTTGTTTGCAGTTAAGCATATCTTCTGATACCTTAAAGGCACTTTGACGGTTGGCTTGTGGTACACTAAAACCATATCTTTTGACATTATAGGTTATTCAGATGCTGATTTTGTTGGATGCAAAGTTGATCAAAAAAGTACCAGCGGCATATGTATTTCTTGGAAAAAGCGTTAGTCTCATGGTTTAGTAAGAAATAAAATTATGTTGAATTATCAACTACTGAGGCTGAGTATATAACTGCAGGACATTGCTGTGCACAAATTTTGTAGATAAAACAGACCTTAGAAGACTATAATCTATTTTATAAGAATATTCTCATATATACTATGACAACACTAGCACCATCAATCTCACGAAGTACCCTATATGTCACTCATGCACTAAACACATAGAAATAAGACATCATTGTCTACATCATCATTATTTACATGGGGATATATGCTTACAATTTGTTGATACTGAACATCAACTAGCTAACATCTTTACTAAACTCCTAGCCGAGAATCGCTTCAATTTCATACGTCAAGAACTAGGGATTCTAGAGTTAATAGGTGTTCAAAAACACTAAAATTCTGGATCATAGGAAGCAAACTCGGTCCCTGACCAAGCTCGGGCCAAACTCGGTCCCCTAGGATCCAGAATTCAAATAAATTTGGGCCCCACATCTTGACTTATGGATACTTAGTTTTTTCTATTCCATATTCTGTTTAGAACCGAACAACAACTGCCTCCTTTCATCTTCCTCCTCCAAAAACCCTAGAAAACTCAAACCCTAACCCTAAGATCTTATTCCTCAAGCTTTTCAGCCCTTCATACTGCAAATTTGAGCACATCTTGCCATTCTCTTCCATATTTCAGCATTTATTTTAGGTACAACTTTTTTTTTCTTTTCTCTTCAATTTTTATTTTATTGCCCCAAGATTATTCAATAGGGGAAGTAGGAAGAAGAGAAGAGCTGATGAAGCATCTACATGTCAGTCCCAAAATATGTAGGACTAGGAATACGTAAGCATGCCAGCCGTATGTATATGGCAACTCCAATATATGGATACCATAATATACACGTACGCTGTATTATGAATATTAACTCACATGTGGTATATATATTATCATAAGTCACAGGGCATAACTAGATCTCATCCACAGAATCAAATAACCAATCAACTATATAACTGAATCAAGTATAAAATGCTTGATAAGAACAAGTAGTTGGATGGAAATAAATCCACTACCAAGCTAGAATATAAGAGAAACTACATAAGTACATCTAATGAACAATGAGACTCGAAGAGAAGATCTCCTCGAAAGAGAGATAAGTAGCAAGTCCTGATCCGTGCTCCTGTGAATAGTCAAGATTGTCTACACCTGGAAAGGGACCAGGTCCTCAGAGGGACATAACAAGATACATAGAAGCATGCCAATTGAGTATAGTAAACATGCATAATAGACAAAAAATATATAAGTACATTGTATTAGACAATCTATATGAAATGCATAGTAAGGACAACTTTTTGACGTATGGACATGGGTAGACTACTCTATCTAATCTCACAACTCACATATACATCCATGAACATCAAAAGTCGTCATACCGCGAGGGTAGCGACCATCGTGATACCAGAAATCAACATACCGCAAGGGTAGCGACCAGCGTGACACAACTACCGTAGTGCATGCTAGTTACTACGGTTTATCATAGTGGATATAGCCCATACGCCTACTGATTGTCCTCCCCTCCCATGATACTACGTGTCAAGTGTGTGTCAACATATATATAGTATATAATTATGACTGAAAGAAAATACATATATAAAGAATATATAAAAATATGATAAGCATGCAAAAGTACTATAAGCAATTTAGCAAGGTATCTTGCCAGGTCTGAAAAGGGATAAAGTCGCAACTCAAGACATCGTCCGATCTACCCGTCACATAAATTAAACAAGTTAGGTTACAAAAGTGGGTGAATAGGTTCCTCCATTTTAATCTATTTTAATTATGAATAAAATAACCTAAAATAGTATTTTAATCTTATTACAATCTGATTTTATTGTTAAACCCTAATTTTGGTCCAACGAAAGTCAATTATACGGTTTTGTGATCCATAGCACGTAAATCGAGGCAATCCGTTGACCAAAAAGTCAACCGACTCAAATCCTTGATTTGTGTATAGAATTTTATAGAATTTAGTGCGATATGAACACCGGAATCGACGGTTTCATAAAATCACAAGTCGGTAAAGAGTTATGTCCACAAGGGCGCACAGATGACAGTTTTTGGTGGTTTTCTGTTTACGTCTACATTGCATGAATTTTACAGTAGATTAAACTTATATGTTAAATTTAGGAAATATTATTTTATGTAATTTCATCATGTCAACTTTCTAAAACTTTAAACGGTTTGTAACTCTGAATTCGGGATCTCCCGAAATCTCGAAAACGCGTCTGATTTCGGACAGCTGGCACTTTCAGAATATTCTGGAAAAATAGTTTCTAAAATTATTAAAATAATTTATATATTCGAAAAAAACTAACCTTGATATGGTTCTAACAAAAAAAACTGGAACACTTTTAGAGTCTGGAGCTAGGAGATATCATCTTTTTTAAGTCGTCATAACTACTAGAAAATGAGGCTGAATTTATGACGAATTTTGACTATTTTTGGACGAAAATGAGGGAAATTTTGGGAAGAAAAATATGAAAGATGAGGTATTTATAATTGTGGAGACTACTTAATTGAATACGACTAGGATTTGCTAATTTGGATATGTGATGAGTTTAAATAATGATAGGATGTGCATTAAGTTGCTTTCCTAGTAGGCTCAGGATTTGAATTAATTTAAAATAGAGTTTGAGTTTATCTCAATAATTTATAATCTTAAATAGAATTAAAGATAATACAAATAATTTATATATAATTTTATTAATATCTATTAACACTAAATTAGCATCTATCTAATATTAAGACTATATATAACCAAATAAATCCTAAATAATTTCAAAAAATCCAAATAAATTTCTTAAAATTCTAAATAAATTACAAAAAAATATAATTAAATATTTTATCCTAAAATAAATATTTGGTAGGAATAACATGCAAGTATGGTCTCATAGTAAATCATGAAAGTTCTAGAAATTTACGTTTTCTATGTTTTAATTACCCAAAAATTCTAGAAAAATCTGCAAAAATATAAAATAGCCTAAAAATGATTATAAATAAATATTTATATAAGTAAATATATCAAGAAATTTATTTTCTAATTAATTAAAAGAATATTCTAAAGAAATTTAATATTTAAAATAATCTATAATAAATATACTAATATAAAATACACACAAAATACCTATTTTTGGTGAGGGGGTTTACACTACATCTAATCCTCCATAAGATGATATACTACATTCATTGTTTGACCCACCTATGCACGAATAGGGTAATTTCGTTGGGTTTCTTTTTAGAACCCTAGAAATATCGGTTGAATGGTATGACAATTTTCGTAAGAGAAACGTCTGTCTGGGAAACCCCATAAGCTTTACTACTTTCCTGAATATTTATCCAATTTTCGAGATCTTTCTTAGAAGAGCCTTTGCCTACTAGAAATTATATTATTCGCATGTTCTATTTAACTTAACTTTTGAATATGGTACTATTTGTTCAAGTATCTGTGGGATTCAAATTGAATTTGATGATGACGATTTGTGTGAGATCCTACATATCCTAAATTTGGGTGACACCCTAGTCGATATTACTCAATTTAAATCTGAAACCGACATAACTCTTTAATCATTCAAGGATGCCATGTGTGTACCTCATCCTCATCTACTAGACGTCTCTTTGCATGATACATAAATCAATATTTCTACGAACATTATCGCATGATATTCTCTACTATCCTTCCTAAGACGGGTTCCACATATAAAATCACATTATTGGAAATTTTTGGTCTTTATCACTTGCACTTCACTATTCCTTTCAGCCTTCCCAAGATCATTATTAACTCCATGGTTAGATGTCACAAGAAAGGGCGTAAGCTACTTTATATCATGTACTTGCCCATTATCTTTGTGCACTTTCATATCCCTTTAGAAGACTGCCCGTTTCTCGATGAGCCTGCTTATCTTACCAGATCTCGTATGATTGAGCCTGCTCTTCCACCTCCTATTCCTTTTGTTGATGACTCATCATCTAGCTTCCACGGACATCCTGGTCCTCATACTACCTAATATGCTCCTCTGGCCATATTGGATTCCATCCAGGAGATGATTCGTGATATATTTCGATTACAACATGTGACTAGGACTATCACACTGTCACGCCCCAGTCCCAAAATACATAGGACTAGGACACGTAAGCATGCCAGCCGCATGGATAAGGCAACTCCAATATATGGAAACCAAATCCACACGTACGCTGTAATATGAATATCAAATCCACAAATGGTATAAATGTAATACAAGTCGCAGGGAAAAATCTAAATCTCATCCACCAAAATTATATAGAAATAAATAACCAGTATCTATGAAACTAGATCTCAATAGGAAGTATCTAAGGATGATAGTTGGATGAAAACAAATCCACTACCAACTCAAATGGAAAAGTAAATGCAATATGAGTACAATGCCATAACACAATATAAGTATACCAGCTAGTAATCATGGCTCGAAGAGAAGACATCCACGAAGCATCTATAACCATCCAAATCTGCGCTCCTGCAAATACTCAAGAACAGGTACACCTGGCAGCAGACCAGGTCCTCAGAGGGACATAACAAGATACTTAAACACATGCCAATAAAGTACTGAAATAAATATCCAAAGGGGTCGCCTAACCGTCTACGTGTATGCAGTTTGAGAACAACTTTCTAACAAGTGAGCTATCTAGCTGAGAACTGGGATTGGCATGACTCTCTCGGAGAACCAGGGGCCTCAAAGGCATGTCGTCTTTTGAACGGCAGAGGCCCGCCAAGTAGTAAAGGGGTCATCACCGCCCGTATCTCCAGCGGAGCTTCCGGGTTACAGAAGGAAAAGTTTAAAGGAGCTCAAATGCGGTACTTGTTGTTCTCCCCACCCCATGCTCTAAGCATGTCACATCCATGACACGATTTGGTTCATAGCCTATTCTTAGTACCCTAGCCCAATCCTGCAACCAAACAAGGACAAGGATGGGACCACCGTACTACAATAGGCTATGTCCATAGACCTCTAATAACTGCTAAGTCTTCTAGCATGCAAAGTTTTTAACAGCAGTTATTCCTAACGCACGGCCCACACGTACAGGAGGCCAACCTGCACGCAAGTCCGTGATCTACATGAGACTCACAACTCGTGTAACAACTGTGTCACGGCCAATGAACCTAATGATGTTACATGATAATAGGGTAGTCTCATAAACAGGATCAATGCAAATACATAAATAAAAATATATCGCGACAATACCATCGCGCACATTTATATACAGTTAAAATATATGAACTAAAGATAGTAAATAAAGATGCATGCAACATATGGAATATAAATAACAGTACAATGGCAAGGTATACTTGTCTGGCAAGGAAGCTGCAATGTACCCATAACCTGCTCCAGAAATCGCGCAGAACAATCCAATATCCTATGTACATATGATATAATATAATAAAATCATTAGTCATTACACTAGTACACACACAATAATATTTATACTGGACTCGGTACACTAGGGGTGGCACTAGTCATCTAACACGGTCAATCATGCGTTGAATTACGCGGGTGTCGGGTCTTTAAATACTGTACACAATAAGTCAGTCAACTAACACGGTCTCGTCAGTACGTTGGTATACACAAGGCAGACACCAACATTGTTCTTAGGGTCAACAGGGTCAAGGGTAAATACGGGACAGTCCACGGTGTCCTAGGGTCGTACAGTTTGAATACACCTACTCTTAATTATTATTATCATATAATTAATTATAATATACATATATACCATTTATATATATACATATATACATATATATCATCCAATAATTATACGTATACTAAGTTGAATAGTATGCATATACTAATATATATATAGATATATCAAACTGAATACTATACGCGTGCGAGTACGAGTTTGTGTACGCAGCACTGGGTTCACCGAATCAGGGTCCGATATCAACTAACAGTCAATAAGCAATAATAATATCCTACTGGTATACACACAAGCACACATAAAAGAAGAAGACAGGCAGGTATATACCTCGGAGTACGTGCACGGGTACGGCGGTGAAGTTGACGACGATGAAGTGATGACGACGATGATGAGGATGATGATTATGTTGGCAATGGTGGTGGTGATGACAATAATGACGTGGACAATGGTGATGATGACGAGGATGACGATGTTGTCGAGGATGATAGTAGTGGTGATGGTGATAGCTAGTATGAAGACTTGGAGATGATGTTGATGGTGATGATGCTAATGATGATGATGGCGACTGCTGAATTCCGGCCAGCGAAGGGGGAAGAAGTCCGGTCAGCAGGAGGAGGAGGACAGGGAGCAGGGGCCGTAGTCGGGGAGGTCAGTGGTGGTCGGGGGTGTTGCTCTCAGACGAGAGGAGGAGAAGGAGAATGGCCCGGGTGCTGCTCCAGCCAGAAGGAGGAGGCAGGTCGTGATTCTGCTCCGGCCGTGCCCAGGCGAGGCGGAGGAGACGCTGGTGGTGCACGGTCGAGTGGCGAGGATGTCGGGGAGGCGAACAGGGAGGTCATGGTGGTGGTGTTGGCTTGGGTGGCTTGTCGGGGAAGTCGAGGAGCGGAGGAGGAGTTCAGTCGAGTTGGTGGTGGTGACAGCTGCTGTGGGGATCTGTGGTCGAGGTCGAGGACAACCGGGGAGGTTCGGATATGAGGGCCAGGATGAAGACCACGAGGGGGAGAAGTCCGGCAGAAGTGGTGGTACTGGTGGTGTACTCCGGTGATGGTGGGTCGGCGGGCTCCGGTCGTGGGAGATCGAGGCGGGGAGGATGCACATGAGGAAGGAGATGGAGAAGAGCAGGGAGGAGATGAATCCATGGGGGAGGATGGCCCGGTGGAGATGGCCAGGCTAGGCGGGTCCCCGGCGTGCAGGTAGCGGGGGTCTCAGGCAAAGAGGCGTTGGGCTCCGGCCAGGGAATCGGAAGAAGGAGGAAGAAGGAGATGAATAGCATAGGAATGAGTTTTGGTCGGCTAGGAATAGGGTTTTGAGTTTGGGATTTGTGGAAAAAGAGAAAAGTGATTATTTATACATGAAATTTGGGTTTGGGTGTTTGACATAAAAGTTTAGGCTTGGTCAACCCTCCTTGGAGTTGGGCCTTGAGCTCACTTGGGGATGTTGGGGCTATAAATTACATGGTTTAAAATGCGAGGATGTGTTTAAAATAAATGGAGGCGATGTGCGCATTGCACATGCTGAAAATTACAGAAAAAATCTACGTGAAGGGAAAAATAGACTTCTTCACGAATTGTCCAATGGTGGGGGCACCTTAATACGTTTTTGCAATAAAGCCCCCCGAGAATTAGAAAATTTGCACAGAGGCAGGAATTAGATTTAATTAATTAAATTGAACCGCGCCTGATATTCTAGAATTAATTAGGAGTACATGGAATTAAATCAGGCGGCCATAATTGTCAGGGGCGTAGAGGGGACAGTGTAGAATATTAATAAAATTTGGTTTGCACAAAACGGTCGAGATTGTGTCCCCAATTTTGATTGGGACACACAAGGGTACAAAATTGGAAATTTATTTATAATTAATAAATAACGTCTGCGACGTTTATTGTGCGACTAAAATGTAGCACAAGAAAGCAATATTATAAGTTGCACAAGGGTCAGAATAGTAGGCAGGCATGTCTAGGATGAGATTGTGAAGTTTCTAGATGGCAATGGCTAGTGAGGTACTCCAATTATCGAAGCACGATAAGGTGCGCTACACGTTATTTAACTATTGCATAATTAAATAAAAGCCGTGTTCTAATTCTAATTGGGTTCAAACTAGCCCTAATTTTACTATCTAAGCCCAGTAGCCCTAATTTTGGGTGAGGGGATTTACACACACCACCTTGCATGCCTATGTCATCTCCAACTCCCTAGCAGATATTCAGTACAGTCTATCTCACCACACTGTTGGACCATTCCTTATGGCACATGATCCATCACGTGATGGTTACTGGTTTAATGCTCCTCTGGTTCTGAGATGCTTGGACCCTGCTGCTACATTCTATGATCCCAACTGTTCTGCTGAGGACCCTTCTGCTAGTGATGATCAGTAGCTCATGCAGTGCTTCTGGATTGGAAATTTAGTAGTTGTGGAGTCAGATGATGTTCTAGTTCTAGTTTACTTTGTTTGGACTATGCACTCTCATATTAGCACTTTCTTTCTATGTTTTTAATAGTTTAGTTTATGCTTCATTCATTTTGTCTTTAGTTTCTTTGTATCTTGAAACTTGATATTTGAAATAATATTTCTACTTTCTAATACTGCTGAATTATTGTTGTATTGCATATTTTAATTTTACTTCACTCTTGGGTTTTAATATTTTATAATTACTTCACTAATTACGGAGGAGCATACAATTTTGATGAAATGACAAAGGGGGAGAACAATACATACAAAAGATGAATAATACATGAAAACAATGAAGGACCTGGTATTGAGAAGTGATGATCAAGTTGCTATCACATTCAAATTGCTCTCTCATGTTGAAGGGGAGCCTTTCATATAGGAATTGTATAGCCGTATCAATCACGGTTTGTCAATTATCAAAATGGAAGAGATGGTTGGCCCAATTTGGTCACATTCAACTTGATTTTTATAATCGACTAAAACCTTGGTTTGATGTGACTCAATACGTGCAATTGGACCATCACATGACGATATTGCTTCTCTGATCTCATGACCAACTTGATTTTGATAATCGACTAAAACCTTGATTTGATATAACTCAATACGTGCAACTAGACCATCACTGAAGATATTGTTGCTCTTCTCACAAGACAAAAAAATGTCGTATTTTGGTTATCTAGTCATTTTATTTTTGTTATGTATTTGAACTTTATTTTAAGTCTAGGATTTATATAAGTCAAAGTCATACTGGCAACTTGATGAGATCAAGTCCTTTCAAACTAGCCAACCCAAAACCAGTCCACTCAAATAAGTCTAAACCCAAAAAATTGTCCAGAACCATTCTAGAATCACAAAGACAAAACTCGGACCGAGTTTGGTCCCTGATCGAACTCGGACCGAACTCGGTCCCTGTAACCCATCTTTCCTTCTTTCTCGTTCCTCCAGGAGAATATTGTGCTAACGTTCATATTTTTGAACGTTTGGGGAACAAATTCTGCCTGAACTTGGTCACCCTACTAGACTATAAATAGCCAAGCATTTCATACTGATTTTAATGATCTTTCACTTGCAATCTCTTATACATCCTGAGCTATAAACCTTTCCCATCTCCAAGAAACAACTCCATAAGACTTCTAAATGCCAAGTGCGATTTCGGTTAGAAGTTTTATTCAAGTTGTAAAGCTTGGTAATCGAAGTTTCGTCTTCATTTTCAAGTATTGAAGTCGACCAGCTCTTCAGATCAAAGTTTGTGGTTGTAAGAAGTCGATGTGCCCTTTAGATCAAAGCAGATGTTGTACGCTATTTATTCAGATAGTAGATTAACACCACACAAGATTTATCGGGACTGGACTGCCCTCTACGAGGGATACCAATACACATCGTGGTGTTAGCGTTTGTGACTTCTTACTCTTCTCATATCTCTTATTTCTTGCTGAATTCTTGCGTTGGTAATTAGTATTGGATTTTATTATAATACTTATTATTTAACTCTATTCACCCCTCTTTAGAGTTGCCATCAAATTGGCTACTGGTACGAGTCTCTGTTTCTCCTGATCTCAGCGGTGCTTTCTTCTCAGGAGCCAGAGGGACTCGTTGTGCCCTCTTCCTTGGTTTCTCTCGTTGTGGGATATTCTACCTCCTTGGTGGTTGCACAAACCTCCTCGATTCCGTCGTGACCGCAGTTCCGGTGGCAGATTTAATTTCTTTAGAGGTCTTTGAGGTAGTCCTATTCTAGCGTTCATAGGTGGTGTCTGGGGCTGCAATAGATGCATTTCCCACCCTTATTTTCTCCTTTGGTGCCTTGCTTTCTTTCCCTCGGGCTTATGTTCTGTCGGATCCTCCTCCTAGTTCCCTTGCTTTGGCTGGTGTTCTCTCGACCTCAGACACAGCCCCTGCCCCGTCTCTCAATAGGGCTTCTGCTCTCCCCGGCCCTGCCCAGTGCCGCTTGGCCCGAACGACCGCTAGTACACACACACACACATATTCCACTGGGGATTGAACACTCGACCACCCAGACCGTATGCGGCTCTACTAACCACTAGATTATTAGTAAATACTTGAAATATTTATCTATTAGGCAGGAATGCCAAAATATTAGGCTTGCAAGCCCAGTCCATTAACAATCTTAAAAAACCAAGCTTTGGGCGATAAGGAAAGAGAACCCAAAAAAAATTATGGCAATTTTTCCCACACAATACGAAACCTGATTCGTGTTAGGTTCAAAATTTCTTTAGTTCCAATAAGTTACTGGACATAATTTTAACAACAAAAATAAGGTTTCGATATTAAAAATAAACTCAAATAAATTTTAATCAATTTTGCATATAATATATAAAATCTCAAGAATTGGTAGTTTTGAATGATCGAAACCAGGCATATCTAAAGCTAAGGACAAAATTTGGACATAAAAGAGAAATATTGGTTACAAAAAGGCATATGTAAAAGCTAGCTAGGGTTATGTCACGCCCCAGTCCCAAAATACGTGGGACCAGACACGTAGCATTGGCCAGCTGGTACGTCTCCGTAGGGCTTTCCAATTTAATGGACCCGACGAAGTGCACTTACGCTGTCCATGGTTAGGTGATCCAATTAATAATCCAATTCTAACATGCAACAAGTAAACTAAATCTCAATCCATGGTAAATAATCTTAAGAAAGAACGATACGCATCATCAGTCTACAGCCCAATAATACATCCGTTTGAATAGACCAAAATAACAGTATAGGCCTATAAACACTAGGTTATAAAAGCAGAATCAAAAAAATAAAAAGTAGTACATGACTGTAATAGCTGAAAATGTAAAGATACCTGCAACGATGTCCAAACTCCACTAGATCAAGCATCATACAAACTATACAAATAACCTGGAAGGGAACCAGGTCCTTAGAGGGACGTAACAAGATACAAAAATATATGCCATAAAGTAAATACTGTGAAAACTCGAGGGTGAACTAACCAGGTAAGTGAAATGCAATTTGAGGACAACTTAGTGCGTATGGAAAGTGTAGGCTAGACATATGCTGACGTAATTCACCAATCGTCGAGACTGGCTAGTATATGCCATATATGCCCCCATAACAGGGCCCTCGCGTATATAATAACGGTCGTAATGCTCCAAAGAATGCGGCACTTGAATATAGTAACGTCTGTATCGCTCCGTAGAACGCAGAATCTGCACAAGTAATAACGTCCGTATCACTCCGTAGAACGCAGAATCTGTATAAATAATAACATTTGTATCGCTCCGAAGAACGCAAAATCTGCATAAATAAAGAGGTGGATGTCCCATACACCTACTAGTTGTTCTCCCTGCCCAATGCCAATGTACAAATCTCAAGAGAGACATGGACATCTCGTACTATAATCCAAGTCACTAAAAAAATATACGACTAAGCTAAATACAGTCACACGTGCTGCTCATACCGATGGCCAATCAAGCATGAAGCACGCGTCCCTACATGAACTCACTCTGTGTCGTACAATGATATGTGTCAAGTCCTGGGGAGTCATATTGATAACTCCACAACTTTAGGTGGGTCCACTAGACACTAGGTCAGACACAAGTCCTAACGTCAACGCCTTCGTTGACTGCACCCGAGTCTTTCTCGGCCGCGCACAGTTATATAATATTTAAATAATAAAATATGAAACTAATTGTTTGTGGTATTAAACGAAAGAATGAAATGTATTATTTTAATGACAGGGTTTGTGCGAAACCCGCGCCCTTTGGTTTACAAACAAACTTGTACAGTATAATCCTATGCGAGGATGTGGGAGTACAATTTATTTAATCTGGGTAGATAATTGCTATAGGTGTCTGATCTGCGGTCGATCACTTTAGCCCTTGGACTGCGCGATATTGAAGAAGTGCCGTGGAAGACAGGTAGTAGCTTCGAAGGTTGCAGGGGAGGGTGGATGCACGATGCCGACGTCGTCGATCCTCGCTCTTTGCCTGAGCCCCGGGTACTCTCTCTCTCTTTCTCTCTCTCTCTCTTCTCTCTCTTCGACCTGGTTCGATCTTCCGAATTGTCGACCCTGGATCTGATATTGGTATCTTCACCAATTTTCCCACCTGGATCTGATATTGGTTTCTTCACCAATTTTTCCCACCTTGTTCCCCATTGATAGGGGCCTCTATTTATAGAGTCTTTGGTGACAGTGACCACTCCGTTGGTGTAGCAACCGAGGAGTGAAAAGTACAACACCCTATTACACAATGGTTAAAGTAACCAATGCCTACGTATAGATGATCTTTTGAATGAGCGGGTGACGCGGGTCCAACTAAGGGGACACAACGCGTACAATTGCTACTAAGATCACGGCGTAAAAGCCATGTAGGTAGGTATCCATTGTGTAGAAGGGGTTGGCATAGAAGCCAAATGTCCGTCACCATGGCATAGAAGCCGAGCAGGCATAGAAGCCTGAGTAGGCATAGAAGCCGAACAGGCATAGAAGCAGAGTTGGCATGGAAGCCGGGTAGTCATAGAGACTGAGAGGGCGTTGAAGCCGGATGGGCGTTGAAGCCGAGTGGTCCTAGAGGCCGGATGGGCGTAGGAACCGAGCGGTCATAGCCGAGAGGGCGTTGAAGCCGGATGGGCGTAGAAGCCGAGTGGTCCTAGAGGCCGGATGGGCGTAGAAACCGAGCGATCATAGAGGCCGAGAGGGTGTTGAAGCCGGATGGGCGTAGAAGCCGAGTGGTCCTAGAGGCCGGATGGGCGTAGAAACCGAGCGGTCATAGAGGCCGAGAGGGCATTAAAGCCGAGTGGGCACAGATCCTGAATGGGCGTAGAAGCCGCTGCGTACCGTGTTGATGTGGACGCCTTTAGCCGGAATTACGGCTTTTGAAGATATAATCAAATCTCTTGCAGAGATTTTCCATCATCTTATGTATTAAATGCGGAGGCATATTTTGAAGGTCTGCACCCCTTTTGTGCACCTGTCGCAAAGACGTGCCTTGAGAGAAACTATCACCGCTCTGTGCAATTAGACGTGGAGACGTACCTCGAATCCCTTATGAAGTGCAGCTTTTGACGTGGCAGGCGATTTGTCCGCTGCGGATCGTAAAACCGCTCATGTTTGCCTGTGTAAAGCAGGGCAGCATATTCCCTTGTACGCAGAAGAGTAGTTTATGCGGAGGGGACTCCAGTAAGCGACGGTTCGGTGATCTTTTAACCAAATCCTCTGCATTAAATGCAGAGATCCGCCATCATTCTGTGGTGCGTGCCCCGAGGGGCCTGCCATCGTTTCCAGCCATCGTCTGGGTGGCCGTGCAGTACTTTTTGTCAGGAGTCAGAGGTCAGATTTACTGCGTAACTTGACAGGTTCATTTCGGGGAAGACGAAGCGTTCCTCGTACGCTATAACGCTGCTTCGAGAGCAGATGAGTTTTACGTCATAAAGGCGATGGAGAACTCTTTTTATGCTGGAGCGGCCTGGACGTACTGCACTTACGCTGATGGTCCTGTGAGCTTTATTCTTCACGCTGGAAAAAGCTCTATTGTACGCTTGATGGCTCTGGAGGCCTTCGCTCACGCTGGTCTGCATTAAGAGGCTGCGTAGTTCATCCCAGCGTATTTTTCATGCTTCTACAAGACCCCCTTCAGAACTTTTAAATTCCTTGGAATTTGAAACGCTTTGAACGAAGCATGAACGGCCCCTCGTAACTCGAAACGTTTCTGAATGGAGCGTTGAAACGGTCAGTGCAGACTTTATGGCAGATTTATTGGGGACCGCTGTGACCTCTTTCGCCTATAAAAGGCTGGGGGAGTTAGCCTGTTCTCCCCATATCTTCATCCCCACGCAGAGATGATCGTCGGAGTTCGCCGGGTCGATTTGAGAAAGAAGGAGATCATGTTCTTCCAGCGTGTAAGGAGCCAAAAAAGACAGCGTCTTCGAGCAAGTGTCCACTGCAACGATGGATCATGGAAGGATATCTTAGCCTCCTTTGCTCGGGATAATCAGCAACTTTGTATGGCGTTGCCCCAGGAGAGAGGAAGGGTCGTTTTTTGACCACGGCTGTTGGCATGCTGTGCCTTCTCTCGATGCCCTCCGGTGACGAGAGTCAGACAGACTCATTCTGTCCTAGCTTGAGCGGCGCACGGAGTATGGGATCTGCAAAATCTATGCAGGCCCAGTTCTGTATCCACCCGCCGTTTTGCGGCAACCGACTGACTGCCGGAGAAGATGGATGAAGAATTGAAGCCCAGCGAGAACCTGTCAGAACAGCTTCTGGGCAATCTTCAGACGACGAGGGGGTATCTCCTTTGTAGACGGAGTTTCCCTCAGATGTAATCATGAAAATGAAAAGAAAACCCTTGTAGATTAGATTTCCCTCATATGTAATCATGATTTTGATCTTTAATAAAATCGTCTTTCTTCTTCATATGATCATCTTGCCATATGTTGCTGTGAAGTCTGAATATGTGCAGCTTCAACACGTCTGAATCTGTACGCTGACTCTGTAGAAAGAGTATTAGGTCCTGTCCTTTACGCATAGCGAGTAGTCCATAGAACGCTGTAGAGCATCTTGAACATTTTTTGAATTGTCCTGTTGTTAGGACTGAGGAACCGCGTAGAGCTCTGAACTTCTGATGGACAGAATTTTTGTTCAGTCTTCGTCTTCAAGAGTGACTTCTCGAAAATCCCTTGGAACAGGGTCGAGGAATGGCTGTCAAAAACTGAGTTGCCATCTTTTGATAGACGAGATATTCAGACTGGAGTCTGGATAAACCTCCAATTGACCCGAGAAGAGTAATTTCTCAATGTTTGAACTCTTATATGTTTCGGATACTTGGGATATGTTGAGGCCAAGAAGGAGTATCTTCTGTGTGAACTCCTAGCAATTGACCGCTTTGGGGACTGTTCGAATATACGGAAAGTCATGGAGCGAGAAATTATCAGTTTGTGGCCTCCGGGTATAAAACACCGTCGAGCGTGCAATCGTAGACTTGTGGTTCCTGTGCGTGAAGTCATGGGTTTGTGGTCTCTCGAGCATAAAAGCTACTAAGCACAAAGGCATCCGGGCCAAAACCTGACTTGTAGCTGTCGAACGTAAAGTTGTGGATTCGTAGCCGTCGAGCATAGAAAGCTCCTTTAGCGTAGAACTGTTTATCTGTAGCTCCTGAAAAGAAAATTCCTCCGAGCGTGAAGTTTTGCGGGTCTGTTGCTTCTGAGCATAAACTGAGCGCCACCGAGCGTGAGATCATCGATTTTGGTATCTACTGAGCGTAAAGTCATAGATTCGTGGCCTCTCGAGCGTAAAAGCTACTGAGCACAAAGGCATCCGGGCGAAGAACCATAGACTTGCAGCTTGCGAGCGTAAAAACCGTAGATCTGTTGCCGTCGAGCGTAGAATGCCCCTTAGCATAGGAACCGCTGAACCGTCTTGCACGAAAAAACTTTTCAAATTTTGCTGACTGTCCGTCTTTCAAGGTTAGTGGGCTGACGTAGCATCCAATCATGACCCATCATTTAATTTATGAGATTTGGTTAGGGTCTCGAGGAGTCCGTCTGAGGATTCGAGGAGTCAGCCCGAACTCTATATATATCCCAAGTTTTCTGAGAGAAAAACTTTTTATCCATCTTCTGCGAAAGAGAGTTTTCGACTGTTTCGAGTTTTTCTCCGTTCCCTCTCCGAGCACTTCGAGTCTTCAGAAATGGTGTCGAAACAGACCCCCTCCGCTAAGGGAACGAGTATAGGTTCCTCTTCTCATTCTTCTGTCCCAGCGAGGGAGTCCTCGATCGGTCAAGGCGAACTTCCTTCTGAGCGAAGCGTCCCACCGACGAGCAGTGCACCCGGTTTTAGAGGTAGAGCCTTCGGGGTGACAACACGACGAAAAATCCTTCGCACACGTTGAACATGACCGCGCTGGGTCATCTTCTGTGCTGATAGCCTCTTTTGAGGAAGATGATGCACGGAGACGTTTTCATCTTTTACGCCCACATTTCTAATGTGCCAGCGTAAAGACTCCACATTTTCGTAGTTCTGAGCGTAAAAGCTCTGGCTACCAAAAATTGGGGTATATCGTAAATTTTGAGTTTTACGCTTGTGGGGGGGGACCTCTGGCGTAAAAATAGCTCATGTTTGAACAATCCTGCGTAGAGCGCAGACTGTTGTTTCTTTGGTCCGTATGTTTCGTGCAAGACTTGCAATGACATATTTTCCTTGCACTTTTGCAGTTGACGTAGGTGAGTCTCCACTGCCGAGGTGATGGACTCCGCTGCTGGGATGCTGCACTCGAACTACTTGGAGGATCTGTCCCACGTGGTATTTCCTATCTCCGGACCGCAGTACCCTGAAGGAAGGAGGCTCTTGATATCGGCTCAGGGCGAGCGAATGCTGCTGAGCATGATCAACGGGGAGCCCCTGACTTATATAGACGGGGAGCAGTACATAAAGCCGACTTTCCTCTTTGGGGATATGATCGACAAACGGTCCCAGACGAAGCCTAAGAGGGAGCCCTAGGTTTTTTCTGCCGGGAATTTGGTTTTGTACCTACCCACAATGCCGAGGGATTATCCCATCTCGGCTTTCTTTTACGCGACGCATCCCAGGCAGATGTCGTGGATGCTGACTCCTGATCTTCACGGCAAGCCGGGGAAGATCTTTCATCTGAAAGGAGCTGATCAGGGGTCATTCGTCAGTCGCCCTTCCGGCGTCATGACGTTGTTCAGAGGACTGTGCCCGGGCAGTGTCCCTAGTGAAGACAGCTCGGTGATCCAGCCGGTTCAATTGCCGACTTTCTGTAATGACTTCATGGGGCAAGGCGGGGTATATCCCAAGGAGAATCCTCGGTGCAGTGGGTGGATTGCCCCAACAAACTCCCGATGGATATGCCTAGTCGACTGGGCTTTGAAGCACTTTCGGAGAGAGCTGGAGGGCATAGGACTATATGCTGCTGTGGGTGCGACTAGCGTCGGGTTGCCTCCGAACCCTAACTTGTTCCTGGCGCTGATGGAGCGGTACATTTCGCTCACTGGGACTTTTGCCACTCCACTGGGGGAGATGGGATTGGCGCTCCATGAGATGGCAGTTGTCTCGAGACTGCCGATGGGGGATACCCCATACGAAGAGTATGTTCCCACCAATCCCACCAACCGAGAGTTGGAGGACTTGGACCTTCGAGTGGCGGAAGTATATCAGGAGCTGATGTGTCAATACTTCGCGTGCACCGCTTTTTATAACGAGCCCTCTGACTTGGCTCATACCACCAAGTGGATGTCCTACCTCTTCTTCCACCGAGCTAGGGCCGCCAGGTCGGAGAAAGCCTCGGGGGGCAAGAATGAGCCCGTGAACTGTTTGGGCATGCTTAATGCCCAGGTCGTGGAGGCTCTTATGGAGGAGGCTGGAGCTCCGGATCAGATTCTCGCCGAGGGGGTAGGAAAGTACCCTGAAGGCACCAAGGCCTGTAGTTACTTGAGGCACTGTCGCAGGCCTCTGTCTAAGGAAGCCCAGTTGGCTGGTTTCCTCTCCATATGGCTGCGTTTGGTAGTAGTGCCTGGTACTGCATTCGCGGACCGCATTCACCGGAACATTCTGTGGCCGGCAGTACGCCTGGTGTTTGGGGCAAGACTGGGCTTGCTTTCCGCCATGGTGTGCCGTATACAGGTTGGTTTGAGAGCCATAACTGATGGGTTGCTTGTTGACGAAGCTCGGCGTGAGAGTTTTCCCACGGTGGAATTACCATACCTATATTTGATGGGATGGTTAATTCTCCACAATCCCCGGGTTATGTCTCCTGGCTCCGGTAGCAGTTCGGAGAGTATGTTCTTGTTGAACTACAAGAATTCCTCCTGGAATGTGACCACAGTCTTAGACTGTCGGCTGGTGTTGAACTTCAGCCACAGCTGGAAGCTCCTCTGTACTCCCCCTTCTGTACATTACAATCAATCAGGGACGAGGCTGGAGGATTCAGGTGGAGAGAAGACTGATCTCTCTTCGGAAGCTTTTTATTGGCTGGTCTGTATTAGACCATCCCATCTGCTGTACAGGAGCGAAGATCACTGCTTCTTCGAGCCCTACTTGCCTAGTCGATTTGCCAGGCAGTTTAGGTACGACCAGTTGCATGTGGGCAATGCCGTTACCAGCTTCAGGTCCCGGGGCGGACTCATTGATGGAGCTAGAGGGTGGCGATATTTCATCATGGGTTGTACGAAAGCAACCTTCATTGTGCCGGTGGTAACAATCTCCACGGAGCTTCGCATTCTTCATTCTTACGCCCAGTTCTACGTGGCGATTAACACCTTCCATCGTGACTTTGATATGCGTGGAAGTTTCAGGGTGCCTTCCCCCAAGCCTCGGGGAAGAGTTGACGTCCCTTCGGTCTCTCCGGACAAGGATGAGGAGACTGGCCCTCCAGATGAGCCTCTGGTGTCGGTGCCGAGGTGTGAAGTGCCTCTGCCCGCGGGGGCTTTGGTGGTCTCTTCTGGGAAGCGACGGGCCTCTGCTCCGAAGGAAGTTTCTCTTCGCAAGAGGAGGAAGGAGACTGTTGCTCGTCCTCTCCGCATTCTTGGCGTTGAGGAACCCGGGAGTGAGCCTGCTCCTCCCCATATTAGGGATGATTCTTCGGCTGGAGGTTCCTCGCCTTTTAGAGAGGGACCTTCAACAGTTCCGACAAGCGGCGCTGGAGGACCCTCGCTAGAGGTTGCTGTCGTGGCCGCTGCTTCAGGCAGCGGAGCGCGATTGCCTGCGTGGCCGAGGCAGATAGGAGAATCTTTCTCGAGGTCAGCAGTGAGTGAAACTCCCGCCGTGTTAGCGAGTACGTCTGGCGAGATTCCGACTGATGAACTCCGACCGCATCTTGGTGAAGGCCTGACAGAACTCTTGGCGATGTCGGTCGGTCGGCCTGCCTCCTTCTCCAGGCATGATGGCTCGCATCGCGTCGTTAAGACGTGGTTTAGATTCGGCTGCAGATGCGTCGTATATGCCGCTGGTTCAGGGTAAACGTCGCCTTTTGTGTTTCCCTTTAGAAAGATTATCATTATACTGATATCAACTCTCTTGTCTTTTTTTCTCAGGGGACGACATCCATGGAGAGTACAGCGTTGAAGCGTCTCCTGGCTCCGCTCTGGCTCCTGGCGATGATGTGGAGGCGCCCGATTTTGAGGAGGAAGTGTCCTCGGGGGCTAGCTCGCCCAGAGTGGTTTCGTCGTCTCAAGAGGAAGGCGAAGCCGTCATCGTGAGTATGCCGATGACTTCGATTGTGGCCGTTGTATCATCTTCGGTCGCGCCATGCGTCTATTCGGTGGCTGTGGCTACTTCGTCTGCAAT
Source organism: Iris macrosiphon (assembly GCA_036927795.1). Taxonomy (NCBI): domain Eukaryota; kingdom Viridiplantae; phylum Streptophyta; class Magnoliopsida; order Asparagales; family Iridaceae; genus Iris; species Iris macrosiphon. The sequence continues at coordinate 104,913,057 of JAYESA010000010.1, read as the reverse complement.
CGTCCCTGGAGAGGGACTTGCTGGGGTCGCGGCCGCTCCTGGCGTTCAGTCGGATCTAGTTGCTTTGACTGAGCAACATACCAGTCTCTTCTACACCGGTTTGAAAATGATGATATCAATGGTGTTAGCGAAGAGTCTGGATTTTGAGCGCTTGAAGAAGACTTCTCTGGCGTCGATCGGGGTCATCAGGGAGCTCGGCGATCCTGGGGCAGCTAACGCCCTGGAGGCGGTGGTTAATGGTTTAGAGCAACCCATTAACGAATATTTGCAGGTGACTCGGGGCAGCTTCGATGCTGAGGTCCAGACCAGGTATGACCACATGACCGCGTGGCTCACCACAAAGGTGGAAGGCCTAGACCAACTCATTAAGACACATGAGCTGGAGATGGATAGGAGAAAAGCTGGTGTGGCAGAGGCTCTCGCTCTTGAGGCAAAGTGCCATTCTGAGCACGAAGGGAATGTAGCGAGGGCATCCAAGCTGAAGGAAGAACTCGCTCGAGCAGAGGAGTGGGCTTCTCAGTCGCTAGCAGGTCTAGATGTGGCGTCCAGTCGACTGAGCACAGCGCGACGGGAGTTGGACCGTGTAGAGGCTGCTCGCTTGGGCTGTCTTCGGACAAGGGCTGATCTGGCTTTTACGAACACCCCGGAGGCCCGGCTGGAGCAGGCTCGCGTTGATGCCTTGGCCCTTAGGAACGAGAGGATAGCTGTACTGGGGCGGCTGATTGACAATCTGGCTAACCCGCCATCGTGATGTATCCTTTCTTTTCCTGCTTCCCCCGATGTAATCCTGCTCTCTTTTGGGAAATAAAAGCGGCTCTTTTCTGACTTTTGTGGACCCATCATTTCGGAATATAAATGACAGGTTAGGTGAGAGTGATATCAGAGGTAGTATGGACGTGATAAACTCTCGATAAACTTCTTAGCGGGATATATCTATTCAGAGGTCATATGGACATGATATAGTGTAACCCAACTAATTATGTTCTGGAAGTAGTTTCGTCAGAATCGAGGTCCTCGCTATTTTCCTCTTGAGCAGGAGAGATTAGGCATAGTACCTTTTCAGGAATTTGCCGTTGATAGGAGCCATTAACAGGTCTCCGTTAGGCTGGGCTATCCTGTAGGCGCCGTTCGAGAATGTTGTCTCGATCACATAAGGGCCTTCCCATTTGGGTTGGAATTTGCCTTTACTTCTGTAAGTGAGAATCATCGGCCTTCTTACGACTAGAACTAGCTCGCCGACTTTGAACACTCTTTCCTTTACTTTATAATTGAAAGCTTTGGAAATGCGTGCTTGGTAGAGCGCGATGCGCTGCTGAGCTTGTAGGCGTTTCTCGTCTAATCCTTCTAGCTCTTGGAGTCTTAACAGGTCATTCTTTTCTTGAGTCAGCTCACTAGTCACGGCTATCCTGAGCGACGAGATCTGGATTTCGATGGGAAGAACCGCCTCGCTCCCGTAGACTAGTGAAAAAGGGGTACAACCTGTTGGTGTCCGTACCGTTGTACGGTATGCCCAGAGACATTCGCCCAGCTTCTCGTTCCAGTCTCTTTTGTTTGAAGAAACGAACTTCTTCAGGAGTTTGATAATGATTTTGTTGAAGGCTTCCGCCAAACCATTAGCAGCTGGATAATATGCCGTAGAGGCAATATTATGTATTCGACTTTTATCGTAAAATCGATGAAACGCTTGGCTGATGAACTGAGGTCCATTGTCGTGGATTATCCTTCGGGGAGTCCCAAAGCGATAAATAACGTGGTGCTTGATGAAGCTGATTACGTCAGACGCCTTTACTTCAGCCAGAGGGATCGCCTCTGCCCATTTGGAGAAGTAATCTGTGATGGCCAGTATTAACCGGTGGCCTCTGGAGGAAGACGGATGAATGGGCCCAACGATATCCATACCCCAGGCTTCGAAGGGCCAGGATGCAATCGTAGGATGTAGATATTCAGACGGTTGATGTATAAAGTCTGCATGGACCTGACAGGCCCTGCATCGTTTTGTATAGCTGATCGCGTCTGTGATCATAGTGGGCCAGTAATAGCCCATTCTCCTGATACGATCCTGCAGCTTAGGACCGGGCTGATGCGCTCCGCATACGCCGTCGTGAGCTTCCCGGATAATCTGCTGCGCTTCATCGTCTGAGAGGCATCTTAATAGTAGTCCATCTTAGGTCCGACGATACAGGCATTGTGAGGATGCGTCGAAGTAGAAGCGTAAAGATCGTCTTTTGACGGATACCGCCTCTCTGGGGTCCTCTGGTAAGATTCCGTAGGCGACAAAATCTATGAAGGGACTCCTCCAGTCCCTTCCAGGGGGGTCTTTGTTCATAGCGTGACTGCGTTCTATGTGAAAGTTGTTCTTCACACAGAATAAATCTCTGTTAAGAAGGATCACCGAATCCTGTCTTCTTATAGGAGTGGCCAAATCCGCCGCTAGACTGGCTAGGGCATCAGCTTCCCGATTCTGGAATCGAGGCACATGCTCTAGGAAGAACCCTTTGAACGTTGTGGCTATCTCGACCGTCGCTTGATGGTAGGGGATGAGGTCTGGATTCCGGACTTCATATATTCCTCTGACTTGATTGACGATAAGCAGATAATCATCGAAAGCTTCCAGGGATTCGACCCCCAGCTCTTTTGCGACTTGGAGGCCGATTAACAGAGCGTTGTATTCCGCTACATTGTTGGAATATGGCTCGTTGAGAGAATATGCCCGGTAGATGACGAGTTTGTCAGGAGTGACCAGGACGATTCCTACCCCTGAAACTACGTTTCCCTGGGGGCCAGTCCTGGAGGCGCCGTCAAAGAACAGTTGCCAAGAGTCACTTTCCATTGCGGAATTATATTCTGCAACTTCGTCGGGAATATCTTCGTATAACCTGGAGGCCTCCGGGATCGGATGAGCAGCTAGAAAGTCGGCCAGCACTTGGCCTTTGATGGACTTCTGCGGGATGTACACCATGTCGTAGGGCGTTAATAGCATCGCCCAAGTTGCGAGTCTGGAATTAAGAATACTCGGTTTTCTCATCAGGACTCGAAGAGGGTTGATCCTGGAGACAATATGAATAGTCTGGCCGGTGACATAGTGCCGCGTCTTTTGGATAGCGAACATCAGGGCCAGACATTCTTTCTCCACTGGGTTGTACCGGTGTTCGGCCCCGAACATCATCCTGCTGAGGTAGTAGATAGCCTGCTCATGCCCCACGTCGTTCTTCTACGCGAGAAGAGCTCCTAGCGAATGATCCATCGCCCGGACGTACAGCAAGAATGGTTTCCCCATGATGGGAGGCACCAGAACTGGTGGATTGGTGAGGTAGCATTTGATATCCCCGAACGCTTGCTGGTAGGTTTCGTCCCACACGAAGGATGCACCTTTCTTCATGAGATACGAAAAGGGCTGGCATCTTCCCGATAGGTTGGATATGAACCTCCGGATATAAGCCAGACGGCCCTGAAACCCCCGGAGTTCCCTCAGATTGTGGGGTGGTTGCATTTCTACGATGGCCTGGACTTTGTCAGGGTCCACCTGGATGCCTTTGGCAGTGATGACAAACCCCAAGAATTTGCCACTGGATACACCCAGGAAGGACTTCGCGGGGTTAATTTTGAGTTGATGCTAGCGCATTAACTCGAATACCGTCTTCAGGTCTTGAATGTGATCACCTTGGAGGCGGCTCTTGACGGCTATGTCGTCTACGTAATATTCCACTGTTTTGCGTAAATGTTCATGGAATATGCCGCTCATAGCCCGTTGGTACGTAGCCCCGACATTTTTCAATCCGAAGGGCATGACCGTATAGCAATACACTCCCAACGGGGTGCGGAGGGCAGTGTGCTTCTCGTCTTCAGGATGCATCTTGATCTGATTGTATCCTGAGAACCCGTCCATGAAAGACATGCGTTCAAAACTGCAGGTGTTGTCGATCATGATGTCCGTGATGGGAAGAGGAAATTCATCCTTGGGGCAGGCCGCATTCAGATCTCGGTAATCGATGCAGATACGTACCTTCCTATTTTTTTTCATGACTGGGACAACGTTGGCGACCCAGTCGGGATGTTGTTCTTCCCGGATGAACCCACAGGCTATCAGCTTTTTGACTTCAGCTTCAATGGCGTCCATCATGTCCGGTCGGAACCGGCGCTGGTGCTGCTTCACAGGCTTTGAGTTAGTCAATATGTTGAGTTTGTGAGTAGCCACCTTCGGGTCTAGGCCCGGCATGTCTCCATAATCCCATGCAAAGACGTCAACGTATTCCTTTATCAGCTGTATGATTTCTTCCCTTTCGGCTGGTGGAAGATTGTCACTGATAAATATCGGCTTTGGCGAAAGCTCACCCCCAACATCGATTTGGATAACTTCGTCTTGGGTTGGAGGTTCCCTCTGTTCGAAGCGGAATTCCCACTGTGTATCCATTTGTTGAGCCCAAGAGTCATTCTCAAACGGCTCAGAATCTCGTTCCTCTGCTTCTGAGGGGTCTGTCATCACCATATTTGCTGATAGTGCTTGTTCGGGAGCACTAGGTGAGTTGGGGGGTGACGAGCCGTCCCAAGAGGAGAAAAAGATGTCCTTATCCGACGTGGAAGCCGTAAGGGAGGTGGCATACCCTAACCGAAAATGAGTTTGTTGGTAGCGGGGGTCGCCGTGTGGCGGCGTTCGTCTGCCTCTTTCTTAGTTGAGGCCCGGCTTTCGCTTCAAGTCGTAGCCCATGTTTTGCATGATCTTCAGCACTTGAGGGCTGTATCGGTGAACCTGCATCTTCCCAGTATCGTCATCGAAAGGATCTTCCTGGATGGCTGGTTGATTGCGCATGCGGCCGAATACTATTGGACGCTGACTGCTGCAGGTAGGCGAGATTATGAAGATAGAATCTTCATGCGGTCCATACGTTGTGATGACGTTGGATGATGACGCTGCTTCCCAGATATGCGGATGGTAGGAGTCCATAGCTTCCAAGAACTTTCGTGCTATGGGTTCTACCTCGTCATGGGGAGTGGGTTCTTGATTTGGAATCTGAGCATTAATGTACTGGAAAAGAGGATGTTTATTGCCATCTGGAACTCTGTTCCTGGTCGTGTTTACATCGGTTGGCTGCTCGTCGCGCCGTAGGTTGATGACCAAAGGTGGAGGCTTCTGGTTCAGAGTAACCACTGGAGAATTGCTTCTTTTTCCTGAGCTGGATCTGTTCAGGTGAATAGCCATGGGCTCTATGGCTTTTGGACGAGTGGTTCGCCCTTTCACTCTGATCGACAGCGGTAGTGCGGCAGAGGGTTCTCCTGGCTCCTGGTGGGATTCCTTCTCTGTCTTGCCCGCCACTTCTTCCGTGTGGTCTTGCGAGTACAACACGGCGTCGGAATAGTAGGACTCTACTTCTTTAAACGGGTTTAGGTCGGCCACCTCCGTTTGTACCATTCCTTGGGGGTCTACATATTTAAGACATTGATATAGAATTGAAGGAACGATGTTGTGATCGTGGATCCATGGTCTTCCCAGCAAGATGTTATAGGATACCTCTGAATCGATCACGTAACATGTGGCCACCGATCTGAGATTGCCAATCTGGATCCTCAGGCGAATCTTCCCCAACGGCTTACTTCTTCCGGCGTTGAATCCCACGATTGTAGTGGAGGTGTAAGCCAGTTCACTGGTAGGAATCCTCAATGGTCTGAGCAGACTGTACGGGATGATGCTGATCGATGATCCCGGATCTATGTGAATCCGATCAACCTCCATGGAACCCACGTATCCGGTATAATAGAGGGGCCTGTCATGCCTGTTATGTTTTAACAGCATATCGTCTTGGGTGAAGGTGATATTTGGGACCACCTCCATCACACTGTGGCATTGAGGGCACGCCACTGGTTCTTCGTCGGGAGACTTGAGATGGGTCAAGCATGCCTCCGCCTGCATCAGTGCTTCACTCAAGGCTAGACGAGTGTCTTGGGAGAGCCTGAGTAGCTCGAAGATGGGGAGCCTGGCCGGTGTATTAGCCAGTTGGGCTAGGATGTCGAAGTTATACGGCTTCTCAAAACCTTTGTTCGGAATGTTTTTCACAGGTTTATCAAAGCGCACTTCTCTTTGTTTCCCTTTGTCCGCCGGCGTCGGTTTTGAAGGGTTGGCTTCCGGTATGACGGGGCTTGGCCCTGCAGGGTTGGCAGCTGAAACGTCTGCCGTTATATCCTCCTGACTTGCTCCGTAGTCGTTGAGGTAGGCTTTCCCCGAACGGGTTGCAGCAAGTACCTCGTCTTCGTCTGATGGGGAAGAAGTTGCGACCATATGGCATGGTTTGCACTTGGAGCTTCTCCTAGACGCAGCTTTAGTAGCTTTAGTCTCTTCCTCGAGCTCTGACACCAAATCCGGATGAACCCACATAATCTCGCCTTGACGGGTGGTCAGGGGTACCAGGTCATGATTTTGATCCCTAGCTGGAGGGAGATTGATGATGTCCATTATGGCTCGGGAAATGGGCGTGATACCGTTCATGACTTTTTGGGGAGGCAAATCGCCGAACCTCAGAGAGATCATGTTGGCTGTGATCGTATTCTCGGTGTTGTGCAGGGTGATGGCCTTAGCATCGATCAACCCCTGGATCTTCCTCTTCAGTACGTAACACACCTTTGTTGTGTGGTGTGCGTATCTGTAGAAGATGCAGTATTTGGGGTCGTCGGTACTGCCGACCTCTTGGGGCCGCCTTAGCTCCGGCAGGGTGATCTTGCCACTTTTGACGAGACACTCAAATATACTAGGAATATCGTCGTCGTCGAAAGAGTAGACTTCGACGGGCCTGGAAGTCCCGGGCTTTGTCTGCGTGGTCGCCGCCGTCTTTTGTCTGGACGTATTGACCGTCAGAGCTTCTTTTCCCTTGGAGCTGCGAGGATGGTCGCCGTTGGGAGATGACCTTTTGCCTCTATCGGAGGCGGAGATCATGATGCCATTGTCGCGTTCCTTGCGACTGTTGTCTTCGGCGGCCACTGCCGAGATGATGAACGAGGGCCACTCATGGAATTGATATGGTCCTGTGAACACCGAGACTATAGGAAGGAGGTTCTTCCTGTAAATGTCTACTAACGCCGAGTCTGGAACTCCTGGAGGCATTTGTAAGGTGGCCTGACAAAAACGTTCGACGAAGGTGCGAACGTCTTCCTTTTTCCTTTGCTTGACTTCAATGAGGGAGGACATAGACATGTCCATTCCACCCTCATAGAATCGTGTGAAGAATAGCGCTTTGAAGTCCTCGAAGGAAGTAATGCAGTTGTCCGCCAAGCTACGGTACCACTGATAGGCTACTCCTGAGAGGCAGCCCTTGAACACCCGAGTGAGGAGGGCGTCGTTCCCTTGTAGCAACACCGTCATCATACTGAAATAGTTCATGTATTGACTTGGTGATATTTTTCCTTCGAACAGAGCCATAGTCTGAGGTTTGTACTTCGGAGGAAAAGAGACTTCTTCCCAGATAGCCGGGTAAGGCTGGTTGATTCCTAGTTTCTTGAGCTGATCTTTGTGCTTCAAGGCATCAAACTGGGCTTTCAACTCCCGCACTGCCTACATCGGATTCTCAGTTGGAAGCGGAGGGACTGCTGACTCTTGATCTAGAGCAGGTTCTTGGCTTGGGTTGGATGGTGGTAAGTCCACCCCCACATGTATCTGAGTTGGTGGGACCGACGCTTGAGCCATGGCAGTCGCGTGCTGAGTTAGCATCATCTGGTGCATGTTTTCCATTACGGATTGCATTTGCTTCAGAGACGTCTCTAGCACAGTGATGCGTTGTTTCGCGTTTCCTGAAGCCTCCTCGCGTTCGTCTTCAATGGCGTAAGCTCCCACTTCCCTGGGTGTCATCGAAGGATTAGTATAGGTCACCGCAGAAGTCGACTCTACACTCTCAGCATCTGTTCTGGGAGATTGGCGACCCCCAGCGTCGGAATCAGACGAGTACGGAGCTGGTTGCTGTGACCTTGCCCGGGTATTTTGGAACACCCCAGCTTCAGTGCTCCAGAGGAGGTCTTCGAATCTTCTTCGGCTCGGAGGCCCAGAGGGATGACGTCTTGAGCTCGACCTTCTTCTGGGTATGCGTGAAGCCATGTTCACGGACGCATACGCGTGCTCTTCTTTCGGAAAAGACTGAGAGTAGCTCAATCGGTCGAAGACCGACCGCTTTGCTTTAGAACAGCAGCAGTCAATCACAATCTTATGACTATTACAACATTGCTCTCTAGGGGGTGTAATAGACATGTTGGAATATCCCCTCTCCTTATGCTTCTGGATTAGGCATTCGCGTAGGTCAGGAGTAGCAACCTGAGCTTGCTTTACGTCGCAGGACTTCGCCTGGCGTAATTTGGAGATTCGCTCAGACTGGCGTAAAGCTGAAGAGGTCCTCAGTCGGCCATCGGCTTCTAGCGTAATCCGGAGGATAGGCAGATTGCTTCTTCGCTGGCGTAACGGCCGAGGAGTTGAATACTCTCCTGCTTGCTTCCCCTAGCGGAGATCACAGCGCTCATCTGGTTTACCGTAGAGGCCAGATGTTGCTTTGCGCGTGGAGCATGGTCTGTTCTTCCGATTTGGCGTTGAGGCACCGTCGGAAGTTTTGTCTGTACCGCGTATAGCGGGAGACTGGTTCCTACGCGTAGAGTGCAGGGGATACTTCTGGGTCAGCGCTGAGGCTTTGCCCAAAGTTTTGTCTGTACTGCGCGTAGCGGGAGACTGATTTCTGTGCGAAAAACACAGAGGATACTTCTGGGTCAGCGCTGAGGCTTTGCCCGAAGTTTTGTCTGTACCGCGCGTAGCGGGAGACTGATTTCTGCGTGTAGAGCGCAGGAGATACTTCTGGGTCAGCGCTGAGGCTTTGCCCGAAGTTTTGTCTGTACCGCGCGTAGCGGAAGACTGAATTTTACTTGCAGGGCACGGAGGAAGCGATGCTACCACCTCATTGGTCGGAGAGATCGGAGAGATTGGAGAGTCCCCAGGAATGGTTGAGGATGTCTTGGGCATCCACACTTTGCGTAGCTTCCTGTTGTCTTGGACGGAGAGAGAGTGAGAGCTACCCCCGGTTCGAAGCATGTCTTCATAGGCGGACTGATCGAACTGAACGACCAGTGTTTTCTTCACGGTTCTTATAGATACCGCATCGCGTTGAGCAATTGCTTCCTCGTCATAAGAGAAAGATGTCCCCAGCGGAGTCGCCATCTTGTTTGTGGTATTAAACGAAAGAATGAAATGTGTTATTTCAATGACAGGGTTTGTGTAAAACCCGCGCCCTTTGGTTTACAAACAAACTTATACAGTGTAATCCTATGCGAGGATGTGGGAGTACAATTTATTTAATCTGGGTAGATAATTGCTATAGGTGTCTGATCTGCGGTCGATCACTTTAGCCCTTGGACTGCGCGATGTTGAAGAAGTGCCATGGAAGACAGGTAGTAGCTTCGAAGGTTGCAGGGGAGGGTGGATGCACGATGCCGACGTCGTCGATCCCCGCTCTTTGCCTGAGCCCTGGGTACTCTCTCTCTCTCTCTCTCTTCTCTCTCTTCGACCTGGTTCGATCTTCCAAATTGTTGACCCTAGATCTGATATTGGTATCTTCACCAATTTTCCCACCTGGATCTGATATTGGTTTCTTCACCAATTTTTCCTACCTTGTTCCCCATTGATAGGGGCCTCTATTTATAGAGTCTTTGGTGACAGTGACCACTCCGTTGGTGTAGCAACCGAGGAGTGGAAAGTACAGCACCCTATTACACAACGGTTAAAGTAACCAATGCCTACGTATAGATGATCTTTTGAATGAGCGGATGACGCGGGTCCAACTAAGGGGACACAACGCGTATAATTGCTACTAAGATCACGGCGTAAAAGCCACGTAGGTAGGTATCCATTGTGTAGAAGGGGTTGGCGTAGAAGCCAAATGTCCGTCACCATGGCATAGAAGCCGAGCAGGCATAGAAGCCTGAGTAGGCATAGAAGCCGAACAGGCATAGAATCCGAGTTGGCATGGAAGCCGGGTAGTCGTAGAGACTGAGAGGGCATTGAAGCCGGATGGGCGTTGAAACCGAGTGGTCCTAGAGGCCGGATGGGCATAGGAACCGAGCGGTCATAGCCGAGAGGGCATTTAAGCCGGATGGGCGTAGAAGTCGAGTGGTCCTAGAGGCCAGATGGGCGTAGAAACTGAGCGGTCATAGAGGCCGAGAGGGCGTTGAAGCCGGATGGGCGTAGAAGCCGAGTGGTCCTAGAGGCCGGATGGGTGTAGAAACCGAACGGTCATAGAGGCCGAGAGGGCGTTGAAGCCGAGTGGGCACAGATCCTGAATGGGCATAGAAGCCACTGCATACCGTGCTGATGTGGACGCCTTTAGCCGGAATTACGGCTTTTGAAGATATAATCAAATCTCTTGCAGAGATTTGCCATTATCTTATATATTAAATGCGGAGGCGTGTTTTGAAGGTCTGCACCCCTTCTGTGCACCTGTCGCAGAGACGTGCCTTGAGAGAAACTGTCACCGCTCTGTGCAATTAGACGTGGAGACGTGCCTCGAATCCCGTACGAAGTGCAGCTTTTGACGTGGCAGGCGATTTGTCCGCTGCGGATCGTAAAATCGCTCATGTTTGCCTGTGTAAAGCAGGGCAGCGTATTCCCTTGTACGCAGAAGAGCGGTTTATGCGGAGGGGACTCCAGTAAGCGACGGTTCGGTGATCTTTTAACCAAATCCTCTGCATTAAATGCAGAGATCCGCCATCATTCTGTGGTGCGCGCCCCGAGGGGCCTGCCATCATTTCCAGCCGTCGTCTGGGTGGCCGTGCAGCACTTTTTGTCAGGAGTCAGAGGTCAGATTCACTGCATGACTTGACAGGTTCATTTCGGGGAAGACGAAGCATTCCTCGTACGCTATAACGCTGCTTCGAGAGCGGATGAGTTTTACGCCATAGAGGCGATAGAGAACTCTTTTTACGCTGGAGCGGCCTGGACGTACTGCACTTACGCTGATGGTCCTGTGAGCTTTATTCTTTACGCTGGAAAAAGCTCTATTGTACGCTTGATGGCTCTGGAGGCCTTCGTTCACGCTGGTCTGTATTAAGAGGCTGCATAGTTTATCCCAGCATATTTTTTATGCTTCTACACTAATAATGTCTGAATTTAAACAGTACAACAAGGCAAGGTATACTTGCCTGGAACTCCGATGTGAACAAGCAAGGATCTGGAACCCACAACCAAGGTAGAATCGTCTTGGATGCCTACGAATAAATAATAATAAATATTAATTAGTACATTACACTATGCTAATTACATACACAAGTATGACTTACGCAACATCACGAGTTGCGCAGATACCAATTAAACGTTATAATTAAATATGATGGCTAGGGTGGTGGTGGTCTCCGACGGAAGTCGGGGAAGAAAGGATGGGTGCGGGTGATGGTGATGATGGTATTGGTGATCGTGATGAGAATGTTGGTGACGGTGATATTGATGGTAGGGGAGACGGCGAGGTGGTAGAGATGGTGATGCTGGTGGCAGTGGAGATGGTGGTGCGGGTGACGGGTTGAGATGACCGGAGAAGAAGGGAAGTCGTGTGTAAGGTCGGGATGGCGGTGGTGATGTTGATGAGGTGAATGGTGATGGAGGAGAAGGTGGCTGGCGGAGCTGTGGCACTGTGGCGATGGTTGGCCAAGGTCGGGGGCGATGGTGGTTGGGTGCTGGCCGGTGTTATGGTCGAAGTCGGTGATGGGGATGGGTGTCGGCCGGTTGCTCAGGGACTGACCCGAGTTACAGTCGGATGCTTCTTGGGGACGGCCGGAGTTGGCCTGTGGCGATGTTGATGGTAGTGGGGCTCGGCCGTATGCCGTGGTGCTCGGTGGTGGAGGCTCGGGTGGTGGATGGCTGGGGATGGTGAGGGTGATAGTGATGTCGGTTGTAAAGTTTAGGGTTAGGGTTGGGTTTGATGAAGGAGGATGGTGGTTGATGATGTAGAAAATAATGAGGAAGAGTTTTTATGTAGGAGAGAGAAGCGGGGGTGCTAGCCTAGGGATTAGGGCTGGCCATGCCTCCTAGAGATTGGGGTTGGATGCTACATGAAGGAAAATTGGAGGGCTAGGATTGAGTGGGTTTGAATGGCGGGCCAAGATGGTGAGGGGGTGATGTTTGAGTGTTGCACACTCCAAAAATATGAGAAAAATTGTATATGACCAGTCAAAGGAGAGGGGAGGAGTTTCTTCATGTGTTGGATCCAATGGAAAGTGGACACCTCACTGCACTTTTGCATAAAAGTCCCCAACAATTAAAAAATTGCACAAAAATGGGAATTTAGGATTGAATGAGGGAAAACACCATGTTTGGTGTGATGTAGTGGTTAAAAAGGGTGTGTGGTGTTTAGTATGAACCTTGAGGGTGTGAAAGGTGGGTTTGGTTTTGTGTTGGGTCTAATTTTGGGTTAAGTTGGGTCCTTACACCAATTTAATTAAAATTAATGTAATAGGTATTCTTAAATTAATTGGAAGTACATGGGGTTAAAATTAGGTGGGACACAATTGTCATGGACGCAGAAGACTCAGAATAGAATATTGTCATAATTTGGCTTGCACAAAATGGATCAAGATTGTGTCTCCTATTTTGATTGGAACGGACAAAGATGCAAAGTTGGATTTATTTGGATTTAAGAACGGACGTTTGTAATGAATATTTTGTGACTAAAATGAAGCACAAGGGAGGGTATTTATGAGTTACACAAATATCAGAATGGAAAGCTGGCATATCTAGGAAAAGTGTGTAAAATTTGTTTGGAAGCAAATGATAGTGTAGCACTCCAGATATCGAAGCAACAGTAAGGTGCACAAAGTGACACGAATATTATGTACATTAATCTAAAATACTATGTTCTAATTCTAAATGGCTTCAAAATAACCCTAGTCTCTCTATCTAAGCCGGGTAGACCTAAATTTGGTTGAGGGTGTTTACAATCTACCCAACTTATAAGAATTTTGTCTTCAAAATTAAAATAAACACATAATAAGCTATAAATTATCAAGCAATGCTACGGACATACCTAGGACTGGTGGAGCTGGCCTTTGTATTATCTGTTGGGCTCTATTGACATACTGGGAACACTCCTGAGCTTGATGTTGGTTCGATCCGTACCTCAAATACTTTCCTAACCTTCTTCTGCAACTAGGTCGGTTAATATCTAAACATTCTTTCTTAGGTATAATATCATCATCCTTTGGTATCCACAATAAAATCATGCAACCTAACTTCTTACAATCGTTCTTAGCAGCAACAAGTCTAATCTAGCTAGTTAGTCATACCTAGTCTAGAAGCTCAACTCAAACAATTCCTAGGAGAAGTATATGTAATGAAATATAACATAAGTCTCTACTCAATACATAGTAATAATAATATATATATATTATGTAATAAGTATCTATTCAATCATTCTAAATATCCTAAAATAAAATATAACAATTACAATAACAAGAATATGATTCCTAAAATTTATAGGATAGGACAAATTGGATTTAGGCTCCCATAACACCACCTACTACTAAGGATTAGGTTCAGCAAGCTCATGTCCTATTAGTCAAAAGTCTAAATCTCTATCCCTAAGCAGTTTATGTGTAATCCATAATATTCAGCTACCATTCCTGTCAGACTTCTATCTTCCATTTACACCCCATACTCACGTGTCAATATATAATCTAAGAGTCTAGTGGTAATCCTCTACCAATTTACCAATGAGTCAGCGTGTGATCTAATTCTGTATTTCGTTCGTTGGATTAAGACCTCCATAGACTGTCCAACTCTGGAAAGTAAAAAGTGAGCGGACTTGGTAAGTCAATCCACGATCACTCATACCGCATTGCGACCACTGGGACTCCTCGAAAAGCCCATAATGAAGTCCATAGTGATGTGCTCCTATTTTCACTCAGGTATCGGGAGTAGATTTAAGTAAACCTGCAGGCCTCTGATGCTCAGCCTTGACCTGCTGATACACCAAGCACTTTGCCACAAAGCGGCTATCTTCCTCTTCATTCCATGCCACCAATAGTACTTTCTTAAATCTCTGTACATCTTGTGGCTCCTGGGTGAATAGAGTATGCTGAACTATGCACCTCCGATATCATCTCCTGACGAAGTTCTCCGTTCGAAACATATAAACGATTTCTATATCTCAAAGTCCTATCCTCGTGTATGCGCAATCCTATCTACATCCCGACTTCTGTCCTCTGTCGAAGTCTTTGGAATTTGGCATCTGTTGGCAAGGCAGCCTTGATCCTCTCAACCAATATCGATTTCACCTGAAAACTCAATAACTGGTCGTCTGCTCCGGGCATAATGACCTCTATACCCAACTTCTCCAGGTCTCTCTATAGGTGTTGCTGGGTAGTAAAAAAGAATGTCCTGGGCCTCCTGCTTAACGCGCCAGCTACCACGTTGGCCTTTCTCGGATGGTACTGTAGCTCAGTCTCATAGTCTGTCATCACCTTGAGTCAACGTCCTTGTCTCTGGTTTAGGTCCTTTTTCTAAAAAAATTTAAAAAGATCAAGGTCAGGTACTTGTAGCGAAACTCATCTTATCGCCACTCTACCTTTTTACCTCGAACCTGAGGTTTCTCCTAGTTTACTCCATGCATACCCTTTATTTAAAATATATGGGTACCATCTTGTTTATAACTGGCCATCCATTATAGGTAGTTTACGACATCCAACTTAAGGGTATAATATCTGTCGATACTCTCATCCTTCAATCTAATAGCTCTATTCCAGATACTAGCTTAACTAATCGAATTATCGATGGGGAAAACACGAGCCTAATAGACACTGACAACCGAAATAAGTCTAGTACATCTAATCTAATTTGAAAGCTATATTGTAGTACTCGAGTTATCTCATCATGCAAATGTTGGGTCTAGCAATCTATGTCTAGCAATCTACCTATCTATTTTAGCTTAGTCATATAATCATCATTATCTAAAGGGTGGAAAAATTCCTAGGTCTGGTACTGTAAGTCACAAGGCAACTAGGGGTTAACCACTATGGTTTGCTACCTAAAGTGCTATTTCATAACCTATTTTCATTAGTATTAGATAATCTTCTTCTAGATGTGGGTCTAAAATTCTGTCTTGTCAAGTTCATAATGTCGTTCCTCATATCACCACCATAAGACTACAACTAATTTCTAGCATCTAGCTATGTCTTCTCCAAATTATTCAAGAGTCTTAGAATCAAATAACCTTTCTAGCTTCTAATACTTACCAATCACGACTACCTTAAGTAAGGGTAGGGTTTAGTTGTAAGTCTCTACTTTTATGTCTAATTCTTATGCCAACAGTCTATACTTGCTCTAGCAATAAGAAAGAACTTATCAACCTTCTCTATCATGGTTAACCATCTACTCAAACATCAAATATGCCATCTTCGTCTTGACGAGGATCTGCTCCTGGAGGAAATCACCGAGCACGAGCATCCATTTTTCCAAAATAAGGAAGATAAGAAACAATAATAACGATGTCGACGGTAAATAAACGAATACATTAACGAAGTCCAAGGGCGACAATCGAATACAAGAGGAGTTTTAAATTCAGTTATGGATTGAGATTTTATTCAAAATTAATCCTAAGTTGCAGGCTCATTCAGTACAGTAACGTGACCGAAATGATATGCTCTGACCTGCATGGGCCACCAATAAAATTATGTCATGCCCCAGTCCCAAAATACGTAGGACCAGACACGTGTCATTGGCCAGCTGGTACATCTCCGTAGGGCTTTCCAATTTAATGGACCCGACGAAGTACACTTACGCTATCCATGGTTAGGTGATCCAATTAATAATTCAATTCTAACATTCAACAAGTAAACTAAATCTCAATCCATGGTAAATAATCTCAAGAAAGAACGATACGCATCATCAGTCTGCAGCCCAATAATACACCCGTTCGAATAGACCAAAAGAACAATATAGGCCTATAAACACTAGGCTATAAAAGCAGAATAAAAAAATAGAAAGTAGTACATGACTGTAATAGCTGAAAATATAAAGATACCTGTAACGATGTCCAAACTCCACTAGATCAAGCATCATACAAACTGTACAAATAATCTGGAAGGGAATCAGGTCCTCAGAGGGACGTAATAAGATACAAAAATATATGCCATAAAGTAAATACTGTGAAAACTCGAGGGTGAACTAACCAGCTAAGTGAAATACAATTTGAGGACAACTTAGTGCGTATGGAAAGTGTAGGCTAGACATATGCTGACATAATTCACCAATCGCCGAGATTGGCTAGTATATGCCACATATGCCCCCATAAAAAGAGGTCTCGCGTATATAATGACGTCCATAACGCTCCAAAGAATGCGACAGCTAAATATAGTAACATCTGTATCGCTCCGTAGAATACAAAATCTGCACAAGTAATAACGCCCGTATATCTTCGTAGAACGCAGAATCTGTATAAATAATAACATCCGTATCGCTCCGAAGAACGGGGAATCTGCATAAATAAAGAGGTGGGTGTCCCATACGCCTACTAGTTGTCCTTTCCGCCCAATGCCAATGTACAAATCTCAAGAAAGACATGGACATCTCGTACTATAATGCAAGTCACTAAAAAATATACGACTAAGCTAAATACTGTCACACGTGCTGCTCATACCAATGGCCAGTCAAGCATGAAGCACGCATCCCTACATAAACTCACTCTGTGTCATACAATGATACGTGTCAAGGCCTGGGGAGTCATATTGATAACTCCACAACGTTAGGTGGGTCCACTAGACACTAGGTCAGACACAAGTCCTAACATCAACGCCTTCGTTGACTGCACCCGAGTCTTTCTCGGACGCACACAGTTATATAATATTTAAATAATAAAATATCAACTAATAATGTTTGAATTTAAATAGTATAACAAGGTAAGGTATATTTGCCTGGAACTCTGATGTGAACAAGCAAGGATCCGGAACCCACAGCCAAGGTAGAATCGTCTTGGATGCCTAAGAATAAATAACAATAATATTACTCACTACATTACAATATGCTAATTACGTACACAAGTACGACTTACGCAACTGTCATGCCCTAGTCCCAAAAATACGTAGGACTAGGACACGTAAGCATGCCAGCCGCTTGGATATGGCAACTCCAATATATGGAAACCAAATCCATACGTACGCTATAATATGAATATAAAATCCACAAGTGGTATAAACATATGTCACAAGTCACAGGGTACAATCTAAATCTCATCCACAGAAAATCAATATAAATGAATAACCAGCATCTATATAACTAGATCTTCATAAAAGTATCTAAGGATGATAGTTTGATGGAAACAAATCCACTACCAACTCGAATATAAGAACAAATAAGATATAAGTACATCACAACAACACCATATAGGAATACCAGCTAACAATCACGAGCTCGAAGAGAGGACATCCACGAAACATATATATCCATCCAATCTGCGCTCCTGCAAATACTCAAGAACAGATACACCTGGCAGAGGACCAGGTCCTCAGAGGGACGTAACAAGATACAGAAAATACGAGCCAATTTGAATACAGTAAACATGCATATAATTTGAAAATAAATAAGTACGCTGTACAAGACCATCTATATGAATGCAAATGAGGACAACTTTTCGACGTATGGGCAAGGGTAGGCTACTCGATCTAATCCTCACAACTTATACGCTCGTCAGTGGACATCATCAGCCGACATACCTCTGGGGTAGCGACCCTCGGACTCCATCAATCGACATACCTCTCGGGTAGCGACCATCGGACACGATCCACCATAGTGTGTGCTAGTGACTACGGTGTTACCAGAGTGGTTAAAAGCCCATACGCCTAATAATTGTCCTCTATGATACTAAGTGGCAAGTGTGTGTCAACATATCTAATATATAGTAATGACTGAAAAGAACTACACATGCAATAAATAAATAGAACTGAAATAAATATACAGAAATATACTAAGCATGCAAAATACTGTAAGCAATTTGGCAAGGTATCTTGCCTGGTAAGAAAGCTGCAAAAATATAATGTCCCGATGTCAACTCCAAGAGTCAGAAGCTACGACCACAGAATGGACGTCTCCGGATGCTGAAATAAATATCACCAACATTCCTAGAATAAGCAAAATAGCTAAAAAGCACATCCCTTTCGTCCAATTTGGACACAGGAGCAAAACAGTAATTTCAGATAAAAGTGGGGTCCACGTGTGGCCCACTTTGCACCGAAAAGCGTGCCGAGGGTAACAGTCTCTAAATAAGGCAAACTATAGGTCAAATAACTCTAAATGTCAATACTAACCCAACGGTATATCCAAATGTGGATTCCGATGGGCCGAACATAATTTTGTCCAAAAAATAACTATGGGGCCCGCCAATTGGCGATTTGGTCAACCATCTCAGAATTGCGTGAAAATTGGGTCACAGGACCAGCGCGTTACCACGAGCCCAGTGGCGCAAGTTTTGTCGCAATCTGACAAGCGTGCACAAAATACGCGCGAGTTCCACAAAAGTTGCGACACGGGGTGTGTCTGCGGATACAGCCTGATTCCGGCGCGCACACGCGTCCGAATCAGTTCCCATAAATTTTTACGTGTCCGGTTATACTGCGTGCACCGTTCGGTACACTTGGTACACGGTGGGGCGGTCCCGTTTGGCGGGGCGCGCTCCGTTTTCCAACTTTTGGAAATCTGGAAAAAGTGGGTTCGCGAGATTTTGTGACGAATTTAATTTTGTCCACAAAAGCTAATAATCTAGGGTTATTTAACAGAAAATAAACTAGGTCAAGTGTTCTACACATATCAAAAAAAATCACCAAATTCGGATCTCTGTGGTGGGAGATACGAACTCGGCAACATGGGTGGTCACCGCAGTTTTCTGCGATCCCAGAATTCGGTCTGCTCGTGCCAACTTGGACGTTGTTTTCGCCTATGGGTACACGTTGTTCGAGGTCTGCTATTATACAAATATGGAAGAGGGTTAAGGGGTGAGCATACCGGTGAAGACGGAACGACGTTTGGTTGAGCGAGTAGACGGAAAACAACTCCGGAGCGAAGGCACCTCGTGTGGGAATCTGCAGTACGCGAGGTCGGGGTCGTCGGGATGGTTTGGACGGCCTGACGGGGTTCTCTGGCTGCGGTGGCGGCTCTAGATGAGAAGAGGGGGTCTGGAGATTTTAGGTTAGGATTTTATCAAATAATATATATATATATATATATATATATATATATATATATATATATATATATATATATATATATATGAATAGGAATAGGAATAGGAAAGAGAGGATTCGGTTTGGTTTGGGTTTGCCGTGTCGGGGAGGGGGGGTCTTTGCTGGTTTGCTGGAAAGTGGGAATTAAATGTGGGCGTGCTCTATTTGCTAAGGGGTCTAAGGAGTGGCTGTGGAATATATGTGGTAATGGATTTGCAAGTTGTTTGCTAAGTTATAGTAAGTTATTATTAATAGTATTATTATTATTATTAGTTTATTGTTAATGGTTTATTAGTTTTGTTATTATTATTAGTTAATCATTATTTAATAATTCTTTTCTTTTCTTTTCTTTTCTTCTTCTTAAATATATATATACATATATATATATATATATATATATTTGTATATATATATATATATATATATATATATATATATATACATATATATATATATATATATATATATATATATATATATATATATATGTATATATACTCATAAGAAAATTTATAGATTAGAATAATGCACACCGTTGGGCTAACAACTGCTCAAGGGATCTTCTACATGGAATAAATTCTGAAAATTTCCTGATGGTCCCATAAATCCTCTAAGTGCCCCAACACCTAAAATAAAAATTAATAAAAATCTATTCCTCCTATTTAGCACATAATTACCATAATTAAATTATTAATGAATAAAAAAATAATAAATACGGTTTTTAGAAATAGGGGTTTTACATTCTACCCAACTTATAAAAATTTCGTCCTCGAAATTAAAACTAAGTCGTGGTAGAAAGTTAAGGGTGGTATAAGATTTGCATTGTTTAAAATGCAAGGCTAAGTTTAAAGGGGTGGACGATGTTGCGCGTTGCACATTCCAAAAATTATAGAAAATCCACATGAGCGAAAAATAGGTTTCTTCATGTATCATGTCCAACGGTGTGGACACCTAATGCTCTTTTGTATAAAAGCGTCCAAAAATTGAAAAATTGCACAAAGATGAGAATTGGATGATGGGCACGTCTAGGATAAAGATGTAGAATTTGTAAGAAGACAATGGCTAGTGTAGTGCTCCAATTATTGAAGCACGATAAGGGACGCTAAGTGATATAATTATTGCAAAATTAAATAAAAATAATATCGTGTTCTATTTCTAACTAGATTCAATCTAGCCTTAGTCTCACTATCTAAGCCAAGTAGGTCTAATTTTGGGTGAGGGGTTCACAATCTGCCGAACTTAAATTATCCATCTATCACCTAAGGCTATATATCTAAAAAAAAAACTATTGCTCAAATTATTTAACCATGTTATTTAATCCTCAAAGTTTAACACAAATATATCACCTATGATATGTCCTTAATCAATTATAAAAGAGTGTCACTAAGTCATGTGATTAGCCTTTTGGAGTTTATCTAGTACTATCAGTGTGTCAACTTATACCAACACGAGGTTTCGTCTTTCCGAAATAAGGGAAGACGGAGAGCAATAATAAAGAATTTAAGGTGGAGGTGATAGAACACAAGTACGAGGTTCCAAGAGATTAAAGGATTCGAAAAGAGAGTTGTCAGGACAATTGTGGATTGAAATCCTATTTTTGGTAATTTCTTATTTACATGCTCGTATCAGTACAGTTATGTAACCGATACGATGTGTCAGACATGTCTAGGGGCAAGTATATCCGTCTACTACCATATATCTCAATCCACGTAAAGTAGTCATACGAAGGGCGAACCAAGCGCACTAAGGTTAGCTAGACCTTAATACACCGATTCTGATTAGGCAATTGTATCATTGTGTGCACCCAATAATACATATGCCATGAGCAAGCTCGATAAAAGAATAAGCTTGCAAAAACTAGGCTATAATAGCAGCATAAATCAAGGTAGTACAACAAACATAAATACGCTGGATTATGATGAAAGAAGGTACATAACAATTCAAGTTCACAAAAAAAATAAGACTCTACAATCTCTACAGTTGTCATACTAACTCCATGTCTAAGTCGTTAGTCGACTAAATTGGGGTATGAGCCTCTAAGTTCTACAGTCTGGGGAAAAAAAACACTATCGTCTTACGCTAGCATACAATAAATGTCATTCAGTTACACTTCAATATTAGGTCAAAAGACTATGTGATACTATATTGTGAGGTATACTACCCAACTTATAAAAATAAACTAGTACTGTAATTGTCTTAAGGATACTGCAGAAACTCCTGTTAAGGTCTAGGAGAAGGGGTCTTGGTACTTATTAGGGTATCCTCTATACTAGGGTCAAATATTATGGTCAAACTTCTAAATAACTCTAGTAGTATCTATACTACTCCCAAGTCCTCATAATACATAAAGGGGTAATGGTAAACCAATCTAGAGGTAAAAAATTCTAGGGTTCACTAGATATTCTAAACTTAGTGGTGTGTCTATATTCTCGTTGTATTCTTAATAGGTGTGCTACCATAATCATCATCCTAATAACAGGGGTTCCTATATTCTAGTAGAGGGCTATACTCAAAGAACTATTAGGGAAGTACAGGAATCAAGCAGGATGCAATTATTCAGATATAACAGATAGGAAGAAGATGAATCATAGTCAATTATGGATGAGATCCTATACTCTATTCTTAGGTGCAGGCTTGTTCGGTACAGTAACGTAACCGAGACAATATGCTCTAGACCTGCATGGGCCACCACAAAAACATGTCACGCCCCAGTCCCAAAAATACGTAGGACTAGGACACGTAAGCATGCCAGCCGCTTGGATATGGCAACTCCAATATATGGAAACCAAATCCATACGTACGCTGTAATATGAATATAAAATCCACAAGTGGTATAAACATATGTCACAAGTCACAGGGTACAATCTAAATCTCATCCACAGAAAATCAATATAAATGAATAACCAGCATCTATATAACTAGATCTCCATAAAAGTATCTAAGGATGATAGTTTGATGGAAACAAATCCACTACCAACTCGAATATAAGAACAAATAAGATATAAGTACATCACAACAACACCATATAGGAATACCAGCTAACAATCACGGGCTCGAAGAGAGGACATCCACGAAATATATATATATCCATCCAATCTGCGCTCCTGTAAATACTCAAGAACGGATACACCTGACAGAGGACCAGGTCCTCAGAGGGACGTAACAAGATACAGAAAATATGAGCCAATTTGAATACAGTAAACATGCATATAATTTGAAAATAAATAAGTACGATGTACAAGATCATCTATATGAATGCAAATGAGGACAACTTTTTGACGTATGGGCATGGGTAGGCTACTCGATCTAATCCTCACAACTCATACGCTCGTCAGTGGACATCATCAGCCGACATACCTCTGGGGTAGCGACCCTCGGACTCCATCAATCGACATACCTCTCGGGTAGCGACCATCGAACACGACCTACCATAGTACGTGCTAGTGACTACGGTGTTACCAGAGTGGTTAAAAGCCCATACGCCTAATAATTGTCCTCTATGATACTAAGTGTCAAGTGTGTGTCAACATATCTAATATATAGTAATAACTGAAAGGAACTACACATGCAATAAATAAATAGAACTGAAATAAATATACAGAAATATACTAAGCATGCAAAATACTGTAAGCAATTTGGCAAAGTATCTTGCCTGGCAAGAAAGCTGCAAAAATGTAATGTCCCGATGTCAACTCCAAGAGTCAGAAGCTACGACCACAGAATGGACGTCTCCGGATGCTGAAATAAACATCACCAACGTTCCCAAAATAAGCAAAATAGCTAAAAAGTACATCCCTTTCGTCCAATTTGGACACAGGGGCAAAACGATAATTTCGGATAAAAGTGGGGTCCATGTGTGGCCCACTTTACACCGAAAAGTGTGCCAAGGATAACAGTCTCTAAATGGGGGCAAACTATAGGTCAAACAACTCTAAATGTCAATACGAACCCAACGGTATGTCCAAATATGAATTCTGATGGGCCGAACACAATTTTGTCCAAAAAGTCAACTATGGGGCCCGCCAATTGGCGATTTGGTCAACCGTCTCAGAATTGCGTGAAAATTGGATCACAGGACCAGGGCGTTACCACGAGTCCAGTGGCACAAGTTTCGTCGCAATCTGACAAGCGTGCACAAAATACGCGCGAGTTCTACAAAAGTTGCGATACGGGGTGTGTCCGCAGATACGGCCTGATTCCGGCACGCACACGCGTCCGAATCAGTTCCCATAAATTTTTACGTGTCCGGTTACGCTGCGTGCACCGTTCGGTACACTTGGTACATGGTGGGGCGGTCCCATTTGGCGGGGCGTGCTCCGTTTTCCAACTTTTGGAAATCTGGAAAAAGTGGGTTCGCGAGATTTTGTGACGAATTTAATTATGTCCACAACAGCTAATAATCTAGGGTTATTTAACAGAAAATAAACTAGGTCAAGTGTTCTACACATGTATATATATTTGTATATATATATATATATATATATATATATATATATATATATATATACTCATAAGAAAATTTATAGATTAGAATAATGCACACCGTTAGGCTAACAACTGCTCAAGGGATCTTCTACATGGAATAAATTCCGAAAAATTTCTGATGGTCCCATAAATCCTCTAAGTGCCCCAACACCTAAAATAAAAATTAATAAAAATCTATTTCTCCTATTTAGCACATAATTAACATAATTAAATTATTAATTAATAAAAAAATAATAAATACGGTTTTTAGAAATAGGGATTTTACAGCAACGTCACGAGTTGCGCAGATACCAATTAAATGTTCTAATTAAATACGATGGCTAGGGTGGTAGTGGTCTCCGACGGAAGTCGGGAAAGAAAGGATGGGTGCGGGTGATGGTGATGATGGCATTGGTGATTGTGACAAGGATGTTAGTGACAGTGATGTTGATGGTGGGAGAGACGGCAAGGCGGTGGAGATGGTAATGCTGGTGGCGGTGGAGATAGTGGTGAGGGTGGCGGATTGAGATGACCGCAGAAGAAGAAAAGTCGGGTGTAAGGTCGGGATGGCGGTAGTGATGTTGATGAGGTAAACGGTGATGGAGAAGGAGGAGGCTGACGGAGCTGTAGCGCTATGGTGGCGGTTGGCCGAGGTTGGGGGCGATGGTGGTTGGATGATGGCCGGTGCTGTGATCGAAGTCGGTGATGGGGATGGGTGTCTTCCGGTTGCTCAGGGACTGGCCCGAGTTGCAGTCGGCTACTTCTTGGGGATGGCCGGAGTTGGCCTGTGGTGATGCTGATGACAGCGGGGCTTGGCGGTGTATCGTGGTGCTCGGTGGTGGAGGCTCGGGCAGTGGATGGTTAGGGATGGTGAGGGTGATGGTGATATCGGTTGTAAAGTTTAGGGTTAGGGTTGGGTTTGATAAAGGAGGATGGTGGTTGATGATGTAGAAAATAATAAGAAAGAGTTTTCATGTAGGAGAGAGAAGAGGGGGTGCTAGCCTAGGGATTAGGGCCGGCCATGCCTCCTAGGGATTGGGGTTGGATGCTACATGAAGGAAAATTGGAGGGCTAGGATTGAGTGGGTTTGAATGGAGGGCCAAGATGGTGAGGGGGTGATGTTTGAGTGTTGCATACTCCAAAAATGTGAGAAAATTGTATATGACCGGTCAAAGGAGAGGGGAGAAGTTTCTTCATGTGTTGGATCCAATGGAAAGTGGACACCTCACTGCACTTTTGCATAAAAGTCCCCAACAATTGAAAAATTGTACAAAAATAGAAATTTAAGATTGAATGAGGGAAAACACCATGTTTGGTGTGATGTAATGGCTAAAAAGGGTGTGAGGTGTTTAGTATGAACCTTGAGGGTGTGAAAGGAGGGTTTGGTAAGGTTCCGTTCGGTCCTCTTCCCCATGGGTGTGTGGTACTGGTTTCAGGTTCTCTCGAGGTTCTACTAGAGAGTGGAGTATGAAAGCGATGTCTTAAGAAGCCTTATGTCTAGCTCTGCACAAAAAATGAGATTCTTGCCGAATCCGAGTTTGCTGTTGGGTCTAGTTTTGGGTTAAGTTGGGTCCTTATACCAATTTAATTAAAATTAATATAATAGGTGTTCTTAAATTAATTGGAAGTATATGGGATTAAAATTAGGTGGGACACAAGTGTCATGGACGCAGAAGAATTATAATAGAATATTGTTATAATTTGGGTTTCACAAAACGGGTCGAGGTTGTGTCTTCAATTTCGATTGGAACGGACAAAGATGCAAAGTTAGATTTATTTGGATTTAAGAATTGACGTTTGTAATGAATATTGTGCGACCAAAATAAAGCACAAGAGAGGGTATTTATGAGTTACACAAATATCAGAATAGAAAGCTGGCATGTCTAAAAAAAGTGTGTAAAATTTGTTTGGAAGCAAATGCTAGTGTAGCGCTCCAGATATCGAAGCAACGGTAAGGTGCACAAAGTGGCACGGATATTGTGTACGTTAATCTAAAATACTATGTTCTAATTCTAAATAGCTTCAAAATAACCCTAGTCTCTCTATCTAAGCCAGGTGGACCTAAATTTCGTCGAGGGGGTTTACAGGTTACGTATAACAACACAAAAAGAAAATATAACACATGACAACTTACATATAACCCTCAAAAGACCATGAGAAATCTATTGAAACATTAATCAACGTATCACAAATAACTTGTCACCCTTAGTACCAAAATACGGAGACGGACATAGCCAGCTATCCCGTACAAGGTACTATACGTCATACGATGATCACGGCTGTAATAAGACAATGGGGGTGCATTCTACAATCAAGTCTCCTATGGTCAAGTACTTCTATGTCTCAATTATTCAAATAAGAAATAGTAAACATAGAGCATATATGATAAAGCAATATGGTGTCCCAAACGCTTTCTCAAAATATTCTGGAGACCAGCTGTACAAAATAAGAAGCTGGAAGAGTAAAAAAATATATGATAGTGATCAGCTGCAGTCTGATTTAATACAAGCATGTAAGGAGACTAAATGTTCAGACGTGCCGGCTAACAAGTGCCGGTAGCTAAACGCCCAAAAGAAGTAAATATACAATGACAAGCAGGGGAAAAAAAATCTACTCGTTATCCTCTGCGACCAAGTTTCTGGTACGCGCCATGAGTTGGGGGATAGTACGCTGGATCCTCGGATGCTGGATCAAAACCTGGCCATGCAAAACCAGAGAGGTTAGACCCCAAATAACAAGTACCACAAAGGAAGCACGAAATATAAAAATAAAACCCAAGAATATATAATAATAATACATAGGTCCAGTGTCGCAACTTAGGTCCATGGCATACCCTAGTGCAAAGGCCTAACCCTACAACCATACAAGGACAAGGGTTGAACCATCACACTATGATAGTCTATTTCCCTAGGCTACTAACCGAATAATACAATCACAACCAAGTCCATTTTCTTTATATCGGCAAATCACTTGTACGGCTTGCTATTTGTGGAGTCTGAGGTTATCTCAGAAATAATGCATAATATGTATCCTTGGATCACGCCATTGCCGAACATGAGCTAATCTAGCCAAATAAGGAATATACAGGCATTTTATGATGCACCAGTTTTTCGTAGGGCCATTGCGCTAAAATACAGTATTAGCGGTTCCAATGCTCCTATAGGAAGATAATGACTCGGCGTTATTAAATAATAGATCAGATACTGTACTCTACTAAGGCGGATGATATACATTATCTGTGATGGCTAGCCCATAGCGCACTTCGAATGAATCTCTGTGGGAAGGTTCGTTGGCATGATCTCGGGATACGTTTTCTTCAATTGTTACTACCACTTTTTAGTTACCTAATTAGCCCTATATTATGTTTAAAATCTCAAGGCGTGGTTACATGAGATTTTTTTTAAGATGTCGTACAAAGTACGGACACGCTAGATACGAATTCATGAAAGTTCAATCTAGATTCACCCGAGCGTGTATGAAACATTCAGTCAATTAGTATCCTAGCCACTCTTTGGTAGCTAACTCGCATATCATGCCCGTGCTGGAGAAATAATATATATTTATAATATCACGCATTCAGGAATTTGGAGGCATTCTCGATGCACAACCCAAATATAATCACTTAACACATAACACGGTATGCTGCATCTCGGTGCACATCCGATCATATACACTTTCAGGCAATAATTTGTATCAGCACGGATACAGTATTCAAGTCCAATTGCTAATTATACATTGGGTCACATGAATCAAGATCACACTATAACACAAATGCTTATGTCATGCACATAGTTGGTTAGTCACTTATGACATAGTCAATTCTATCACATGATCATGTCTAGCACAAGGTCGGGTTACTAGGTCCATTCTTCCTTAGGATCAATCACAAGCAATTGTTAAGACCAACCGCATAGAACAAAGAAATTTTTTAAATAAAATAGCTAAGCCGCATGCACAACTTGGCTCATAAGATGGGTGCCGCATGGACTGTCGGCTGCATGCTATCTCAGGACGCATACGATACTGGGCCGCATACGATACCGGTCGCATACTTCTCCAAGTCGCATGCTCCGGACAAAAGTCCACTCTTCGGGACAAGTGCCCAAGTGACGGACAATGAATGAAGTGTCAATGATGTGACATAAAGTGATTAATGTGATTGATGTGACAATACAATAAAGTGTGTCAGAGAGAAAGGACAAGATCATAGAATTATGTGCAAGAGCGAAACACAAGAGATGAGGCGCATAGTCGCGACCGCATAAGTTTGCTTGCCGCATGGATGTCGATGCCGCATGGAGGTCGATTGGACTTAGCAAATTTCTCATTCGTCCAACGAACAAAACACAAGGAGTTCTGTCACTTAGCCCCAGAATATTTTGTATAATGGTCAGTCATGCTTCCAACAAAATGGACGCATGCTGGTTGACTATGCGGCAAAGAGTCCAGCCGCATAAGGATCATGTCGTATGGAAGTTTCGACCGTATATTGCGCTGGCCGCATAAGAACTTAGTCTTCTCCAAACATCAAGTTCAGCCATGGCGAAAAAGTTCCAAAAATCAAAAAATTATTTTTTTCATAATTTTTTTATTTTAACTATGAATCAAGTGAACTAAAATCCAAAATGCTCGAAAGGAAGTGCTCCATCAAGTCCAAAAACTATTTTTCTAAAATACCAAGTTTTAATAGATCAAAACCATAAAAAATAAATAGCACCCAAGAAAACCCTAACTTAAAAAATATAGATCTACTCAAAACCACCCATCAAAACAGAAAACTCCAAGTAATAAAAGTGGTTAGAAATACATAACAAACATAATGAACCAATAATAGAGAGGGTTTCTCCATTTCTCATGCAAGGTGTACTTGTCTAAGACTTGGAGGAAGAAAACACAAGAGAGAGAAAGAAAATAAAGTAATGAAGAGAGAGAGAAAGAAAAGATTGGCTTATATACATAGAGGGTTTGAGGTTTAAACCATGGGTCCAACTCATAATTAAACCAACCCAACAATTAAACCATGAACCAAGATAAACCAAAGAATGAGTCTAGTCTCATGTAATCTATTAAACATTCAAGCAAGATAATACGCTCCAAATACATATATTTGGGACAGGGAGTGACATAACTTCATGGACATCTCTACTATTATAATGCGACTTCTAAACGGCTCAAAAGTGAGCCGTCTAAGCCGTAAGTAAATACTCAACCAAATAAATTTTAAAAAAATTACTTACGGAAGATAACTAAAATCTTTAACCAACTTTCATTTTATCCGTCTAAACCGTTAATAAATACACAACCCACTCTTTTCTTCACGTAATTAATAATTATTAATCCTCACGTAATTAATAATTAAAAATTTTAAATTTTTTCTAACTACCCGTGTACGTATTTTTCTTACGTAGAAACATCTTAAAAATATTATAATTATCTAAACTTATATTCAAATGTATATAAAGATATATATAACAAATCTAAATAAAAATATATTCAATATTCAAAATATATTTAAACTAAGTTTTTATATCGAAACATATATCCACATTTTTACAAACATATATATATATATATATATATATATATATATATATATATATATATATATATATATATATATATCAAATCAAATCAAATCAAATCAAATCAAATTAAATTTAAACTATTTTAATATAATATATTTTTTAGTAAATTTTCAATAATATCAATAAATTTTAGGGCTATTTGATATTATCCCCACTTAGATTAGGTATATTGATATTACCCCATATTAGATTAAAAGTTGAAAATACCCCCCTAAAAGTGTTGTTAAAAACTCTTTAACGACACTTTCAAAACTCATTAACGACACTTTCAGATTTTTAACGACACTTTCATGAGAGTATTCTCAACTTTTAATTTAACAGGGGGGTAATATCAATATACCTAATCTAAGAGGGAGGTAATATCAAATAACCCTAAATTTTATAAGTATAATTTTTCAATATATATATATATATATATATATATATATATATATATATATATATATATATAACAAAACTTAAGTTTCAAATATTTAAGCTATTTTTAACAATATTAAAAAAATTATTTTATGTGCAACGCACGTGCACATTTACTAGTATAATTAATCTTCCGTTGAACATTATCAAATTGTCGATGATCACCTTCTACAAAAGGGATGCTCTCGAACGACGAAGAGAGGTCTTCGATGACATCCGTCTCCTCTTCTTTGATGGTGTCTAAGCTTTTCGATGCCTTGTGCTTCACTACGCTGACAATCCGAGGAGGAGCAACTTCGAACACGTACTGCCGGCATATGTTTGCTTTGGCCATTAGTCGCCAGGTAGCAATTGAGAAGAAGAAGAAGAAGAAGAAGATTATTGATGATGGCTTAATTAACTGATGGAAGAGTGGAGTATATAATTTGAGTGTTTTAGTGAGTCGTGGATTTATAGATGGTTTGTATTGCTCGTGAAGCTGTGAAGCGTTCATTATGTCCACGTGTTTTAAGCTAGGTAGTAATATCACTAGTGGGAGGGGTCAATTTTCTGAGCTATATTGATGGTCACTGCCCACCAAATGAATCCAAATACATTCGGCACGTTATTTTCGTGATAGATTAAAGAAACAATTTAATTGAATATGTTGATCATCTGATTTACTTTCGTTAATACTAAGGATAATTTGCTATTTGCCAACAAAAAAAAATATGAATGATACAATTTTCTATTATGTGACATCTAACACGACAACCAACGTGATAATTTTAATCCAAAAAATTAGTCATCTAAAAAAATTTAGGGGACGTTAGCTACACGAATTTTTTTTATTCACACATAAATTTATGGTGGAATACTAATTTCTATATTTGGTTTAGATTAAAAAAATTATTTTCGAAAATTACGAATATCCAGATAAATAATTTATCCACAAAATATAAAAATTTTATTTCTTTAATATATATATATATATATATATATATATATATATATATATATATATATATAGAGAGAGAGAGAGAGAGAGAGAGAGAGGGGGGGGGGGGGGGGGGCTCGGGCTGTGCTCTAGCGGGTGGAGGGAGGGTAGTGTAGATGGGTAGAAAATATATATATATATATATATATATATATATATATATATATATATATATATATGATCGGCTGTGCTCTAGCGGGTGGAGGGAGGGTAGTGTAGATGGGTAGAAAAAAAAAAAATATATATATATATATATATATATATATATATTGTCCAAACAATTTTTTTTGCTGTTTTTTATTTTTTAAGATTTTTCAGCTTTTTATGTTTCAATTTACTTTTTGTTTTTTTAAATTTTTTTAATTTTTAATTTATTTTTTTGTTTTTCCAATTTTTTCGTGTTTTTCGTTTATTTTTGTTTTTGATTTTTTGTTTTGTCTTTTCATTTTTTTGTTTCGGTTTCTCTGTTTTTAAATTTTTTTAGTTTTTTATTTATTTCATTTTTTTATTTCTCTAATTTTAGTATAAATTTTTAAATTTCTAAATTTTTAAATTTTTAAAATTTTAAAATTTTAAAATTTTAAATTTTTAATTTTTAACTTTTTAAATTTTTAAATTTTTAAATTTAAATTTTCTTTTTTTGTTTTTAGTTTCTAGTTTTTTAATCTTTTTTATTTCATTTTTTGGGAATATTTATATAGTCACCAAACATGGGAATGTAATTATCCATGAAATTTAATTACTTGAAATTTGATTCCCAAGAATATAGAATTTTTGGCAATATACTATTCCGCATACCAAACGCCCCCTTATTGTTAATACCAACGTTAATTTTAATTTTAATTTTAGGCAAAGTTTGGTACACGATAATTTATTTTATTTTCAAAAATAATTTAGGGTGGGAACCTATTAGCATGTTTGTTTAGGCTATAAAAAAAATTATTATGGAAAATTATGAATACCCGGATAAATAATTTATCCAAAAAAATAGTAATCATATCCCTTACAAACATGTGGGTATAATATTTTTGTCCGAGCAATTTTGTTGTTGTTGTTGCTTCCTTTTGTTTGTTTCTATTTTTTTTAAAGATCTTAAAAATATTTAATTAATTACTTAATTTATTTTATTTTTTGCTTTTTTTTTAGTTTTTATCTTTTTCATCTTTTTGTGTATTTCAATATAAGACTTTGCTTTGTATTGACATGTGCACATGATGTGTGGTAGCCTATGGGTTGCCATGATGGGGTATTTTCTAGTGGTGCAAGGTTCAATCCTTAAACATATATTTATATTTTTTTTTGTCACTCTCTTTTCTTAGGTGCTATGCCCCAAAAGGTCTTAGCAACTCGGACTCGGACGAAGGGCAAAAATTGGCTCTTTGATGACGTACGTACACATCAGACATGAGATGACATTCTTTGCACTCATTTTTCAAGTAAGTTTTTACGCCGATATGCGCTCATTTTAGCATGAGTTTTCGCATGGATACAACGTGGAACAAAGTGTACAACGGAACATCGAGTAGTTAAGCAGCGGAACAACAGTGCATCGAATTTACACGGGCTACACAAGCTTCCGCGTAGATGTGGTGTTTTCGTTGAATGGTTGTTCCCGCAGAAAGTGTAGTTCGTGGCAGTAATAGCCCCTGATTAGTTGGCATTATCTCCACATTAGGGGAGTATTGGCTGCAACCCCCCTGATTAGTGGGCATTATATCCATATTAAGGAAGGTAATGGCTACAACTGCCCCCTGATTAGTGGGTATTATTTCCATATTATGGGGCTAATGGCTGCAATCGCCCTGCTTAATGGGCATTATCTCTAGATTTATTGCACATTATGAGAGTGGGCTGCTAAGGGTACTAGAAATTAAAAGGGGAATAAAGGGAATATGCTGCGAGGAGCCTTAGCAGAAATCAGGAGCAACGAGGTATTATCCGTCCGAGGATTCCAAGTTCCATCTATTCCAGAGTGACAAGTGAGCGTTCCCGAAGTTATTTCATTTGAACTTGCTGGTTCCAGGGAGTAAATCGATGGAATAAGTTCGTATATTGCTTTGAGCAACGGTAGTTTTTATCACCCCAGCTAGTTTTCATCTTTAAATCTTCTTCCTCGTGTTCATCTTCCTACTAAGCTTGGTAGGCAAGCTACCAAAGTGACTAGCTTCTACTGGGAGCAAAGCTTTGTAGAAGATTCTAGAGGCATTCTGGTAGGAAGGCCGCCCACTACATAAAGCTTAAGCAAGCATTTGACTTGGGATCAAGCTACCTTGAGTGTTGCATTTTTATTTGTTAGTTGTAGTATTCTTTTTTGTGCAAGTTGTTATAAGCATCAAGTTGTTTTCTACATACGTAAGTTGTATGGTCTTTTATAACGTAACAACAACAATCTCAAAGCAAGATCCAAGCTACAATCAACCAAACGAAGATGAAAAGATGTTCTAATCTCCTTGATATAAGTTTTCACAAACTTACTGAATTTGATGGAGAACACTACAACATTTGGAAGATGAAGATTAGTCTCATTCTTTAACTCATAAATGTTGAATATATGTTGACAGATCCTGAGCCTATAGCTTGTTTGCGATTGCTAGCGTGATTGACAAACAATACAAGTGGAAGAAGGATGACAATTTATGCAGGTTGTTGATTCTAAATGCCTTGGAAGATTTCATGGTAGAGTCGTACAACAAGAAGGTAAAAACAAGAGACATGTGGGAGTCTCTTGAAAATTAGTACAAATCGATGAGAAGATGTCCAAAATATATGTCATCAACAAATTCTTTAAGATACAATTTTAGAATGATAAGGTCATGTTATCTCAAGTTTAAGACTACTCAAGTCATAATAAAAATTGAGGCAGAAGGTATGTGTCACGAAGACAAATTCATGGTGGGGGCCATCGCCTCCGAACTTTCTCCGACTTGGAGCAAATTCACCACTTGTATGTACCATTAAAAGATTGAGATTGAGTTAGAAGACCTTCTACACTGAATTCATATTGAAGATGACGCCATGGATCTATATATTAAAGATGGTCACTTTATTCAAATAGTTTGTTAAGACAAACATAGTAAAGTCTGGTGATTCTAAAGAGGAGCAAAAGGCTTCCTATAACAACAAAATGAAGGACTTCAACCATCTGAAGGTAAAGTCGGCTTCTTTCAAGTCAAAACCCAAATATGGCGGGGCCTGCTTTAACTATGGCAAGAAGAGTCACTTCAAGATGGACTGCAGATCCAAGCCCAAACCAAAAAAGAGCAAGGTAAGCTTAACTTGGTTGCTATGATTGTGTAGGTTGACTCATCTGGCGTAGACATCGACTGGTGGGTGGATATTGGTGCATCTTGCCACACATGGTTTAAGTAGGAGTTGTTTACATGTACAATCCTACTTCTGAGAAGGTTTCAATGGCGAACAAGTCACAAGCTGAAGTTCTTGGGATCGTGATAGTGGTGCTGGAACTAACTTCGAAAAAGTCATTGACTATGCAGAATGAGAAGCACGTACAGATGATACCCAAGAACTTGATCTTATGAAGTCTGTTCTATAATGTGGGCTTGAGAATGGACATCAATGCTGGTCAGATGGTAATGTCTTACAAAAAAGCATACTTCAGAAAAGCTTTATGTACCGAAGTGATGTTTAAACTACAACATGTAACTCTTTTGGAAGTATTAATGTAGTATCTTCTTCTGGTTATCCTCTTGAGTTGTGGCACAATAGACTAGTAATGTGCAATGTAAAAGAATAAACAAGATGTCTAGTCTAGTCTTATCTCCAAATATGGGATAAGAAAGTGGAGATGTGTGAAGTCTGTGCATAAACTAAAATTCTAAGGATCTTTTGATCTTCCATAGTTGGTGCATATATATATATATATATATATATATATATATATATATATATATATATATATATATATATATATATATATATATATAATCATCTCAAGATCAGGTTTTAGGTGGGGGTAGTAGATATGACCATAGGTCACATCCTATTTTTCGGACGTTCCCCCATCTTACTATTATAATACGGATTAGAAACGACTCAAAGAATGAGTCGTCTAAGCCGTATGTATATCATCCACTAACATTAATAAAAATTCTAACTACCTGTATGTATCTCTCATGTGGTTAATAAATAAAATAAAATTCTAATTTTTTTTCTAACTGCATTAACATATAACAAATTCTAAAATCTATTTAATATTCAAATTATATTTAAACTAAGTATAAGATATTATCAAACTAAACTCATATCCAAAATTCTAAACATATATCTATAACAAATTATAATTAAAATATATTCAAAATTTTTTTTAAATAGTTTAATATAATTTAAACTTTTATCAATTTTTTTAACAATGTCATGGATTTTTTTGTACGTGTAATATACGTGAACATGATTAGTCTCTACTAATATAAGGCAGTTTGGAAACGACTCATAATTGAGCCATCTAAGCCGTTTATAAGTACTCTATTAATTATTTAAAAAATACTAATTGTTTAACTACCTATTATAATTTAATTATAACTAAATACATTTAACTCAAGTGATTAAGGTTGGAGGTATTTTCTTTGGTTGCTTGAGTCTAATTCCTAGGAACGACAATATTTATAATAAATTTATATTTTATTTTTTCAATATTTTTTTTTACGTACGTGCAATGCATGTTTACATTATTGGCCTATATAATAACTTGACATATCATTTGTGGAGGGAGGAAGCATTCTTTATTTGTAAGCAAGAGAATGGAAACAATGACTACAATATTTGCTTTCATGATAAAAATTTCTTAGTTGGATCTGAGTAATAAAATAAACAATATATATTAAGAGATGAAATAAACTATTAGGAGTCCAATCTGTGACAGTTGGGACCGAACTCAGGATGAGTTCGATCCAAATTCTGGTAATTTTGTGATAAAACCTTTGGCAGTATCCAAACTGAACTCAAGCCGAGTACGGTTCAGTCGACAGCTGACGAGTTTTGGTTTTTAATCAGGACCATAGGTTTCGTGCAGACGGTCAGTATTGGTGCTGGGCTATTTTAGGGTTTCTTATGACCTAAAATAGGATTTCTCAACCTATTTATACATGTTAAGTGTGGAGGCATATTAAGAGCACACACGAAAGATTCAAGGGTGCTTGTCCATAAAAAATCTAAGAGAAAGTTCGCACTTTGCTCTTAGGACTCGTCGTTCGAGACAACAAGAAGAAGCAATATGTTCGTGGAGTCGTCGTCCCTTATCAGGAAAATTACTACGGGATTGGGTGAGTAATTTTAAGTTGTAATCTCTCTCTCTCTCTCTCTCTCTCTCTCTCTCTCTCTCTTTCTTCTTGAGTTCGGTAAAGGGGTTGAACCTTTGGATAAAGGGTTCAACGTTATTTTTATTCAATATTATAATTTCACCATAGTTATATAGATTAGGATTTGTCCAGGTGACATAGTCACATAACATATATATGTTGTTTGATCGGTCTTGGTATTCGTGGTAGATTGGTTGGTTATCTCAGGTGAGTTGGCCTAAGTTTCCGTTGTGCTTAGTTTTAGACATAGTGTCGGAGCACGGTATCAGCATTCCAGTCCCAACATCTGGTATTAGAGCTCTCAGGTTCTCGAGTGGGAAGGTGCAACCATGTCTATGGAGCAGATGAACGCACGTGTGATCACACTCACAGGGGGAAATAAGATAATTTGGAAGCCAAAGATGGAGGATCTACTCTGGTGCAAGGACTTGCATGATCCATTGGAGGGCGACAACGCCAAGCCATCGGATAAAACTAATGATGACTGTAAGCGATTGGTGTCACGACCCGCACCCGGTGTAAGGGTACTAGTCGGAAACAACGCCCAGCCTACGCCGCAGAATCGGCGGTAGAACGCTGTCTAGATAGTCTATCTAACAATATAATGAACCACCAATAATGATAGTATACTCAATCACATATCTAAGGTAGAACTGAGCACGAATCAGATAAGAATAGAATAATCATCAACCCATGAGTTTAAAATAATACATCAATGAGTCTGAAGAGTAACAAGATAAGCTGGAGACAAATCCAGTACAAAAGAATACTATCATGCTACAAAGCTACACTCCAGGGTCAACTGTCTCAGTTGGGATAAGTCCCTCTTGAGCCAGGGTCTCCGAATCTAAACCCATAACATCCTGGGGTCCATAATAGGTAGGGTACTCCTCAGTGTCATCTGGAAAAATATATCCAGTCAGGAAAGGAGCAGAGCACATCTCTAACAGCAGTTCTAATCCATGATAAAAACTATGTAACAGTAAATAGCTGTGGATAAACAAGATGCACAAAATAGATACAAGAGATATATAGACAATATGGAAATACTGGAAAGAAATACAATAATGAACAATATGTCAATGAAACAATAATACTAATGACTAAGTGGTTGAGTACTAGCTTAACATGTGATCGGCTTGGGCAAGATACAATGCGGCCTGGCTAATCATACGTGTGGTGCATGATCAACACTATTCGCTTACTAATACTTTATTCAATAGGGATTTGATCACATATTTATACTAATACTCCCCACCCCTAACTGGTACAATAGATCCAACCACGGTATGCTATGGCACTAGATTCCCCAAGAAGATAGCTAGTCTCCCCGAGAATCGGTGTCTGTACATGTACAAGATAACCAACGAAACAATACTTGCACCATATACCAAGGAATAATATCTCATGACGAGATCCGGATATACCAATCCGTGTAACCATAGTGTCAAGAGAAACATGTATATCTACACTAGATACAACGAACATAGTGGATATCATAAATGAGAAACTATCAGAGAATGTACTCGCTTGAAGTCCAATGAAAAAGTCTCACAGATGTCTGACTCGGTGCCTCGAAGACCTAGATATGGAATACCACATTAATACAAGGTCCCGGAAAGAGAACAAGTCAAACTAGTCAACTTCTAGGTCAATAAATCAATTCTAAGTTAAAAGTCAACTATGGTCAACTCTAAAGTCAACTAAAGTCAAACATGGTCAAACCAATGTCAACCTCACAAAACCTCTATATAAAATAATATAGAAAATAAAATACAACAATTTAGGAATCAAAATTAGATCCCAATAGATACCCACACAAGAATACTAATAATACAAATAATGTACACTCTAAATAATGTATATACAAATCAAATAGAATAATATATTATTATTAGTATTATACCTCACAAAACACCTATATATATACATATATATATATACAAATATAATATGTAATGTATAAATTAAAACTGCCAAAACGTCACTGAAAACAGTGAGATCAAATATAAATTAAATAAAATAGGCTTTCAGTGACAGTTCCTACTGTCACTGAAACCACCGTCGCCAAAGCCGCTGGGCAAACTGCACTGCTGTCACCCATTGGTGACAGTACTCCACTGTCACAGAAAAATCCGTCGCTGCTGCTGCGAATCCCGCTCACTACATGGGTTATTAATGACAGTGGCGGCTCTGTCATTAATAGCCCGCCGCCACTGTTACAGTGGCTGCTGCTGTACCGCCTAAAATAATGACAGTTTCACTGTCATAAATCCTATTGTCACTAAAAACACAATAATATATATATAAATATATATATATATATATATCTATATATAAATCAATATATACATATATATATATATATATATATAAAGCAATTAGATAAATATATATACTTATATATATACAATTAAATACTATTAATTACAAAACACATGCACATATTAATGTGCGTATTTTACATGGCTAGAAGCACACATAAAAATACATTCATTAAATTAACAATTAAATATATAATAATTATAAATAATATAATTACATATTTAAACACATAAATATATTTTATAAAAACATTTATGTATAATTTATGTAATTAACATAAGTACATATATATTTGTATGCAAGAAAGCTACATACATATATTTATACACCACATTAGAACACATAGAAATATCTATAGATCTATACTACAATAAATACCATAATAAATACACTAAAATAATATATAATATCTATATATATTTACTAGTTATAAATAAAGAATTTAAAGCATAATTAATTAGATCTACACATAAACACACCAAATTGGAAAGTATCACACCGTATCCCACTAGATCTAGGATACGCATGTGACACGAGACCAACACACAATCAATTGTACCCCGAAGGACACAAACAAGTCACAAATAATATTTATGAATAAATCAAAGTATCAAAAGTAGATCTATGTGTCCGTGTCAAAATACGACATGTTCAAAGCCCCGTGTCGGAGGGAAAACCCCCAAAATGACACGTATCACCAAATAGTTGGGATACGAACCACAAGTACCCAAATATGGACACGACACAAGTCCCAAACACATAAGCACATGCCCAATTGATCTATAGGATCAATTGACACACACAACAAAATGTAAATTCGGAATTCCAACAAAATTGACACAAAAAGTACCATAACTTTCTCCATGGGTCTCCTATGAACACAAAACAAATTCCTATGGGTAGTACATACATATAGGTTGATTTTACATGATTAAATCTCAGATTTAGAAGCTATTTTAATAGGAAAAACTGAATTATACCTATTGGGAGATGGATTCTCAATGAAACCTCCAATTGAGATGAACTTGCTTCCAAATTGTAGATCCTTGCTCCTCTTTGTAGATCCTTGCTTCCTCCTTCTAGATCCTTGATTCTCAACTTTCTAATGGTGAATTGGGAAGAATTTGGGATGAATTTGGTGGGAAATTGGAATGGGAATGGAGGGAATTTGGGAGTGGGAAATTCTAGATCTAGATTTGGAATGAGAATGAGAGAAGAGAGAAATTTTCTCCCTCTTTTAATAGGCCGGCCTTGCCCCTCTCCCAAGCAATTGTAAAATGTCCAATTACCCCTTGGGTCCTCTCATGAAGAAATAATTAAGGAAGAAGCTTCTAGTCTAATCACTTAATTAATTTAATCCATCTCCTTAACCATGGGCTTTCTAAATGGGCCAAATCTAACTATTTAATTCATGTTGGTCCATGGGTCCAAACTACACTAGTTGGGTCCACTAAAATAAGTCCAATAATTAAATAACATCCAACAAAAATTAAATAATACAACAAAAATTATTTACCATGCACAATATTTATTTAAATAGGGAAATTACTAAAATACCCTTTTTCCTAAAATGTGGTAGTGACAAGTCTACCCTCCTTAAAATAATTTCGTCCTCAAAATTTAAAGATGAAAACTACCCCCAAAAAAATCATAGAACAGAACTAAAGAATCACAATTAACTAATGAACAGAACATAACAATGAACAGAACATAGCTAGAGAATAACATACCTCAAGGTACAAACAAATATGGATAACGCTCTCGTATGTCATCCTCTCTCTCTCAGGTAGACTCCCCCGGAGAGTGATGCCTCCATGCGACGCGTACCAAAGAAATAGTCTGGTTCCTCAGCACCTTCTCTCTCTGATCCAGAATCTCAACTGGCTGCTCTGGATAGCTAAGAGTAGGGCCCACCTCTATCTCTGAGTGATCCAATACATGACTAGGATCTGCCACGTATCGTCTCAACTGCGACACATGAAATACGTTGTGCACTCCCTCCAATGCAGGTGGCAAGTCTAGTCTATAAGCAACTGCACCGACCCTCTCTAGAATAGTGAAAGGTCCGATGAATCGCGGACTAAGCTTTCCGCCTCCACCGAAGCGAATCGTGCCTCGTGTCGAAGAAATCCTCAGAAACACCAAACCACCCACCTAGAACAAAACACCATCTTAAGAACTTAATCTATAACAAACAAGAATAAGCACAAACAAAAATCTAAACTATACCTCGAACTCCAAAGGTCTCTGATGGCTATCGGCCCAATGCCGCTGTCTGTCCTGCGCCACTCGAAGTCTGTCTCTGATCAACTGAACCTTCTCTGCTGCATCCACAACCATCTCTGGCCCAAGCAAAACTCTCTCTCCAACATCGTCCCAAGACAAAGGAGTACGACACCTCCGACCATATAGAGCTTCAAAAGGTGACATCTCTATACTGGCCTGGTAACTGTTGTTGTAAGCAAACTCTACCAAATGGAGATGGTCCTCCCAAGAACCCCCGAAATCTAGTACACAAGTGCGCAATATATCCTCGAGAGTCTGGATAGTCCTCTCTGACTGCCCATCTGTCTGGGGATGATATGCAGTACTGAACTTGAACTGAGTGCCCAAACTCTCCTGCAAGCTCCTCCAGAAATGAGAAGTGAAACGACTATCCCGATCTGAGACTATGCTGACGGGAACTCCATGTATCCTAATGATCTGCCTCACATACATCTCTGCCAGCTTCTCCGTAGACAAACCCACCTTGAAAGGCAAAAAGTGGGCCGACTTGGTCAACCTATCAATAATGACCCAAATCGCGTCTTTCCCTCCTGGAGATCGTGGAAGTCCGGACACAAAATCCATAGTAATGTGTTCCCACTTCCACTCTGGAATGGGTAATGGCTGAAGTAAACCTCCTGGCCTCTGCCTCTCGGCTTTCACCTGCTGGCACACTAAGCATCTGGATACAAACTGTGCCACTTCCCTCTTCATGCCATACCACCACACACTCTCTCGCATATCCCGATACATCTTGTTAGCACCTGAATGTATGGAATACTGAGAGCGATGCGCTTCCTGCAACACCTCCTCGCGCAACTCCCCACTAGGCACACACAATCTAACTCCATGCCTCAAAGATCCATCCTCTGTAATAGTGAAATCATCCTCCAATCCTGCTCTCACCTGAGCTCTGATACTCCTCAAAGATACATCATTATACTGTGCTACCTTGATCCTGTCCATCAAATCTGAGTGTATCTGCAATCCCCACATCTGTATAGCACCACCAGGAACATTCACCTCAATGCCCAAGCTCTCCAAGTCCTCCAACAAATATCGATCCTGCGTTAAGAACATAGCTACCGGATACCTGCTCAAAGCATCGGCAACTACATTGGCTTTCCCAGGATAATATTGTAAAGAGATATCAAAATCCTTCATCAGTTCCAACCACCGACGCTGCCTCATGTTCAACTCCTTCTGCGTGAAAACGTACTTCAAGCTTTTGTGGTCTGTGAAGATCTCCACACGCTCTCCGTACAAATAATGTTTCCACAACTTCAGGACGAATATGACAGCTGCCAACTCCAAATCATGGGTAGGATAGTTCTTTTCATGAGGACGCAATTGCCTGGATGCATAGGCAATCACTTTCCCATACTGCTGAAGAACACAACCTAAACCCTTCCCCGATGCATCACTATAAATAGTGAAACCTCCGGACCCTGATGGTAACGTCAAAATAGGAGCAGACGTCAACCTCTTCTTCAACTCCTCAAAAGCAACCTGGCAATCCTCCGTCCAAACAAACTCCACATCCTTCCTTGTGAGTCTGGTCATCGGCTCGGCAATCCTCGAAAAATCTTACACAAACTTCCTGTAATAGCCTGCCAATCTCAAGAAACTCCTGATCTCTGCTACCGAACTCGGAGTCTTCCAAGATTCTACTGTTGAAATCTTCTTCGAATCCACTGAAATACCATCACCAGTCACAACATGCCCCAAGAATTCTACTTTGTCCAAGAAAAACTCACACTTGGACAACTTCCCATAAAGCTTCTCCTTCCTCAGCGCATCCAACACAATCCTCAAATGCTCCTCATGCTCCTCCGGTGTCCTCGAGTATATGAGTATGTCGTTGATGAACACCACCACAAACTTGTCAAGGTACTGGTGGAACACCTTGTTCATCAAGTTCATAAATACCGCCGGTGCATTAGTCAAACCAAACGATATCACCATAAACTCGAACTGACCATACCGAGTTCTAAAAGCAGTCTTCGGTATGTCCTCCGGCTTCACCTTTACCTGATGGTAGCCTGATCTCAAATTTATCTTAGAAAATACCTTCGCACCACTCAACTGATCAAACAGATCATCAATCCGTGGCAAAGGATACTTATTCTTGATAGTGAGATTATTCAAAGCTCTGTAATCAATGCACATGCGCACCGATCCATCCTTCTTCGGTACAAACAATACCGGGGCTCCCCATGGTGAAGAACTCGATCTGATAAACCCCTTATCCTGCAATTCGTCCACCTGCTTCTTCAACTCGACCAGCTCGCTATTGTTTACTCTATAGACATGCTGCGAAATTGGTTCTGCACCTGGCACCAAGTCTATAGAAAATTCAACATCTCGATCTAGTGGCAATCCTGGCAATTCCTCAGGAAATACATCCAAAAATTCTGCTATCAACGGATGCGACAACTCCTTGTCTTTCACCATAGCTCCACAAATAATGCCTTCCCCCTGCTCCGCAGCTCCTCTAGCAAACTCGAACTCTGGCTCTCCTGGCGGACCAAACAAAACTCTACCTCCTCTACAGTCTATGCTAACACGGTGCCTACTCAACCAATCCATCCCGAGTACAATATCGTAGCTCAAAAGTGGCATTACAAGTAGACACGTACTCAACTCCCGGCCTCCCAGAGTAACTCTTCGATCCTTGCAAATATCATTAACCAGGATAATGCCTCCCCCGGTCATGATCTTGCAAGTCTTAAGCAAAGACTCAGCTACCAAACCATGCTTCAGAGCAAAAGAAACAGATACAAAACTATGGGAAGCACCACTATCAAACAAAGCTAAAGCTGGAATAGAATCAAGAAGAATAGAACCTGCGATGACATCTCCGGTGGGTTCCTCCTCTTCGACGGTCATAGCAAACGCTCGTCCCTGTCGAGCACCTTCCTGCTGTTGATGCTGGACAAAACGCTGTTGCTGTATCGGAAGCGGTCCCCTCGGCTGTGCTGCAGGTCGTCTCGTCTTTGTCCTCGGAGCTGGAGCTGCTCCCTGAACTGCACGACGAGGACACTCCCTTGATTGATGCCTTTCAGTACCACAATACAAACAAACTCCTAGCCTCCTCCTGCAAACTTCCTAGATGTGGCCAGGCTTCTTGCAGAAGTTGCATGGAGCTTGCTGTAACTGTCTCTGCTGCTGAGGTGCCTGGTGAAAATGCGCTCTAGCTGGAGTCTGGTTCTGCTGTGGCTGCTGGAAAGGTCTGGACTAGAAATGAGGACGTTTGGCAGATACTGCACTGCCGTTGGCCCCCAGAAAAGAATCACGGTCTCTTTTGGTCTTTAAACCCAGATCACGCTCAACCTTGCGTGCCTCCGCAAGTATCTCCGAGTATGTCTCATAAAAAGACGGAATGAGAATCTTCACCTCCCAGTTTAGACCCTCTCGGAAACGAATAGCTCGAACCTCTGGTTCCCTCACCAAGTACTCTACAAATCGGCTCAACCTACCGAACTCCGCATCGTATTCCTCCACAGATATGCTCCCCTGAATGAGACTCTCAAATTGTCTCCCCAAGTCAAGCCTGTCTATCCGAGCGAAAAACTTCTTCTTGAAAAGGTCCTTGAATACCTCCCAAGATTGTCCTGCGTCAACTAGAACCGGCTCATTCCTGAACCAAGTGCGAGCGACGTCGAACAGTTGAAGTCCTACCGCCTCAACCTTCAGAT
The DNA here is from genome assembly GCA_036927795.1 of Iris macrosiphon. NCBI lineage: Eukaryota > Viridiplantae > Streptophyta > Magnoliopsida > Asparagales > Iridaceae > Iris > Iris macrosiphon. The sequence continues at coordinate 104,868,803 of JAYESA010000010.1, read as the reverse complement.
CTTCAAAAAGACGGGACACCCTCATAAGACGCTCAATGTCCTCGAGCCAATCATCAGCATAGACGATGCCCTCCGTCCCTTTGAAAACCCTAGGCTCCAGTTTCTTGAAGTCCTGAATGTTGCCTGGCCGAAGCTGAGCAACTTGAGGAACAACCTGCTGTTGGACCGGAACTCCTCTCTCAACTACAGCACGAGCAAGCTGATGAGCACTCTCGATGCCCTGCCGTAGAACGTCGGTCTGCCTCTGATGTGCCTCTGACTGAGCCCTCTGTGCCTCGAGCATCTCACAAAATAGTGTAAACATCTGTGACGCCTCTGCTGGCACAGGAGGTGGAGGTGGAAGCCCCTCAGATACAGCTGGCATAGTCCTCTGAGTAGGTGGTGGACCTCCGAAAGCAGCTGACACTCCAATCACCGGAGAAGTGACTGGTGCAGGCCCTCGGGATGTCGCAGACCTCTCAGAAGCTGCTCTCCCCTGCTGTGATCTAGTCTTAGGCGGCATCCTGAGACAAAGCGAAAGAAAGAATTAATATGGCACAAGATGTAAGACATCAAGGAAAGGACAGTTTAAGGGTTTAAGTATCAATGTCAAAGGAGAATAGTTGAATCAAAAGAATTTTCCTAGATGTGATTGAGTATCTCAGCCTATTCCCTATATCCTATTGCAGGCTCGCAGTAGTACAACTAAGTTGTTGCACTACCACGACATCACATACTTGTGAAGCTAGACCTGCATGGGCCACCACCAAAAACGTGTCACGACCCACACCCGGTGTAAGGGTACTAGTCGAAAACAACGCCCAGTCTACGCCGCAGAATCGGCGGTAGAACGCTGTCTAGATAGTCTATCTAACAATATAATGAACCACCAATAATGATAGTATACTCAATCACAGATCTAAGGTAGAACTGAGCACGAATCAGATAAGAATAGAATAGTCATCAACCCATGAGTTTAAAATAATACATCAATGAGTCTGAAGAGTAACAAGATAAGCTGGAGACAAATCCAGTACAAAAGAATACTATCATGCTACAAAGCTACACTCCAGGGTCAACTGTCTCAGTTGGGATAAGTCCCTCTTGAGCCAGGGTCTCCGAATCTAAACCCACAACATCCTGGGTCCATAATAGGTGGGTACTCCTCAGTGTCATCTGGAAAAATATATCCAGTCAGGAAAGGAGCAGAGTACATTTCTAACAGCAGTTCTAATCCATGATAAAAACTATGTAACAGTAAATAGCTGTGGATAAACAAGATGCATAAAATAGATACAAGAGATATATAGACAATAAGGAAATAATGGAAAGAAATACAATAATGAACAATATGCCAATGAAACAATAATACTAATGACTAAGAGTTTGAGTACTAGCTTAATATGTGATCGGCTTGGGCAAGATATAATACGGCCTGGCTAATCATACGTGCGGTGCATGATCAACACTATTCGCTTACCAATACTTTATTCAATAGGGATTTGATCACATATCTATACTAATACTCCCCACCCCCAACTGGTACAATAGATCCAACCACGGTATGCTATGGCACTAGATTCCCCAAGAAGATAGCTAGTCTCCCCGAGAATCGGTGTCTGTACATGTACAAGATAACCAACGAAACAATACTTGCACCATATACACCAAATACCAAGGAATAACATCTCATGACGAGATCCAGATATACCAATCCGTGTAACCATAGTGTCAAAAGAAACATGTATATCTACACTAGATACAACGAACATAGAGGATATCATAAATGAGAAACTATCAGAGAATGTACTCGCCTGAAGTCCAATGAAAAAGTCTCACAGATGTCTGACTCGGTGCCTCGAAGACCTAGATATGGAATACCACATTAATACAAGGTCCCGGAAAGAGAACAAGTCAAACTAGTCAACTTCTAGGTCAATAAATTAATTCTAAGTTAAAAGTCAACTATGGTCAACTCTAAAGTCAACTAAAGTCAAACATGGTCAAACCAATGTCAACCTCACAAAACCTCTATAGAAAATAATATAGAAAATAAAATACAACAATTTAGGAATCAAAATTAGATCCCAATAGATACCCACACAAGAATACTAATAATACAAATAATGCACACTCTAAATAATGTATATACAAATCAAATAGAATAATATATTATTATTAGTATTATACCTCACAAAACACCTATATATATACATATATATATACAAATATAATATGTAATATATAAATTAAAACTGCCAAAACGTCATTGAAAACAGTGAGATAAAATACAAAATAAATAAAATAGGCTTTCAGTGACAGTTCCTACTGTCACTAAAACCACCATCGCCAAAGCCGCTGTACAAACTGCACTGCTGTCACCCATTGGTGACAGTACTCCACTGTCACAGAAAAATCCGTCGCTGCTGCTGCGAATCCCGCTCACTGCATGGGTTATTAATGACAGTGGCGGCTCTGTCATTAATAGCCCGCCGCCACTGTTACAGTGTCTGCTGCTGTACCGCCTAAAATAATGACAGTTTCACTGTCATAAATCCTACTATCACTAAAAACACAATAATATATATATAAATATATATATAAATCTATATATAAATCAATATATATATATATATATACATATATAAAGCAATTAGATAAATATATATACTTATATATATATAATTAAATACTATTAATTACAAAACACATGCACATATTAATGTACGTATTTTACATGGCTAGAAGCACACATAAAAATACATTCATTAAATTAACAATTAAATATATAATAATTATAAATAATATAATTACATATTTAAACACATAAATATATTTTATAAAAACATTTATGTATAATTTATGTAATTAACATAAGTACATATATATTTGTATGCAAGAAAGCTACATACATATATTTATACACCACATTAAAACACATAGAAATATCTATAGATCTATACTACAATAAATACCATAATAAATACACTAAAATAATATATAATATCTATATATATTTACTAGTTATAAATGAAGAATTTAAAGCATAATTAATTAGATCTACACATAAACACACCAAATTGGAGAGTATCACACCGTATCCCACTAGATCTAGGATACGCATGTGACACGAGTCCAACACACAACCAATTGCACCCCGAAGGACACAAACAAGTCACAAATAATATTTATGAATAAATCAAAGTGTCAAAAGTAGATCTATGTGTCCGTGTCAAAATACGACATGTTCAAAGCCCCGTGTCGGAGGAAAAACCCCCAAAATGACACCTATCACCAAATAGTTGGGATACGAACCACAAGTACCCAAATATAGACACGACACAAGCCCCAAACACATAAGCACATGCCCAATTGATCTATAGGATCAATTGACACACACAACAAAATGTAAATTCGGAATTCCAACAAAATTGACACAAAAAGCACCATAACTTTCTCCATGGGTCTCCTATGAACACAAAACAAATTCCTATGGGTAGTACATACATATAGGTTAATTTTACATGATTAAATCTCAGATTTAGAAGCTATTTTATTGGGAAAAACTGAATTATACCTATTAGGAGATGGATTCCCAATGAAACCTCCAATTGAGATGAACTTGCTTCCAAATTGTAGATCCTTGCTCCTCTTTGTAGATCCTTGCTTCCTCCTTCTAGATCCTTGCTTCTCAACTTTCTAATGGTGAATTGGGAAGAATTTGGTATGAATTTGGTGGGGAATTGGAATGGGAATGGAGGAAATTTGGGAGTGGAAAATTCTAGATCTAGATTTGGAATGAGAATGAGAGGAGAGAGAAATTTCCCCCCTCTTATAATAGGCCGGCCTTGCCCCTCTCCCAAGCAATTGTAAAATATCCAATGTACCCCTTGGGGCCTCTCATGAAGAAATAATTAAGGAAGGAAGCTTCTAGTCTAATCACTTAATTAATTTAATCCATCTCCTTAACCATGGGCTTTCTAAATGGGCCAAATCTAACTATTTAATTCATGTTGGTCCATGGGTCCAAACTACACTAGTTGGGTCCACTAAAATAAGTCCAAAATAATTAAAAAACATCCAACAACAATTAAATAATACAACAAAAATTATTTACCATGCACAATATTTATTTAAATAGGGAAATTACTAAAATACCCTTTTTCCTAAAATGTGGTAGTGACCAGTGGATAGAAAGGCTGTTGGATTCATCCACAAATAGCTAGACGATTCAGTATTTTACCACGTGTCCATGGAGAGTTTGGCAAAAATATTATGGAAGAAGTTGCATTTGTTGTATGAACGCAAGACGGCTGGCAACAATATTTTCTTTCACCAACTCATTAACTCAAAGTACACGGGGGGTGCCCCGGTGGCACAATATTTGAATGAGGTTCAGGGTATCATCAATCAGTTGTCTGCGATAAAGATGGTATTTAACGATAAGCTTCTGTCACGCCCCAGTCCCAAAATACACGGGACCAGGCCACGTGGCATTGGCCAGCTGACACGTCTCCGAGAATATCCTAATTTAATGGATCCTAGTAAATCGTGCTACGCTGTCCTAAATCTAACAAGTCTAATAAAATCATATAACAGACAGAGTCTAACCTCATCCACAATACAACAAGAAGTACTGAAATAAAATACTGGAAATAAGAGCAGAGTCGAAATGTCATAGTACAAACCAAAATATGTCCGGTGGGAACAAACCTACTACAAATGATAAAATAGAGTATTGAAGACAGAAATAAAAAGTGTGACTAGAGCAACTGCTATCTAGATAAGAAGCTCCAGTCCTAGGCGGAAGGCCTACCAAGTAATCAGGAAAACTCCGACGGTAGCACCTCTAGCTCCTCCTCGAGAGCGTACCTCGTCTCCACTCCAGGTCCGTACACAGTAGGGTAATACGCCTCATCCAAATCTGGAAGGGAACCAGGTCCTCAGAGGGACGTAACAAGATACAAAAATATATGCCATATATAGTACTGAATAAAATAAAGGGGTGTGCTAACCATCTAAGTGAATGCAATGTATGGACAACCTTGGAACGTATGGGTAGGTGTAGGCATAACGTCCATACTCCGAAGAGCATGGTATCTGTCCATGTAACGTCCATCATTCCGAAGAATGAGGTATCTGCAATGTATATACGTCCGTATCACTCCAAAGAGCGCGGTATCTGAATATAGGAAGTAATCGGATCCGTGGCTCCTCTGGATACTACGGAGTCCAATGTGTGTATCCCATACGCTTTATCAGTTGTCCTCCCTGCCCAATGTGGATACACAAGTCGAATACACGACGTGAATATCCTGTATCTATATGCCAAGTCTCATCTAACTAGATCACTCTAAATTATGTGCTAATCCGTGATGCATGTCGTACGTACCGATAGCGAGTCGGATACGTACACCCACATCCCAACATGAATTTACCATCGTGAAGCGTGTACAAGTGTCATGTTCTAGGAAGATATCAGAATATCCTCACAGTAGTAGGTGAGTCTGCTAGCAGTGTCACTATCACATTCCGAAAACAGGGGTATTTTGGACTTTTTATAATATTTAATATTATTGTAGTTATAATTAATTAATTGCATGAATAATATATATTATAAATTAAATAACTGTGTGATGTGTACTTTAATATATTATATTATAGACAGTGTTCATTTGTGTTTGTGATGGTAGACTTGACCTAGAAACCAGTAGATGAGTACCTGTCGGAATTATGGAATTTTGAGGTTAATTGTTTTATTTTAGAATTAATTTAATGGAGCTGTAATTAATTACCGTATTTTATTTATTTATTTACGCATTGCCTTTGCTTCGATATTTGGAGCAGTATCCTGACTTCTGTCTTCCAACAAATTTCACAATCTTGCCCTAGACATGCCCGCCTTCTATTCTGCTATTTTTGCAACTCATAATTTTGCTCCCTGTGCATTATTTCTGGCCGCGCAAAAATCGTCGCGGACGTTTTTTAATAAATCCCTATTTTTTTTATCGTTGTGCGTTCCAATCGAAAATTGGAGGCAATCTTGACCTATTTTTCGTGCGGCCCAAATTAGGGTAATATTCTGTTCTGAGTCTTCTTCATTATTGGTATTGATGACCTGACCTGATTTTGGCCCCATGTACTCCTAATTAATTGTTGAACACAACTTGCATTTTATTCTATTTAATTTGAGGATACCATTTTATCTGATTCTGAAATTTCAATTTAATTCCAGTGCCCTGTTATTTGAGCCCACACAAATCTTACAGTGCCCCCTGACCCTACAAAATACCGGACCCCGAATCGCCCACCAAATTTTTGTCATTTTATGTGTTTGTGCAATTTCCCAAATTTAAGGGGGCTAAATTGCAAATTTGTATTTTGTGGCCTCACCCAATTGTTTGAACAATGAGGGAACCTAATATTTTATTTAAACTCTTACCCTCATCCCCACATGAACATTTCTTCATGACCAATCTGGACCCCTCATTTCAAGGGGGTCAATCACCACCCTTGATTCCATACACCCTCTCTCCCTATATAATGTCTTGTCACATCAACCCTAATCCCTAGAAAAAAACCTAGGTTTCTCCACCTCCTCGCCGCCTCCAACATCCTCCACAAGGAGCCCAACTGCGTCCGTGTCGATCTCCCCGCTGCCGCAGGCGCGGGAAAAGAAGAAGAATTCTCGGTTGTGGTCTTCGGTGACGTGCACGGACAGCTCCATGACGTCATGTTCTTTCTGGAGGAGTCCGGGTTCCCGTCTGAGGAGCGGGCCTTCGTCTTCAATGGGGACTACGTGGACAAGGGAGCGTGGGGGGCTCGAGACTTTTCTGCTCTTGCTGGCATGGAAGGTTTTTCTTCCACATCGAGTTTTTCTCCTTTGTGGTAACCATGAATCTAAGTATTACACATCAGTTTATGGTTTTGAGCAAGAGGTAATGGTTAAATATGGAGATAAAGGACAGCAAGTCTATCGAAAGTGTTTGAGATGTTTTGAAGGTCTTCCACTAGCCACCATTATAGCAGGCTCTGTATATACTGCTCATGGAGGGCTTTTTCGCAGTGTGGCAATTACTCCAGCAAAGAGGACTAAAGTAAAAAAAAAAGGGGGCCGAAAGGTTATATCACAAGGGGATACCAGCATTTTGAAGCTTGGTTCTTTGGAGGAGTTACTAAAAGCAAGGCGAACTGTTCTTGACCCTCCTTGGGAAGGTCAAACCTGATACCCGGTGATGTGTTGTGGTCTGATCCATCATCAAGACCAGGCCTTTCTCCAAACAAGGAGAGAGGCATCGGTCTGTTATTTGGCCCTGATTGCACTGAACAGTTCCTAAAGAGAAATAACTTCAAGCTGATTATTATATCACATGAAGGTCCTGATGCAAGGGATAAAAGGCATGACCTGAGCGGAATACAAAATGGATACACAATCGACCATGAAGTGGAATCAGGAAAGCTGATTACACTTTTCAGCGCTCCAGATTATCCCCAGTTTCAGGACTGTTGGTTCACCCAGGGGATACTCTGGAACAGGACATCAATAATTACCAGCTAAGGACCCAAGGCAAGTACATTCTCTGATAATTTCCAATTCTTTGATAATTTCTATAAGTTCAACAATCATGAAATGTTACAACTGAATCTTTAACACTGTGCTACACGGACTAGTATAGCTTGGATCTGCAGTCATGAGATGTTACCTTGATTATTGTATTGACATTATACACGACATTGACATTGATATTAGACATTGATATTAGACATTGTACATGATAGACTTGACTTGCTCGTGTATCGTGACGTGTCATGATTGGATCCACAGTACTAGTTGGGGGCGGAGAAATTGCTAGTGAGAGATGTGATCAAATACCCATTGTATAATTAAATATTATTGGTGTTAATCATACCCCCACGTATGATTAGCCAGACTGTAGCAATCGTACATGTTCCCAAGCCGATCATATTTCGAAACTACTATTTCAAAACACGTAGAATAGATTACAGTTCCCTATTTTAAATCATATACTACATCACCCGTATATGATACTGCTCCTTGTTTCTTTTCATTTTCATACATGCACTGACTGTATCACACTGCCTATTGCCTGTCTCTTTACATTGCCTGTTTCTCTTAAATTATCATTGCATTTATTTCACTGTCTTCTCAGTAGCTAGCATGACATGTTTTATTGTATTATAGACATTATCAATTAATGGAACTGTTATTTGAGAGTGTTGCTTTGCTCCTTCCTGACTGGAAATATTTTTCCAGACTATGCCTTAGAGGACCGCTGTCCGACACGTTATGGACCATATGGTGAGTAGCTGCAGACTTGGTAATTTTGGTTGTGAATCCGAGAGATCTAGTCGGAATTTCTAATCTTCTAGTTAGTTTCTTTCCGTAGTTTATTTGGTACCGGATTTGTCTCCGGCATTTTTGTTGAGACTTGGATTGTTGAGTTAGATTATTAGTTGTTGACTTGTGTTGTATTTAAATTTTTGTTGGATATCTTATCGTGTTGTCGTCCTGTGATTGAGTATGTGTTTATTTTATTGTGTCATCCGTGCCTCCTCATGGAGATTGGATGTTTCGTGAGATTGATTAGATAGATTATTGACCTAGACAGCGTTCTACCGCCGATGCTGCGGCGTAGGCTGGACGTACCCACGCACTCGTGCCCCTAAACTGGGTGCGGGTCGTGACAAGCAGCTAGGTCAAGTATACTACTTATCGACGCATTCATCGACTGCACCCGAGTCAATCTCGGACGCGCACAGTTTATGTATATTGCAACAGTTATCATTTAAATTAAACAGTAATCCAGCAAGGTATACTTGCCTGAGTCCGGTAGCTGCGAATGCCAATATCCTGCTCCTGAAGCCTCGTCTGTACAGTCCAGCGATCCTATATATAATATAGTAAAACCAACATCAGTCACTACAATAGTATGATCACGACACACCTTGCAGTAAATAACTGACGCAGGGTCATGTATGTCCATCTAACTGGACCACGTAGTACATATATTTATATATAACACATATACATATATGTACATAAATATATTTTAAACATAATAAAATACGTAGGTTTAATAGTACATATTTAAAATAGCATCTATATATATTACTTAATAATACACAAATTAATATGTACATATACACATATTAATTAAATACATTTACATATATAAATACATAATACCATATGTATAATTTAATACATACACATATATTTACATATATTTAAATAATAATTTATGTACATAAGTACATATACACAACATATATATATATATATTTAAATACATATATATTTATATATATATTCATATATTTATTTAATACATACTAATATACACACTATAAATATACTAAATACATAAAGTGTATATATATATATATATATATATATATATATTTATTTATTTATTTATTTATTTATTTATTTATTTATATTTATATTAATATATATACACAATATACTAAATATATAATATACCAATACACATATTGGAAATTTATATATATACACAATATATATATATATATATATATATATATATATATATATATATATATATATATATATATATATATATATATATATATATATATATATATATATATATATATATATATATATATATATATACATAATAGATTTTAATATATACAAAGTACTTAATACATATACAATATATATACTATGTGTATACACATAATACGAACTATATATATATATATATATATATATATATATATATATATATATATATATATATATATATATATATATATATATATATATATAAATAGAATACAATATATATATAGAATACAGTATATATATAGAAGTATATACATAAATACTAAAATAGAATACTTATATCTTATATATATTAGTATATACCCAATGCCATCCATGTATACTATGTATAATACACTATACGTATACTAAGTTTATACCTTGACGTCCAGGGGGTCGAGGTGGGTCCGCCGGGCGGGTCATCGCCGGCGAGGGTGGCCGGACGGAGCTCCGGCACGCGGGGGGGTCATCGTCGACAGCAGCAGCAGTCGGCAATCGTTGGCACTGCGGGGGCTGTGCCGGCCGGCTGCGGGGGCGACCGGGGCCGAGCGTTGGCGGGGACGGATGAGACCGGCTGGGGAAGACGTCGGCGGAGTATGGTGGTCGGCCAAGCTACGTTGGCGAGCTGGAGGGCGCTCGGGTGGTCGGCTCGGGCTGTGGGGGGGTTTGTTTGATGGTGAGGACGGTGGTGTTGGAGGCGGCTGTAGGCGGAGCTGTGGCGGGTGGCGGTGGCTGGAGGTAGGGAGGGCTGCCGGAAGTCGGGTAGGGTGGTGGCCGGGTTTGTGTGGGTTAGGAATTTCTAGGGTTTTTACTCTTTGTAGCTTGGGTTTGTGTGTAGTTTTAGGTGATGTAACATGTAGTATTTGTAGGAGAGAGAGATAGGGGGGTACCTTGGGATTAGGGCCGGCTGGGTAGTTTTCTAGGGTTGTGTGAGGGCCTCCACATGTTGCACATGTGGCTAGGATCTAAGATGTTTAAAATATGGGGTTAGGATGTGTCCTCCAAAAGTGATGTAGAGTACATGAAAATGGGGGGAATTTATTTATGGATCGATCAAAAGAAGGGGGATCTCTTCTTCATGTGGTTGGGCCAATGAGAGGGGGCACCTCATTGCTAAATTGCATAAAAGCCCCTGAACTATTAGGAAATTGCACATAAATATTAAATTGAGGATTTGATGTGACAAAATACCATGTTTGGTGTTTTGTAGTGGACTAGAATGGTGTATGGTATTTAGTATGGGGCTTGAGGGTGTGTGTGGGTTTGGGTTGGAGTTGGGTCTAATTTGAGTGAGGTTGGGTCACTACATTAATTTAATTACAATTAATGCACCGGGCGTTCATAAATTAATTTAATAAATACATAGAGTCTAATTTGGGTGGGCACAAGCGTCATGGGCGTGGTAGGCTTAGAGTATAATAATGTTATAATCGGGGTTGGTCAAAACAGGTTGAGGTTGGGTCTCAATTTCGATTGGAACGGACAACGAACGTAAATATGCAATTAATTGAATTTACGTAAGGACGTTTGTAATGACTTTTGTGCGACTAAAATCAGGCACAAAAATGAGTATCTGGGGGTTACACAAGGGTCATTATGGTAGGTTGGTATGTCTAGGCCAAGTGTATGGAATTTGTTTCAGGGTAACAGCTAGTGTAGTGTCCTAAATATCGGGACAACGGTAAGGTGTCCTAAGTAATATAAACATTGCACAAGTATTTAATACTCTGTATAATAAATTCTAATTGTATCTAATTAACCCTAATCATGCTATCTAAGTTAATTAAACCCAAATTTTGGTCGAGAGGGTTTACAGCTTCGCTGTTTTTGGGTTCTCTGCCAGAAACCTGGGAGACGTTGGTCGTATTGGTGATCAACTCTAGCCGGATGGAGTTGTCAAGATGGAGGTAGTCAAAAGTAGTTTATTGAGCAAGGAATTCTGGCTTAAGCAGATAGAGTCGTCGCATTAGTCTACTCTGGTTGTTTCCTAATAAAGGGAAGACTTAAGTCACAAGCAAGGAAGGGGGAGTAGAGTTCTCAGGATCTTACGACTGTGAACCAAAAGGAGGGCAACTATCACTGTGGAAAAATGGGTAATATTAAGAGAAACTGCATGAAGCTCAAAGCTGAGAAAATCAAAGACAAGGATAATCAGGAAGATCTCACGGCTATGGTAGATATTATCATCGCAGCAACTGATACAAAGAAACATTGTAGCACGAGTCATGACAGATATTGGATTATGGATACGAGGGTATCGTATCACGTCACTCCGCATAAGAGGATCTTCACGTCATACCGATATGATAGGTTTGGACATGTAAAACTTTAGAACAAGGGGACAACTGCATTTGTGGGCATCGATAATGTGAACTTGACAATGGAGCTTGGCGAGAAGCTCGTTCTCAAGGGGATACGACATGTACGAGTTTGTGTTACAACTTGGTTTCGATAGGGAGGCTGACGGATGATGGTTGTCATAGTTTATTTGTTGACAAATATTTGATGCTTACGAAGGGTTACTAACAGCTAGCTCAAGCAGATATATGTGAAGGCAACTCTAGGGGGTGAATAGAGTCTAAGCATCAATTACTCTAATAATATCCAATAATCTACTAACTAATTACTAATAAAATATTTAGCAATAATAAGGAAATAAGTGAGGGGTAAGAAGTCACAAATGCTAACACCACAATGTATACTGGTGTCCCTCGTGGAGGAATAATCCAATCCTAAGTACTCTTTCCCAGTGTTAATCTACTATTAAACCAATAACGTACAACACAAGCTTTGACCGAAGAGCTTGTCGACTTCTTACAACCACGCGCTTTGATCGAAGATCATGTCGACTTCTTACAACCACAAGATTTGATCTGAAGAGCTTGCCGACTTCAAATAAAAGGAAATCAAGCTTTATAACTCGAACAAACTTCTAAACGAGATCATACTTGGCACTGAAGGCTGTGAGTTGATCTTGGGAATAAGAAGATTGTAAATCTCATAATGGAAAGTTTTCAAGTGAATTGCTTGAATGAGTTGATTGAAAATGAGTGAAACTCATAGGTATTTATAGGGTTGCAGGGGGACCAATTTCGGGCAGAGTTCGGTCCCCAAACATTCAAAAATTTGAACTTTGGAGCCTAGTCTTCAAGAAGAATGAGTCGAACCAGGAATTATTGTTTTAGGCAGACATAGTTCGATTCGAGTTCTATCAAGGATAGAATGTAACACCCCGTTCCGCTCAAGCGGACTGCCGTTTCAAACGGCAAGCGTGCAGCTGTCCCGACCTGCTTTGTCTCAAATGAGAAGAAAAGGATATCCAGACTTGCCCCTACAGGATTCAGCTTAGGCTTTCAGAGGCTCGCTCGGCGTATCGCTCTACCGAAGCGAATCATCGCTAAGGTGGGTGGCTACGGTGAACTTGTCTTTGCTTAGCCAACACACATAAAATCTGGAATCATATGTGCTAGTTGCTAGGTGAATCACCCCCTGCATGCTAATAAATCCAACGCACCTAGCTAAGGAAATAATCCCAACTTGTATTGCTTGCTAGAACATAGAAATTGAAATACTGCTCATATTCAGACTCTCGCATGCTAAGTCCCTTAACGGTTTCATCTCTCGGCTTACCTTCGGGTCCAAGCAAACGTGCTGATTATGTTTCTTAGAAACGCATGCTTGTCTGCTTGTAATGTTGCCATGTTTTCATCCAAACCCCGGAAAACTACTACGTAGTTGTTTCGTGCCTGAATGAACCTGCAAGTATCCGGGACCGTTAGGTCACCAAGGCATCCCTGAACCAGGGGCATGCATCAAGGCAAATAAATACTGTACTGTGATCACATCAAGTTTACCTTTGAATGAGGATCCTGTCCAAACATGTTCATAATGGAAAATGTGATATTGATTGTATCGTGATCGATATGAACATAGAATGGATATGGAATGGATATGGAATGAAATGGATATAGAATAGAATGGATATGGAATGGATATGGATAACCCTATGGACCTGCATGTCGCGGACAACTTGGTGCACAAGGTTTTGGAGGTTTCGCGGACGGTCGCCGGGACACTGGGACCGATCTGATCCGGACGAAACATATGGATTAGTCAATTGGAATTGAGGATGAAGATGGCATGTGGCGGGGCTCGCTACCTGCATCGCATAGCATCTTCTATCACGTGACTATAACTTGTCCTTTATGGCTTTGCCAGCGACAATTGTCATATAGATAAGTCATTCTCGCTTAGCGGCTATCCGCGTGCGAGTCATTGCATAGCATCAATGGATAACTGAACACCTGAACGATCCTGTTATAAGAACCCTCGTGTTTGCATATGCTATGCCTCCTGAATGTTTATACTTGTCCGTGCATAAATTAACAATATTTGCCTTGGACAGGAAAGGACAAATGGTAAGTTGGTAAGTCTCGCCGTGTTTCCTCTCATATCGTACGGCGCACTGCCACACGAGTTAGGCTATTCAATATTTGCATAAAACTGATCCTAAGGCAACTAGAAAGACAACTTAATAGTTGTGCACGGAACCTGTATTACATGTTTGGATTTGTCGAGCGGGCGAGTAGCTTCCCCACCAGTGCATTCAATGTACTGATAATCCACCAGTTTGTGTGCAGGTTGCGGAAGAACCTCGTTCGGTGCGGATGCCTCCAACGTGCGTGCTAAGGCCAGGAGTTCCCTCTGAAGCCTTGCAACGGTGCGTCCGGAACTGAAGCACATATACAAGACATAATATTGGAGCGTCGTCTGACCATCGCCTGTACAATCATTCCACAATTGTAGCCACTTGGCACGCTTTTACTGTTTCAGAGAGAGAGGCTTGAGCCACTTGTAATCTCGGCTATACGCCGCCTGTAACACATGTTCATATCAATAAAAGAGCTTGCTTTACTTTAACTTGTGTTTTAATGCTTCCGCTACTATTGTCGACTCAGTGAACCTGTTATCGAATCGCTATGCGTTCCCAAACTCCGCTGCACTCGGATAATCTGTGCGACTCTGTGGCTTAGAACTCTTGCCGCCAGCCAATGAACCATGGCCTTGCACGGGCGTAGATCACGCTCGTGCGGCATCACGCCCGGATGGGTTAAGCGATCGTTCAGCGGGAGCGCTGGCGAGGGTGATTCCTGCCTAGCAGGAACGGCCGATTGCCTGCGGGAGATCGGGGCGTGACATATTGGTATCAGAGCCTGGCTTCTACGCCTTTGGACTTCGATTCGATATCTCTGTTTCGAAAGCTCGTTCGTGGGTTATGTGCATGCTCTCTCTCAATGCCTCGATGGGATGTTCCAACAATAAGTCTAAATACTTTCAAAATGCGTTTTGATTGATATGCTTGCTTGTCTGCTGTTGTGCTGCGAGTGGCCTTTGTGCCAACCTGTGCGAACCCTTGAGAGTATCGCTAGTAGCTTGTCCAATTTTCACTAACCCTGTATCTATTCGAGGGACGCCTTGAACTAGTGCACCATCCAAGACTTAAGAAAAAGGTGAAACTCGAGTGCTGAGACTTCGCTATCACTAAGCTGGTTGACGTGTTCACGCTAGAAATACATTTCGAAAGTGTGCACAATCCAGTCTAAGCGATATGCTAATTTCGAAGCTTGTGCAAGTGAATATCCAAATGAACAAGTACAACGACTTGTCTAGGATTGTCTCAACCCTAGAATACTGCTTGTCCTTAGTAAGTCTCGAGGACGAGACTTTTTCTAAGTTGGATAGGATTTAACACCCCGTTCCGCTCAAGCGGACTGCCATTTCAAACGGCAATCGTGCAGCTGTCCCGACCTGCTTTGCCTCAAATGAGAAGCAAAGGATATCCAGACTTGCCCCTACAGGATTCAGCTTAGGCTTTCAGAGGCTCGCTCGGCATATTGCTCTACCGAGGCAAATCATCGCTAAGGTGGGTGGCTACGGTGAACTTGTCTTTGCTTAGCCAGCACACATAAAATCTAGAATCATATGTGCTAGTTGCTAGGTGAATCACCCCCTGCATGCTAATAAATCCAACGCACCTAGCTAAGGGAATAATCCCAACTTGTATTGCTTGCTAGAACATAGAAATTGAAATACTGCTCATATTCAGACTCTCGCATGCTAAGTCCCTTAACGGTTTCATCTCTCGGCTTACCTTCGGGTCCGAGCAAACATGCTGATTATGTTCTTTAGAAACGCATGCTTGTCTGCTTGTAATGTTGCCATATTTTCATCCAAACCCCGGAAGACTACTACGTAGTCGTTTCGTGCCTGAATGAACCTGTAAGTATCCGGGACCGTTAGGTCACCAAGGCATCCCCGAACCAGGGGCATGCATCAAGGCAAATAAATACTGTACTGTGATCACATCAAGTTTACCTTTGAATGAGGATCCTGTCCAAACATGTTCATAATGGAAAATGTGATATTGATTGTATCGTGATCGATATGAACATGGAATGGATATGGAATGGATATGGAATAAAATGGATATGGAATGGAATGGATATGGAATGGATATGGATAACCCTATGGACCTGCATGTCACGGACAACTTGGTGCACAAGGTTTTGGAGGTTTCGCGGACGGTCGCCGGGGCACTGGGACCGATCTGATCCGGATGAAACATATGGATTAGTCAATTGGAATTGAGGATGAAGATAGCATGTGGCGGGGCTCGCTACCTGCGTCGCATAGCATCTTCTATCCCGTGACTATAACTCGTCCTTTATGGCTTTGCCAGCGACAATTGTCATATAGATAAGTCATCCTCGCTTAGCGGCTATCCGCGTACGAGTTATTACATAGCATCAATGGATAACTGAACACCTGAACGATCATGTTATAAGAACCCTCGTGTTTGCATATGCTATGCCTCCTGAATGTTTATACTTGTCCGTGCATGAATTAACAATATTTGTCTTGGACAGGAAAGGACAAATGGTAAGTTGGTAAGTCTCGCCGTGTTTCCTCTCATATCGCACGGCGCACTGCCACACGAGTTAGGCTATTCAATATTTGCATGAAACTGATCCTAAGGCAACTAGAAAGACAACTTAATAGTTGTGCAAGGAACCTGTATTACGTGTTTGGATTTGTCGAGCGGGCGAGTAGCTTCCCCACCAGTGCATTCAATGTACTGATAATCCACCAGTTTGTGTGCAGGTTGCGAAAGAACCTCGTTCGATGTGGATGCCTCCAACGTGCATGCTAAGGCCAGGAGTTCCCTCTGAAGCCTTGCAACGGTGCGTCCGAAACTGAAGCACATATACAAGACATAATGTTGGAGCGTCGCCTGACCATCACCTGTACAATCATTCCACAATTGTAGCCACTTGGCATGCTTTTACTGTTTCAGAGAGAGAGAGGCTTGAGCGACTTGTAATCTCGGCTATACGCCGCCTGTAATACATGTTCATATCAATAAAAGAGCTTGCTTTACTTTAACTTGTGTTTCAATGCTTCCGCTACTATTGTCGACTCAGTGAACCTGTTATCGAATCGCTATGCGTTCCCAAACTCCGTTGCACTCGGACAATCTGTGCGACTCTGTGGCTTAGAACTCTTGTCGCCAGCCAATGAACCATGGCCTTGCACGGGCGTGGATCACGCTCGTGCGGCATCACGCCCGGATGGGTTAAGCGATCGTTCAGCGGGAGCGCTGGCGAGGGTGATTCCGCCTAGCGGGAACGGCCGATTGCCTGCGGGAGATCGGGGCGTGACATAGAACTCGACCCGAGTTCGGTCAGTATGGGCCAATTATGGTTCTGGACAGATTTGTGGGTTTTGGTCAGGCTTTGATTGGTGGACTAGGTTTTGTTTAGTAAAGGGTTTAAGCTTCCTAGTGCCAATGCGACTTGACTTACAAAAAGTCCCAATAAACAAAGAAAAAATACATAACAAATGATAAAATTAAGAGCACTTTGATGATACCAAACTTCTGACATTTGAGCAGGCTTGAAGGCGCATTTTTCCTTGACGACAGTTGTCCAAAGATAAATAACGGAACCCCCGAGTGCGAGGCTCCGGAGATATCGTAGGTGGTTCAGAGAAATCTTCTGATATAACGTCGTCTTTGGCATAACATGTTTCCTTCACTACATATGTCCATGTTTGATCTTGCTTATTGCTTTTCTGAAAATATATGTTAGACAAACAAAGCAATATATACAAGCAAATATGATAACATTTAATACATAGTTGGACAATTCTAAGTTTAAGTAGAAGTTACTATAGTGATTGCATGATTATCATATTGCTAAAATCAATTAGCTATATTGAAAAACTTAACTTAATCATTAGGCTAACAATATATTCAGTCAAATCACAGGACGAGAAAGCACGAAAGCAATTATACAGGAAAGAATAGCACAAAAGTAGCCATGCTGAAAGGATCTTAGAGAAACCTATAACCCTAGTTGTGGATGTATTATTAATTATAGTCCGATCCGCAGACCCGCTCGGTACAGTAACATAACTGAAACAACTAACTCAATCTTCATGTGCCACCATAAAAACTATGGCATGCCCCAGTCCCAAAATACGTAGGGCCAGGCCACATGGCAATGGCTAGCTACACATTCAAGCGGACTCCAGTCTGACTCAAATACGTATGTGTTGTCCTAATCAGATCAAGTGTCAATATATCCATAAAAAACATACACAATAATAGCTATGTACTATGAACTAAGAATATAAATATACTATGGAAGAAAAGATTAGAAAACATCGCTAATGATACCTGGAATCTCGAAGATGTATACCCATAAATCCTATATCAAATCTAAACATATACTTGGAAGGGAACTAGGTCCTTAGAGGGATATAACAAGATACATAAAAACATGTATTTGAAAAATAGTAAATAATATGTTATTTGCCATTAAATTTGAAAGTTCTAAAAGAGCTTGATTTAATTAACAAACGAAAAAAGTATAAAGAGGTCCTAGATAGACAATCTAAGTACAATATTTTTTTGAACTGGGGTATGACGATGGACAATGAGTGCTATAGTGTCTCCTTTACTCCGTTGACTATCCGAAGCAGGGTGAAGAAGCTCTCCCTTTGCTCGTTTCGATATCCTCTCTCTTTACTCGTCTCTGGATGCCCTGCCAACTTGTGTGCCCGTACATGTCCAGCTGGTATTTTCGGTGGGTTTGCTACCCTGCTATAAATAGTCATCATTTGGCGCACATATGTTGGGCCACATGGATGCTATAGGATGCCATATGTCCCTTCTTAACAGGGTACAGCTGTAACCGTGAGCAGATAAAGCTACCACGAGGGCACTTGTTGGGGTTTTTCGTTGCTGAAGATCTGGGTGGTTCTCGAACTTTATGGGTGGTCAGCTTGACACGTGGTCCGCACTTGGTTGGAGAGAATCACTCCTCTAGTAAAAGAAATATTTGGTCTTCATGGGGTCTGAAATACATGTGGCTAGAGACGCATGTGACGCATGGGCCAGAGATGCATGGAACACATGGATCCTAGGATGCATGGGGCACGGGACGCATGGGACGCATGGAGTCTGAGGCGCATAGAGCCAGTTGTGCTGTATACGTGTGTCATGCCCCAGTCCCAAAATACTAAGGGACTAGCCACGTGGCAATAACCAGCAGCACAACTCCAATGGACAAATCCAATTTAATGGACCCGTTAGAGTGCACTTAAACTGTTATACATATAGATGGTCTATAAATACCTGTCATAGTTTATATATCTAATCTCATCCATAATAAGTAACGAAATCACAAAGAGACAAGCCCAATCACAATAATATAAAATGATCTGTCCAACTAAGCAATATAAATAATGTCACGGGGAACAACCCGTCATCAAAATAGAAAAAAATAACTCCAAGTATAATATCCAGAAGTCACTACAAGATCAAATATCTAAGAACACTAAGCATAATAAATGAATGGTGAGAATACTGTGTGCTCAAGAGAAGTCCTCGTGAACAACCTCGTCCTCTGCAACCTGTACGTCTCCAATAGTAGCACTTGCCCCGTAGACCTCAGGATAGCTCTCCTCGTCTACACCTGGGGACATAATCTGGATCCAGGTCCTCAGGGGATATAGCAAGGTACAATAAACACTCAAGCCAAAATAAAATACAGTAAGTAAGAATAGATCCTCAGGACAAGCTATGTAACCAGCTAAGTAAAATACAAATGAGAGCATCACTAGTAATCAGGCTGACACCACTACAGGCTGTGTGTCAGGGAGCCCATAGCAGCAAGTAGTATCTCGTAGGGCGAGTAAATATGCCAAGCTCTGGTATAGAGACTAAGCACCTCCAGTAACATAGTATATATATAACATAATTATCCTGTAGTATGTGTGTCTCTCCCCACCCAATGTAACCTCACGTCTCATGTCTACAATGTCTCATGTCCATAATACGCAGGATCATGACCTCTAGGTAGTACAACGAGTCATAATAATTTCTATATAATATGCAAGTCTCATATCACGAATCATGTAAGCCTATACAAAATTACCATGAATAACTCAAGAAAGATTCTGTCACATAAAATAGTGTCAAGTGTCCAACGGTATGGCGTAGTTGGTAAAGCAAGCAGGGAGAAATAGGATCATGGAATAAACTCTCTAAGAGACGTTACACGACTCTGCGTACGGCGTCGACACCCGAATCTTGTTCGGATGCTAAGCAACGTCTCACGGTCCTTGGTTGAACAAGCACATCACAAGAATATATATATATATATATATATATATATATATATATATATATATATATATATATATATATATATATGTATGTATGTATATGTATATGTATATATAAACACAAGCAGATAATATAACAGGGTCTACTGCAAGTTTGGCAAGGTACACTTGCTTGGGTTCTGAACTCCGTCAACTGCTCCTGGGAAAGTAGAACCTGCACGTACACCTTCGGATGCTGAAACAAACATCACAAATATTCTTAGAATACTTAAAATAGCTAGGATTGACTGCCCATAAGTCCAATTTGGACACAGGGGCCAAATTGACAGTTTTGGGTCAAAATTGGGTCCACATATGGCCCACTTCGCACCAAAAAATATGCTAGAGACAAATTTCTCTATATTCATCAAACTTAGTGTCTACGAGTCCAGAACGACGATACAAACCCGATAAAACATCTAGAACTGGATTCTGATGAGCCGATCACGAAATTGCCCATCATGTAGAAGTTTGGGGCCTACAAAACGTTCTTAGATTCAAACCAAACTTAATCACAGGACCAGTATATCGCTGCGATTCCAATGGCATAAGTTTCTTACGAACCGACAAGTAAACACAAAGTTATAGCAAGGTATCAGAATAGGCCGATACAGTATTTTTTGGCGGATACGTGTTGATTCCGGCGCGCACACACTTCCAAATCAAATTTTGCAAAATTCCATACGTCTGCATTCACGTTACGCACCATTCGATAAAATCTACACGCGACAACGTGGCCTCGTTTGGCGGGACACACCCCGTATCAAAGATTTTTGTTGTTTTAAAAATAAATTTTTGGTCAATTTCAAGGCTGAATTAACAATAATATAAAATAAATTAAAATAAACTATTTAAAGAGATTAAAACTCGATTATGTTGTCTTTAATCTTGAAAAGTAAATTCAAGTTTTGGTTCACTGGTTTGAATGAAAATGGCTTTGAAAAACAGGGTGTTGGGATAGTTTGGTATGATCCTGAAATCAAGTTTTTCTTGATTTTGGATCGCGATTTGTGATCAACAAGAAACAAAATTAAACTAAACTATTTGAAATCAATTGAAGAGAGATAGGTTGTGAACATACCCGTGATGGGATACAAAACGGACGAGCGAGAAGGGAGGAAACTCCGCGCGAAGGGAGGGCCGTAGCTGCCTGTGCGCGCGCGGTCGGCTGCGCGGCTGCTGTTGTGCGCCTGCTATGCGGGCGACTGCGCACAGCGGCACTGCGAGCGGCGGTCCTAACCGGGGGCGGTCGCCGTGGGTGGTGGTGCTGGTGGCGGTGGTGTAGTTTAGGATTAAGGTTAGGGTTTTATATATGTACATGCTATATATATATATATATATATATATATATATATATATATATATATATATATATATATATATATATGGGAATGGGCTTACACGGATTGGGGTCTGGGTTTGGTTAGTGGGTAGGGTTGTTTAGTTAGGTTTTCTTTTTATTTTCTTCTTTTTCTTTTTATTCTTTTCTTTTATTTCTTTTTCTTTTCTTTTCTTGACTAATTAATTTCCTTATTTTATAGAAAATTCTCAAAAATAGTTAGGTACTTGAAAAAAATTCTAGAAAATTTATATTTCTTTCAATAAATAATTTACAACCAAATTTATATCAATTCAAAAAATATTTACTAAATATGAATGAATACTAAATTAATTAAATAAATTAATAAATTCTATTTTTTACTTAATACTTAATATTATATTGGAAGCATGTGGGGGTTCGGATAACGTAACTCGAGTGTCATGTGCGTAATAGGACCAATTAGGCTCATAGTATGGATTTAGGTGGAAGCAATGGGTTGGGTGGCGTGTTAAAATCGTACGCCACGATAAAAGGGTTAATTAATCATCGTTTCCTCGTAATTGTGTCACAAAAGTTGTGCGACCAAAACAAAGCATGGGATTGCAAATTTGTGAGTGACAATCATGATAGGAGCCTAATTTGACTTGTCTAAGTCGAGCATGCTAGGTTGGTTGGAAGGAAAAGGCTAGTATTGCACTCAAGATCTTAAAACCATGGTGATTGGTTTCCAAAGTTCAATTAAATTACCGAATAAATATTTAATATAAAAATAATTATTAATTACCGAACTAACCCTATATAAAAATCAGGGTGCTCATAATCTACCTACCTTAAAAGAATTGCGTCCTCGCAATTTAAGAAAAACAAAACGTAACCGGTCAGGAAAGGTTTTCTCAAGAAGAGATGACGCGGTTGTATGACATTTGTTGAAGCACGATACAAAGGATAAAGGACCATGAACAAGAAAAAAAAATTTGAGAGGAAGGATGAGAGTTTTGTTCAAGCAGAATACGTAGGAAAGCAATAAAATTATTTTTCTAGGCAATGAGAGATGAGTAACTCAAGAGTAAAAGAGTCTGATTAGAATGAAGATCAACTACAGCTTATGAAAACTTGGGTACCTCTTACATATTATTATTCTAGACTAACAAGTTCATGCTAACATAATACTAGGTATAGGCTAGGGAATAGAACTAACAGGCACATGCTAAAGTATTACTAGGAATATTTGTTACTATATCTAGCTATGATAAGACTAAATTTTACCCATACTCGCTACTCCTCGAGTCCGTGCCTCCTCCACTGTCATCGCAAAAGTCTGTCCACGTCCCTGTGGTGGTGTCCTCTGCTGTTGATGGGCCTGCTGGAAGAGTGCTGCCTATGATGCCAAGGGTGGCCTAGGCTGATATTATCCCGGTGCTGGTGGTCTGAATCCTCAATCCTCCGCCTGTGATGCTCCTGGTGTTGGATAAGCTGGTCGATATGGCTGTTGGACTGGCTCTGGTGCTGGTAAAGCGGGTCGATGAACCATCAGTGATCCTCCCCGACGCTCAGGGCAATCCATGCTGAATGCTGACTGGATCCGCAAGCTAAACATAATCCCAATTTGCTTCTGCACTCCCTCTCAATATGGCCTACCTTGCCACAGTATTGACAAGTAGGAAGGGATGGGGCTCGTGATGCTACTCTTTGTGGTGTATTCATCTAGGATCGCTTTGCAGGCTCCCCGTGTGGTGCTCGAGCTGGTACTAATATGTACGATCTCTTCTAGCTGGACTCCCTCCTATGGATGCGCTACATGTGTTGAGCTGCGGCAAGGACATCCGTATAATAAGTAGGTGCAACGGAGCCTATTTGTCTCTGTAGCTCAAAGCTCAGTCCGTCAAAGAATTTTTTGCCTTCTCTTCTTGTGCCGGGATCAATGTAGGGTTGAATAGTTGAATTAAGCATGATGGAAGTTAAGAAATTTATTCGAGTCTGATATAGAGGTCAAGAATGTGTCAACACATGGATCAGGTCCTATAAATTTATTTTTATCCTAATCGCAGGCTTGCTCGGTCCCTTAGTTGAAACCAAAAAAATATATTCGTAGACCTGTATGGGCTACCACAAAAACTATGTCACGGCTCAGTCCCAAAATACCAAGGGTCTAGCCACGTGGCAATGGCCAGCAGCACAACTCTAATGGACAAACCCAATTAATGGACCCGTTAGAGTACTCATAAGATGTAATACATATAAATGGTCTACAAATACCTTTCACAGTTTATATATCTAATCTCATCCACAATAAGTAACAAAATCACAAAGAGACAAGTCTAGTCATAATAATATAAAATAATCTATCCAACTAAGCTATATAAATAATGTCACGGGGAACAACCCGTCGTCAAAATAGAAAGAAAAATAACTTCAAGTACAATATCCAGAAGTCACTACATGATCAAATATCTAAGAACACTAAGCATAATAAATGAATGGTGAGAATACTGTATGCTCAAGAGAAGTCCTCGGGAACAACCTCGTCCTCTGTAACCTGTATGTCTTCAATAGTAGCACCTATCCCATAAACCTCAGGATAGCTCTCCTCGTCTACACCTGGGGACATAATCTGGATCCTAGTCCTCAGGGGATATAGCAAGGTACAATAAATACTCAAGCCAAAATAAAATATAGTAAGTAAGAATAGATCCTCAGGGCAACCTATGTAACCAGCTAAGTGAATGCAAAGCATCACTAGTACTCAGGCTGAGACCACTACAGGCTCTGTATCGGGGAGCCCATAGCAGCAAGTAGTATCTCGTAGGGCCAGTAAATGTGCCAAGCTCTAGTATAGAGACTAAGCACCTCCAGTAACATAGTATATATGTAACATAATCAGTCTGTAGCATGTATGTCTCTCCCCACCCAATATAATCTCACATCTCATGTCCACAACGTCTCATGTCCATAACACGCAAGATCATGACCTCTAGCTAGTACAACGAGTCATAATGATATCTATATAATATGCAAGTCTTATATCACGAATCTTGTAAGCCTATACAGAATCACCATGAATAACTCAAGACAGATTATGTCATATAAAATAGTGTCAAGTATCCTAAGGTATGACATAGTTGGTAAAGCAAACACGTAAAAATAGGATCATGGAATAAGCTCTCTAAGTGACGTTACACGATTCCATGTACGGCGTCGACACCCGAATCTTGTTCGGACGCAAAGCAACGTCTCACGGTCCTAGATTGAACAGGCATATCACAAGAATATATATATATATATATATATATATATATAAAGTAACACAAGCATATAATATAACAGGTTCTATTATAAGTTTGACAAGGTACACTTGTCTGGGTTCTGAACTCCGTCAACTACTCCTGGAAAAGTGAAATCTGCACGTACACCTCCGGATGCTGAAACAAACATCACCAATGTTCTCAGAATACTTGAAATAGCTATGATTGACTACCCATAAGTCCAATTTGGACACAGGGGCAGAATTGACAGTTTTGGGTCAAGTGGGGTCTATATGGCCCACTTTGCACCAAAAATTGTGCCAGAGATAATGTTCGCCAAATTTGTTAAACTTAGTATATACTTGTCCAGAACGATGATACGAACCCAATGGAACGTCCGAAACTGGATTTCGATGAGCCGATCATGAAATCGCCCGTCATGTGGAACCGTGGGGCCAAGAAATGGTGTTTCGTCAAGGTTCTCAGATTTGAACCAAACTTGGGTCACAGGACCAACGTAATACTGCTAATCCAATGGCATAAGTTTTGTTGTGAACCGACGAGTACACACGAAGTTATGGCGAGGTATCAGAATAGCCCGATACGGTATTTTTTGAGTTAAAGGAAGAAAATAGAATTTCCTATCGGATCAAACCCAAAACCCGCAAATCATTAAACCACCCTTCCCGCGTAAAGTAAAGAGTTAATCAGAAGCAGCTCACCACATGCGTATATTTTACTACGTGTAAAATAAGGAATAGCAGTAGCAGCCACCCCGCGTAAACAGACAACAACAACCGCTCATCACCGCGTATACTTTCACCGCGCGTAAATATCAAAAGCAAATAACAAAAACCACCACGCGTAAACCACAGCAGCAGCAGCAGTATCAAACCACCGCTTATTTTACCCCGCGTAAACTTTTTCTTTCTCTACGCGTAAAACCCAAACCATAACCATTAGGAGAAAAAAATATCAGCAGCAGAAGCAAAACTCAACTTTGCTTTGCTTTGTTTTCCACACGTGTAAGTTTCTCATTCCACCACTCATTAAAAATCTCCTCAACCGCACACCTAAACCAATAAAAGGAAAACAGCAGTGGCATTAGTTTCTTAACCATTAAGTAAATCCTACTGCCTCTTTATTCCTATATATATTACAACTCTCCTAAAAATCTAATTCCATCAAAGCTTAGAACACTGTTGTGGACATTTGCACTATACAGAACTTGCTCGGCAAGTACACCTTGCCATAGTACTCTTATTTATATTCCAAATGATGCATGATTCTATTTTATTTATGTATTTGTATTGGACCTTGTTTATGAGACCACCCCAGTATTATTGAGCATTATTTGGTTCTTTGGTCGTGACACAGTTTTACACGAGTTGTGAGTCTCATATAGATCTCGGACTACATATTGGGTTGGCCGCCTATATGTATAAGTCGTGTGTTAGGGATGACTGCTGATAGAAACTTTGTATGCTAGAAGACCTGGCAGTTATTTAGAGAATTTATCATGTCATGGATATGGCATGCTTAGAGCATGGGGTGGGAAGAACAATAAGTAAAACATTTGGGCTCCTTTGCACTTTTTCCTGTACGCCCGGATTCTCCACCGGAGAAACGGGTGATGATGACCACTATATATTACTGGCGGCCTCTGCCGTTCAAAAGACGACATGCTTTGAGGCTCCTGATTCTCTGAGAGGGTCACGCCAATCCCATATTTTTAGCCAGATAACCCACTTGGTGGAAAGTTGTTCTCAAAACTGTATTCACTTAGACGGTTAGGTGACCCATTGGATGTGTATATTTCAGTACTTATTGGCATGATTTTATGTATCTTGTTACGTCCCTCTGAGGACCTAGTCCCTTTCCAGATATGGACGAGCAGGAGTACCCACAGGAGTACGGTCCTGGACCTGATGCTACTTACCAGACTGAGGAGATCTTACCCTCGGAGTATCTATGATTTTGTTACCGCTGTTTAGAGATCTTTTGCTACCTCTGAATAGTCATTTTGTAGTGGATTTTTTTCTACCCGACTATCAGACCTAATACTCATTTTGGATATCCAGTTATTTATTCAGCTTTTATTCCTACTGATTATTTGTGCTGTGGATGAGATATAGATTCTGTGAGACTTGTTGTGACGGTATATTACCACTGATGGATTGAATGTTCATATACAATGTACGTGTGTATATGGTTTCCATATATTAGAATTCGTATACATACGGCTGGACGTGTTATGTATTCCTATTCCTACGTATTTTGGGACTGGGGCATGACATATTTTTGGTGGTTGCCCATGCAGGTCCTGAATATATTGTCTTGGTTACGTAACTGTACCAAACAAGCCTGTGTATAGGAATAGAGTATAAGGATCTCATCCACACTTGATTAAACTTCATTCTTCCTATCAACCATTCCCTGTTTGGATAAAACCAAAGTTTACGCCAAAAACCATTTTACCCTAAGTTGGCGTAAGAGCCAAATGACTATCTTGTTGACGTAAAGGCCAAACTATGTAAAAGATTACCTATTTTATGCTGCAGTTATAATAACTGTTAACCATGTTCCAATAGTGTTCTTAATCCTACGTAGGACACGACATGTAAGCCACATAGGTAAATATCCAGCGTAAACCTGATGATTCCTAAACCCAGCGTAAATAGCTTGATTAAGCGTAGGGAGCGTATTATTACAGTCTTAGCTTTAGCTTTCTCAGTCATAACCAATTAAGAACCAAATCTCGTACATTAAATGCAGAGATATGCCTCGAGCCCTGTGTAGAAATAACTTTTTGACTTATCATCTGATTTTGTCTCATCTTGAGCGTAAAACTCATTACTGTAGATAGCGTATGCAGAAGCCAACTTTTCTTCCTCATTGGAACCATAAAAATGACTTTGTATTAAGTATATTACTAAACGACGACCTGGGTCTCTGTGAAATTCATCATCACAACCGTCCTCTCGATTATCGTGTAGTACTTTTTGTCAGATGTCAGGATCACTGATTTGACTGACAAATTCGTCCGAGAAAAAATAAAAAGATCTTCGAATAACTTTACGCTACAACGTATGTTAGATTTTACACGCAGAGTTTATGCATCAGACTTTACGCACAAAAACTTTTACACAGATTTTTTTCCCAGACAGTTCTAAAGTCATATTTTACGCGAACAATTTTGAAGCTTTATCTTGCTGAATTCCTTGAGTCTCTGTTTTACACAGACAACCCTAAAACCTTACCTTACGCTTCTCTACTTTATGCAGATATTTCAGAGACCATGTTTTACGCCGACAAATTTTACATCTCTGTTTGATTCCTGTACTTCTTCTAAACGTTGTGTATATCACCTGCAGAGAAATGGATATGCAGAAGGGATGTACTGTTGTCGATGGTGACTCAACTCCTGGAGTCAATGGTCAGACTCAAGGAGAGACCCCAACGAACCCTCGACTTTCAGGACCAGATGGACAGATTCATAATCCAGTTACATCTGACTCTCTTGTTCCACCTAATGGGAACCTTCCAGTATCATCAACACCGCAGGATGGCCAGGCACAACTATTCTAATTTTTCTAGATGATGATACAAGAACAGAGACAACAAGCAGCCGAGCAGAGACAAGAATTCCTGGCAGCACTTGAAAGAATGGCTGCAAAGACTACTACACCAGCTCAAGCACTAGCTCTAGAACCTCGAGCTAGAGTTAGTTCAGTAAAAGACTTTGTACAAATGGGTCCGAGGCCGTACAAAGGCATTGAGAGTCCGGAAGAAACTACCAACTGGATCACTCACACTCGGAAGTTATTAGAAGCATCGCAGCTACCTACAGAGCTGTGGATGACAGGTGTGAGGACGCTTCTAGATGGTAATGCTCATCACTGGTGGGAATCCATGGAGCGCCAGTTGGCCACATACCAGACATGGGAGCAATTCCTAGATTACTTTGAAAGAAAGTACTTCCCAGACACTGTCAGAGATGCATTGTACGATCAGTTTCTCCACCTGGAGTAAGGGAACAGAACAATGGACGAGTATGATGCTGAGTTTAGTCGTCTCAGTAAATATGACGCTGCTTTGATACCAGATGACTTGGTTAA
This sequence comes from Iris macrosiphon, assembly GCA_036927795.1. Lineage (NCBI taxonomy): Eukaryota > Viridiplantae > Streptophyta > Magnoliopsida > Asparagales > Iridaceae > Iris > Iris macrosiphon. The sequence continues at coordinate 104,839,823 of JAYESA010000010.1, read as the reverse complement.
GGCTAAGAGGTTTTATCATGGACTGACTAAAGAGCTTCAACACTATACTAGCTCCCAGTCCCGAATCTCTTATGCCGATTTACTGACAGAAGCCAGATTGCAAGAAACTATCAGCAAAGGAAAAGGAGGTCAGCAGAGGACGCATCAAGGACGCAACAAGGAGGACCTATTAGACGTCCTTAAGCTCAGCAACAGCAGTACCAACACAGAGCAGGACCATACCAGATTCCAGAGAAACCCCAATGCAATTATTGTAGGAGACGCGGGCACATCTCGAGGGACTGTCGAGTCCGCTTGGGACAGTGTATGAGATGTGGTTTCGGACAACATATATTGAAGGACTGTCCTATGCAACAAGCATTGACCCTTCCACCAACAGCACAGAGGCTAGCACTTCCAGCACCAAAGCAAGCTCAGCAAATGATGAGACTAGGAGCACCTCGACCTGCAATAATAGGGGGATTTCAGCGAGGACCACCACTACCTACCTAGGAGGATCAATACCTGAGAGCTAGTCATGGACAGCCACAGAGGAACGGACAAGCTTTTACAATGGAAGTAGATGATATAAATTAGGAGATTGATGTCATAGCAGGTATCATTCTTGCTTTTACTTTTCCTGCTACGACATTATTTGATACGGGAGCCACCCATTCATTCATATCATCTAGTTTTATTGCCAAACACAATATTACCTCTACACCTTTATCTAGTTGTATTAGAATTCTTATTGGGGGAGGAGTTGTACCTATTAGTAGAATTTGTAGATCGTGTCCTATAGAGATACGTGGCAGAGAGATGAATGCCCGACTCTTACTCCTTCCTATGCCTACTTTTGATATTGTGCTTGGAATGGACTGGCTAAGAAAGTACCATGCTTTCTTCGATTGCTTTGGAGGAAGCATTCTTTTCAAGGTACCAGGCCAGCCTGAACTTGAGTTTGCACGAGGATCTACCAAAATCCTTGATAGTATGTAGCTCACGATGGACGATGTTATCTATCATCCTATTATTTCAGAATTTCCAGACGTCTTTCCAGAAGAATTACCAGGACTACCCCCAGATAGAGACGTACAATTCTAAATTGAATTAACACCGGGAGCAGCACCCATAGCATCACATGTTTATAGATTGGCAAAGAAGAAGATGGATGAACTGAAGACACAATCGAAAGAACTAGAAAAGAAAGGTTTCATCCGACTAAGTGCATCACCCTGGGGAGCACCAGTGTTGTTTGTACCAAAGAATGATGGATCAGTACGTATGTGCATTGACTATAGAGCCTTGAATGCAGTAAAAATGAAGAATAAATATCCACTACCACGCATTGATGACCTATTTGACCAACTTAGTGGAGCCAAGATGTTCTCAAAGATAGATTTGAGATCGGGATATCACCAGGTGAAAGTACGGAAGGAGGATATTCCGAAGACCGTATTTCGGACAAAATATGGGCACTACAAGTTTCTGGTCATGCCATTTGGATTGACCAATGCTCCAGCTATCTTTATAGACTTAATGAATCGAGTCTTCCATCAGTATTTAGACCAGTTCGTGGTTGTCTTCATAGATGATATACTTATCTATTCAAAGAGTCACGAGGAACACGAGAAGCACCTGCGGATTATTCTAGAGACCTTGAGGAGAGAGCAGCTATATGTAAAGCTCAGTAAATGTGAGTTCTTCTTGAACAGAGTTTTATTTCTTGGACATGTCGTTACAGGAGATGGTATTTCTGTTGATCCAGAAAAGATCTCAGCAGTTGAGACATGGCCTGTTCCTAAATCAGCAGCAGAGGTGACGAGTTTTCTTGGACTTGCGGGATATTACCGACGGTTCGTGGAGAACTTTTCAAGGATAACAACACCTATGACTCGGTTGACTTGCAAAGATCAAGAGTTTATATGGACCGACGAGTGTCAAGCCACTTTCGAGGAATTGAAGAAGCGACTAACTTCAGCACCAATATTAACTATTCCATCAGGATCAGGAGGCTATGTGATCTACAGCGACGCATCAGGAAAAGGCTTGGGATGCATATTGATGCAGCATGGCAAGGTGATTGCATATGCATCTAGGTAATTACGAGTACATGAGAAGAATTATCCAACTCATGACTTAGAACTTGCAGCCGTTGTATTTTCTCTAAAGTTATGGAGACATTACTTATATGGGGAATGAGTGAAAATATATACAGACCACAAAAGTCTCAAGTATGTCTTCACACAGAAGGAGTTAAATATGAGGCAACGTCGATGGCTCGAGTTGATGAAAGATTTCGAGATAGAGCTACATTATCATCCAGGCAAGGCTAATGTTGTAGCAGACGCATTAAGTCGGAAGCCAACAGTTTACTTCTTGACAACATAAAAAGAATTATTGAAGGACTTGCAAAGTCTTGGCATTGAAGTAATATTTCCCGGAGCAGACGTGACACTAGTCAACTTACAAGTACAATCATCACTAGTAGAAAGAATTAAGACAGCATTGCCTACAGACGCCAGATTCAAAAGATTAAAGGAAAGAACAAAGGCCAGAGAGCAAATAGGACTACGGATCCATGATGATGGGACATTACGATGTGGTGATCATCTTTATGTTCCAAATGGAGAAATTTGACAGGAGCTAATGACAGAAGCACATAGTTCGATTTATTCTATTCATCCTGGGGGCACTAAAATGTATCGTGACTTAAGACAGCATTTTTGGTGGCATGGAATGAAAAGAGAGATAGCTCATTTTGTAGCTAAATGTTTAATATGTCAGCAAGTAAAGGTGGAGCACCAGAGAACAGTAGGGTTATTGCAACCACTTTCGATCCCAGAGTGGAAGTGGGAGCACATCACTATGGACTTCGTCACGGGTTTTCCAAGAGTCCAAGTGGAAGAGATGCAGTATGGGTAATAGTGGACCGACTCACCAAGTCAGCCCATTTCTTATCTTTCAGAGTTGGCCAATCTACAGAAGCTTTGGCTGACTTATATATAAGACAAATCATAAGATTGCATGGCGTACCAGTTAGCATTGTGTCAGACAGAGATTTACGCTTTATATCACATTTTTGGAGAAGCATGCAAGAAAGTCTTGGAACTTGTCTGAAGTTTAGTATATCTTACCACCCACAAACAGATGGGCAGTCAGAACGTACTATTCAGACATTAGAAGATAATGTTGAGGGCTTATATGTTAGACTTTGGAGGATCATGGGAAGATCACCTACATCTTGTAGAGTTTTCTTACAACAATAGCTATCAGGCGAGCATCCAGATGGCTCCATTTGAAGCATTGTATGGAAGGAAGTGTAGGTCTCCTGTGTGTTGGAGTAATATAGGAGAACGTCAGATTTTAGGACCAGAGTTAGTGGTCAACACCATTGAGACAGTTAAGAAGATACAAGGACACTTGCGAGCAGCGCAAGACAGGCAAAAATAATGGGCAGACCTTCATCGACGTCCCTTGGAGTTTAAAGAGGGATATCATGTCTTCTTAAGAATATTACCTACCAGAGGCACCATCCGATTCGAAGGGTGCGGTAAGTTGAGTCCAAGGTATATTGGACCATTTGACGTGTTAGAGAGAGTGGGAGAAGTAGCGTATCGACTTGCACTACCACCTTCACTTGAGGGAGTACATGATGTATTCCATGTGTCGCAACTCAGGCGATATGTGGCAGATAGCAGTCATATTCTTGACCATTCGGAAATCACCATTGGGCCAAGGTTGTCATATCAAGAGCAACCCATGGGAATCCTTGATCATAGAGAGAAGGTATTGAGAAATCAGTCTATTCCCTTAGTACGCGTAGCATGGAAGCATGGTTCGCCAGGAGAATCTACTTGGGAGCGCGAGGATGACATGTGCCAACATTTTCCGAACCTATTCACTGATCAAGGTATAAATTTAACTTTGTTCTATACCATCCTTAACTTCTACCGTGGCTTAGTTTTAATTTCGAGGACGAAATTTTTATAAGTTTGGTAGAATGTAAGAACCCTAAAAAATCGTATTCTATATTATTAATTATGTAATTTATTTATTATTAGTTATGAGTTAAAGGAAGAAAATAGAATTTCCTATTGGATCAAACCCAAAATCCGTAAACCATTAAACCACCCTTCCCGCGTAAAGTAAAGAGTTAATCAGAAGCAGCTCACCACATCGCGTATATTTCACTGCACATAAAATAAGGAAATAGCAATAGCAGCCACCCCGCGTAAACAGACAACAACAACCGCTCATCACCGCATATACTTTCACCGTGTGTAAATATCAACAGCAAATAAAAAAAAACTACCGCGCGTAAACCACAGCAGCAGCAGTATCAAACCACCGCTTATTTTACTCCGCGTAAACTTTTCCTTTCTCTACGCGTAAAACCCAAACCATAACCATTAGGAGAAGAAAATATCAGCAGCAGAAGCAAAACTCAACTTTGCTTTGTTTTCCACACGTGTAAGTTTCTCATTCCACCACTCATTAAAAATCTCCTCAATCGCACACCTAAACCAATAAAAGGAAAACAGCAATGGCATTAGTTTCTTAACCATTAAGTAAATCCCACCGCCTCCTTATTCCTATATATATTACAACTCTCCTAAAAATCTAATTCCATCAAAGCTTAAAATACTGTTGTGGACATTTGCACTATACAGAACTTGCTCGGCAAGTATACCTTGCCACAGTACTCTTATTTACATTCCAAATGATCCATGATTCTATTTTATTTATGTATTTGCATTGGACCTTGTTTATGAGACCACCCCAGTATTATAGAGCATTATTTGGTTCTTTGGCCGTGACACAATTTTACACGAGTTGTGAGTCTCATATAGCTCTCGGACTACAAATTGGGTTGGCCGCCTGTATGTATAAGCCGTGCGTTAGGGATGACTGCTGATAGAAACTGTGTATGCTTGAAGACCTGGCAGTTATTTAGAGGATTTATCATGTCATGGATATGGCATGCTTAGAGCATGGGGTGGGGAGAATAATAAGTAAAACATTTGGGCTCCTTTGCACTTTTTTCTGTACATCCGGATTCTCCACCGGAGAAACGGGTGATGATGACCACTATATATTACCGGCGGCCTCTGTCTTCAAAAGACGACATGATTTGAGGCTCCTGATTCTCCGAGAGGGTCACGCCAATCCCATATTTTTAGCCAGATAGCCCACTTGGTGGAAAGTTGTTCTCAAAACTGCATTCACTTAGACGGTTAGGTGACCCATTGGATGTGTATATTTCAGTACTTATTGGCATAATTTTATGTATCTTGTTACGTCCCTCTGAGGACCTGGTCCCTTTTCAGATATGGACGAGCAGGAGTACCCACAGGAGTACGGTCCTGGACCTGATGCTACTTACCAGACTGAGGAGATCTTACCCTCGGAGTATCTATGATTTTGTTACCGCTATTTAGAGATCTTTTGCTACCTCTGGATAGTCATTTTGTAGAGGATTTGTTTCCACCTGACTATCAGACCTGATACTCATTTTGGATATCCAGTTATTTATTCAGCTTTTATTCCTACTGATTATTTGTGCTGTAGATGAGATATAGATTCTGTGAGACTTGTTGTGACAGTATATTACCACTGATGGATTGAATGTTCATATACAGCGTACGTGTGTATATGGTTTCCATATATTGGAATTCGTATACATATGGCTGGGCGTGTTACGTATTCCTAGTCCTACGTATTTTGGGACTGGGGCGTGACACACACAGAGGCTTCCTACACTGATACAGAAACTCTAACATACATCTCACTCACTGAGATAGGGAACTCATACACATGACACTCATAGTACAGGCACACAGAACTCATTGACTGAACTATACCTACTGATATATTGCTCGATCCAACTATAACCTAATAAACTCAACTGCTCAAAGGTGAATACACAACACATCACTTAACATACACACACCGTGATACCAACTACTCACTCACACACACATACAGTCCACACGTACACTGATACACACACCTCTATATGCTCACAGAGAACCCGATAGTCTCTCAATGCAGATACCACTGCACAGCAGTAGATACCCGACTGCACATAGTGATATATTCACATGAGCACTCAAATCTCCATCTCTCCATCACAGGTGCACAACTCTCACACGGCTAACACACCTACACTGAATCCAAACACACACACACTCACTCACTGATCACTCAATCCCATAACTATTTCAATCCCGATTCCCTCAACTTCAATACCACAGGTATATGCAACTCTGATACCCAATGTTACAGTACACAAACCCTTTAAACTAAACCTCGCTACTTAGCTCACCCTATAACACACAGTGATCGACAGGCAATGCACTGCTTTGCCCCTCATTTATGTATCAAGGTTGCTGCCAATTTCCCCTTTGATACACTGCCTTATTTCACTCTTGCTCAGTCCCCTTTCACCTGCAAACTGCAACCACTCACAGTTCACTCTCATCCACACACACACACACACACACACACACACACACACACACACACACATATATATATATATATATATATATATATATATATATATATATATTATACATAAAAATGCATAAGATTAGATTAGATTAAATAGGTATTCATCCTACTAAACATATCAACAAACACTTAGTGTGCTGAAAATAGGAATCCCATGATTACTCATGAATACCCATGCTTAAAACCCCAAATCGAAATCAAACCTCTACGTATATGATGCAAACATGCATATATATATATATATATATATATATATATATATATATATATATATATATATATATATATATATATATATATATATATATATATATATATATATATATATATATAATTAGGGCTACAAAAAATTGGAAGAAATGCATCATTGGATCACAAAACCCAAATACACCTATGACACAATGAAAAAACATCATACAACCAAGAGAGTCTCATGCGCTCCCTAAAAACTCATCCCTAGATCAATGGGTGGGCTCCTAATGGCCAAAAAATCAATTAAAACAGAAATAAAATAAAGTTTTCCGAATTTTCACCTATTGGGAGATGGATTTCCAATGTTGCTTCTCCTTCTCCAAGCCTCCTTGTGCCGAAGCTCCTAGGTCTCTCTTGATGGGGGAGGAATGAGGGTTTCTAGGGCTAAAATTTCTGAAATTTGAGGAAGGGAAGATGATTTCTAGGTGTACTCTATATTTAGGGTTTTCTTCATGAATGAAGAGAGGCTTGAGGGAGGTTCCCTCTAATTTTATAGGGCTAGGATTAGGGTTAGGGTTTTTAATGCAAAGAGACTATTTTTCCCTTCATGACTTGTCATGAAGAACTAATTAATTAAAGGGGTTTAGTCATACATTGAGGGTTTAAACTAAATGCTAATTTAAATAGGGATTTGTCAAAGGATTTTAGGTCTAGTCTACTGCAAAGCCCTCGGTCACATCCAGTCTAGTTTATTAACCCAAGTTATTCATGAATACCATGTAATATATATATATATATATATATATATATATATATATATATATATATATATATATATATATATATCATGCGATTTATTAACACAATAAAATAAATATGGCCATTAACAATAAAGTCCTATTCTAGAAATGTGGTAGTGACAACAGGAAACAAAACAAACTAAACTATTTGAAAGAAATTGAAACGAGATAGGTTGTGAACATACCAACGAAGATGGAACGCGAAACGGACGAGTGAGAAGGGAGGAAACTCTGCATGAAGGGAGGCCGCAGCTGCCTGTGCGCCTGCTATGCGCGCAACTGCGCACGGCGATGGTCCTAACCAGGGGCAGTCACCGTGGGTGGTGGTGCTGGTGGCGATAGTGTGGTTTAGAATTAGGGTTAGGGTTTTATGCATGTATATATATATATATATATATATATATATATATATATATATATATATATATATATATATATATATATATATATATATATATGTATGTATGTATGGGAAGGGGCTTACACGGGTTGGGGTCTGGGTTAGGTTAGCGGGTAGGATAGTTTAGTTAGGATTTCTTTTTTATTTTCTTCTTTTATTTTATTTCTTTTTCTTTTCTTTTCTTTTCTTTTCTTGACTAATTTATTTTCTTATTTTATAGAAAATTCTAAAAAATAGTTAGGTACTTGAAAAAAATTCTAGAAAATTTATATTTTTTCCAACAAATAATTTACAACCAATTTTTTATCAATTCAAAATATATTTACTAAATATGAATGAATACTAAATTAGTTAAATAAATCCATAAATTCTATTTTTTGCTTAATACTAATATTATATTGGAAGTATGTGGGGGTTTGGATAACGTAACTCGAGTGTCATGCGCGTAATAGGACCAGTTAGGCTCATAATATGGATTTAGTTGGAAGCAATGGGTTGGGGTGGCGTGTTAAAATCATACGCCGCGACAAAAGGGTTAATTAATCATCGTTTCCTTGTAATTGTGTCGTGAAAGTTGTGCAGCCAAAACAAAACATGTGATTATGAATTTGTGAGTGATAGTCATGGTAGGAGCCTAATTTGACTCATCTAAGTCGAGCATGCTAGGTTGGTTGGAAGAAAAAGACTAGTATTGCACTCAAGATCTTAAAACCATGGTGGTTGGTTTCCAAAGTTCAATTAAATTATCGATTAAATATTTAATATAAAAAATAATTATTAATTACCGAACTAACCCTATATAAAAACTAGGGTGCTCACAACGTGGAGCTGCACACTCGTCGTGAGAGTTCTGTCGTTTAGTATGTTCACATCGTTTGAGGCAATCAGAAAATTTTTTTTGTCAGAATTCTATGTCAGAGACTATCCTGTTGCTAGGAAGCCATGTGAGGTCTGTCTGCGGCAAAGCTGCTTAGTTTGTTTGGGCCACATGGATGCGGTCTTTCTTGGCCGCAGGGTGACTCTACAGCCTGATCACTTTTGAGCTTTTCTTTGGGGCGCATGGATGTATATTTTCCATGCTTCTACAAGAACTCTTTCAAAGTTTTCAAACTGATAAGTTTGGAATACTTTGAATAAGAAGCATGGAGGAAGAAGCACTTTGGCCGTTTGGCAGGAAGGTCGTATTGACGTTGGGCAGCATGAACGTTGGGCCGCATGGACGTTGGGCCATACGGGCATTGGACCGCATGTGCGAGCACTTCCAGGCTGTTAAATCGTCATTAACTAACAGATTTATTTTGATCTTTTAGTAGATTTTTCTTTGGATTGTGTGCCATCTCCTAATGTAGGGCCCGAGAGTCCGTCGTCATCATTTAAGGCTTCCAGCGTGGCACGAGAATTGAAGGGTCATCATCATCCCCTATAAATAGGGGTTTCGCCGATGAGAGAGAACTTTTCTCTTCCCACTTCTTCAACCCTGTACTCTTGTCGTCGACCGCTTGCTTATTTGCCATGGCCCCAAAAGCTTCATCCTCTGCTTCTGTCGCGAAGAAGATTGACAAGGAAAAGTGCCCTACTTCCACACCCGACGCCAAGGAGGATTCCTCATCTTTCCATGAGGACGTTCAAGTGGCTATCAAGGGTAAGTTTTGGAGGGAAAGAAGTACAGACGCATAAATACTTTGCATACAGTCTGCTGCATGATTTAGAACATGTGTGGATCCGTCCATATGACCATGTCGCATATTTTATGTGCGGGTCTAACTTTGGCCACATGCGTTGGTCTTGACTCAGCCGCATGGAGGTCCTGTTATGACTCGACCATATATAGGTCATGTTGTGACTCGGTTGCATGTGCCATTTGTGTCCCTTTATGCACTCAAGTTTATTTTTAATGTGCATGCCATCCCGGTAGCTCTAATCGTATTCTCATATCTAATTTTGTAGTAACTCTACCCATGGCTCCATCAGGGGAGGTGCTCGTGGGTCATGCTCATGCCGTACTAAACATAAGGTTCAACTATATAGTGGCAACTGTCCAGGCCCAGATAAACAAGGGCCAGTCTGAGGCGAGAATGAAGTTGATAGTAGACCAGTCTTCGTTCTTTCTGCTTAGCCAGTTGAACTCTGGGTCTATTGAGGGTTCGAAGGATGTTTCTCATTTGAATCCCATCTTTCTGTTTCGGGATGCTCTCACTATATCGGATGCTAAGGTAGTGAAGAAAAAGGAGAGCTTGACCTTCTCCTCTGGCGGGATGCAGATACATATACCTACGATGGATCACCACTTGCCTTTGTCGGCCTTCAATATGGTATCTCTCCTAAGGAAGATGTTGGACACCCTGAAGCCAGACCAAAAGGGAGCCCAAGTTGGCCGTATTCGTTTTAACTCTAAACTGAAGAGGGAAGTGGCGACTAAGGAATCGTTTTCTTATTCCCTTCGCGGGTTGGATCCTGGCACTTTCATCAGTGAGCGGGGGACGAATATTCGTATTTACGGAGCTGATATTTTTTTGAACTCGCTCGCAGACAAGGGGTCCTATCCAAAAGGGAAGATATGCTTGCTCAACTGGGTGCATCGTTCGTCTTCTTGGGTTGATTTGACCCTGTGGGTGCTAGGGAAGTTCGAGCTACCCCTAAAGGAGGACAACCTCTATTACACCATAAGAGGTTCCTGTTACGGTTTGGAGAAGAACCCGAAGTTGTTTGTAGCTTTGACCGAGATGTACAACTGTCACACCAGGACCTTTTTCACTCCTGGTGGGGAGATAGGACTTGCCCTCCACGAGATATACTATGTTTTGCGGTTGCCCTGGGGCAGCGAGACGTATGAGGAGTATACAACTAATAATAAGAAATTCGAGGAGTTGGAGAAACAACATCCCGGGTTTCTCGTAGTGTACCAGAAATTATTGTGCCATCATAGCACTTTTTAGCAAGTTTCGAAGAAGAATGACGGAAGCACAGAGGGGACGTTATCCCACACCAAGGCCTGGATCCATTATCTCTTAAATATTAAAGCTTTGGGTCAAGTCATCATTCGTAGCCCTCAAACACCAAGTAGTGTTGATGACCTAGTGCGCGAGACTAAGAGAACGACTGCCTCTAGTGAGGGGTTTGGTAGTTCCGGTGATACCTTCGCTACTTTTACTAGGATACCCAGCCACTATCTGATAAGGCTGTGCTGGCTGAATTCTTGATGATATTGCTGCGAACTTGTGTAGTTCCGGGGGGCTCCGGGTCGATCGAGAGGGTATGCCACAATCTCATCCTCCCCGTCGTGAAGTTAGTTTTCGGCCATCAGCTAGCTTTACTCCCAACGATGGTATGCAGCATCCATCGCAGGCTCCGTACTTTTATGAGCAAAATGATAGCTTATGGCGGCCCTGGGGATTTCAACCAGGTTGAGATGTCTTACCATTATCTAATGGGATGGCTGTTAATGCACTACTCGTCTTTGATGCATCCTGGAGTAGCAGAGACGACAACAGAGGCTGATGCTTTTATTCGCCAGTATGGTAGGATTCCCTGGGTTCATACTTAGGCTCCCGCCTGTCGGCATGCACTCGCTCGCATAACAGACTATTCCTTCTTTGTCTCAGTCTCGAGGTTCACAGAGGACAAAGTGAATAGGGTCCAGTGTGATGGTGGTGTTGACCGTCAGGTTCTGTCCCTGAAGCTCCTTTGTTGGTTACTTTCCATACGGCCTACCTATCTAGTATACTAGAACCGGAACCTCGTCTTTTTGGAATCTTACCTACCGAGTAGATTTGCTCGTCAGTTTGGATATAGCCAGCTCATGTTGAGCAATCTAAGTCCATGTCTAGGTTTTGAAGGTAGTGTTCTTGACGGAGCCCGAGCTTGGGACTATTACTCTTCCACTGGTACTCAGGTCCGGTTTACCCTGCCCGATGCTAAAGTCCTTGCACACATCCTCCATGCATCGGCCCTCTTTCATGTTGCCGTGAATGCTCCTCCACCTGGCTTTGACCGGGACACTAGCTTCATCGCTGGCACTAAGATGACGCCCTGATGCAGGGAGTCTAAGAAATATCGGGGAAAAGGTCGGGAAAAGGCTAAGCTTATCGACTCTGACCCAACTATGGGGGAAGATAATGCTTCCTGCAACCCCTCGCCTCTAGTGACCTCTCCGATGAAGCGTAGGGCCTCCCCAATACGGAGCCCTCCGTCCAAAAAGGGAAGACAGGAACCACCCGTAGCTGTGAGGCGGCGTTATAGGAAGTAGGTTGCTGTCAAGGCCCCTGTGCCGACTGGGGACGAAGAAGGAGGAACAGAAGAAGAGGAGGATGTAGGACCTATGTCTCGGGTGTCTTCTGACCAGAGCTTTTTCTAGATGCCAAGGCGGTATTCGTGCAACCTCTTAGTTTAATTCTTTTCGGTCCTCTCTATAAGTATCTTTCTTCTGGTATGTTTAAAAATTTGCAGACGCAGGAGGAGAGGGATTGACCCCAACGGTCTACGTCCGCTGAGGTTTCTTATGCGCAACCGGATAAAGAGATTCCTTTTCCTGGGTTCGAGGCCGCATAGCCTATTCCCGAGGACTCTGGTGGTTATGTCCCAGGGATTCACTAGTGGAACCGGCCACCTCCTCCACCTTAGTGGATGACTTGAAAGATCCGGAGGGAGTTCAGACCGTACTGGACGAGCGTTAGGTCCCATTATCCTCTCCGGGTATGTTATTTTGCAACCTTTCTTTGGAAGAGATTTTCTTGCTTCAGGTTCACATTCTCCGGGTGAAGTGAATTATTGGTTGTTCTGGTTCTGCAGATCCTACCTCTCCCTTGAAGGTCATGGAAATAACCTCGGAGGAAGGGGTCGCGGAAGAAGAGGGTAGTGAGCTCGTTACGGTAAGGTCTGAGTCCCTTCTTCGCTTTTCTGGAGGCGAGGAACATCCCGTCGTGCCCCCTACCGAGGCTTTGATGGGGGAGGTTCCTGTTGTTACAGGCCCTTCTGGCGTGATAGCTACTCTTCCACCAGTTGCTGCTAGGGGTTCCACGGCTGAAGCCTCTTTGGACAGTGGGGTAGTAAGCCGCCGCGATGAGGTCCTTGAGGCCGCTGGGTCGCTTTCTGAAGCTACCGCAATTTCATCTAGGGATGGTACACCGGTGGGGTCCGATATGGCAATGTGGCTCGTTACTCCTGTCCTTAGTCTCGGTACTACTCCTACGTCCGTGGTTTATCTGCCAAGTATCCAGGAACTTCATGCGTCCATGAAAGATTGGATCACCGACAGGCCTGCTGGTTTCTCCCCTACTGCTTCTTCGGCTTCGAGGTTTTCGAGGATCGTTGTGCCTCATGCTGCACTTGTGGCCTCTTCTTCAATCTTGCCGCCTTTGACTATGACTACGTTGGAAGAGATTGACAAAAAATGTCAAGCTCCCCATTCGGAGCTTCCACATGTTCTTAAAGTAAGGGATCGAGGGCGTGTTGGAGCGCAACAAATCTTTTGTCTAGGCAAGGCACTTTGTTGAGGGCCAGGTCCACTCTTTAAGGGACATCCTCGATTTCGAACAGATAACCGACTTTCTGGGCCATAAACTGGCGGAGGTGGAGAAATGCTTAACGGAGCTACGGCAGTACCAGCAGGCGGATATAGGAATGTTGATATCCCATGAATATAATGAGTTCTCAAAGAAGGTGGCGATAAAGAAGGCCTTCTTTGCTTACTCTATGGTGTGTTTGTAGCGGGATCTCTGGAATTTGCGGGAGAGGCATCACCGGCTGCGCGACCTCAGAGAAGAGTACCTCTCCCGGCAACAGGATCTGACATAGAAAATAAGAAAGCTCCAGGTCGAGCTTGATGTGCAGGGGAATATGCTGCGAGAGGCCCAGCAGGAGGAGGAGGTTATTCGCACCGAAGCGAGCCAGGTAGCACAAAATACGGTTCGCATTGAGGTTCTGGTGCAACAACTGGAGGACAGACACAAGTGATACGCCCGCTACGAGGATCCCAAGGTTATGGCTCAGGAGGTTGAGCACAGGGCCCATAGGTGCCTGGATGGACATATTGCTCGTCTACATGAGCGGATAACAGAGTTATGTTCTGACTCATAGCACCAGCAGTCCTTCTTTTGCTATTTTGTGTCCCCATTTTGCCTTTGAGATGGGGATCTTGACAATCCCTTGAATGTACTTTTGCTTTCAATTTCTCTTCGTAGAAAGAAATAAAAGTTATTCCATTTGTTTGAAATTGCTTGTGTAAGCTTTGAATACCGTACTAGAGGTAATATGGACGTAGTACAATATTGCAGCCTGTCTAGGACGTCCCACTGGGGGACTTAGGTAGATCTATTATTTGTTGTGCACGTTGAGGGAAAATAATAAGTTCAAAAACAATCCCTATCAGTGGTAATATGGACATGATAGATTTTGTGGACCCATTACTTTTTGTGCACCTGAGTGCAAGTAATAGGTTTGAGACAAGCCCTGCTAGAGGTAATATGGACGTGGTAGATTTTATGGACATAACACCGTTGGCGTAACTTGATAAGTACGGGTGATAAGTGGAGATGAAAACCTATATCAAAGGTAATATGGACGTGATGATCGATAGCCAAGACCTGGGACGTTTGCTCAAAGGGAATACGGATATGGCAAACTCAGCCGGAGAGAAATATTAGGACAGTAGTTCAGAGGTAATATGGACGTGAACCAATTATCCGAAAAACTCACGGAGGAGTGGTTTGATGAGTGTGGTCTATCCTGAGAGGTAGATAGACTTGAGTATTGCTCCGCTGGGGAGAGTGTTAGGATGATATCTCAGAGGTAATATGAACATGGCTAGTATCTAACGAAACTGGTTTTTGGGTGGTCCATGTGGTAGTGCGCAGATGGACCTGAGAACTGCTCCACTGGGGAGACATTGAGGATCTATTATCAGTTGCGTATCCAGGACTCTTGGATACAAATAATGACTTTTACAGAAATTTGTAGAGAAAGGGTAATGTTGTACATAGGCACTTAGTGAAGAATCAAGAGCGAGAGCACTGTACTTCTGGGTTATTCCGCTGGGGAAGAGAGGAGTACCAGTCTAGTTTAGACATAGTAATTTTTTAGGAACTTGCCGTTGATAGGCATCATAAGCAAGTCGTCATTGGGTTTTACTAGTCGGTAGGCGCCATTGGAGAATACGGACTCCACGATGAACGAGCCCTCCCATTTAGGCTAAAATTTGCTGGCCGTCTTGTGGGTCATGACCATCGATCTTCTCACAGTTAGGACGAGGTCTCCTACTTGGAAAGTTCTCTCCTTGACCCGTATGTTGAAGGCTCCTTAGAGACGCGCTTGATATAGCTCGATATGCTGCTGAGCTAGTAGGCGTTTCTCGTCGAGTGGTTCCAACTCTTATAGCCATCGACGGTAATTATCGTTCGCTGTTAGCTGGTTGGAAAGAGCCACACGGAGTGACAGAATTTGGATCTCGAGCGAGAGGACCTCTTCACTTTCGTACACCAGAGAGAAATATGTATTGCCAGTAGTTGTCCATACCGTCGTGCGGTAGGCCTAAAGACATTCACCCAGCTTCTCATCCCAGTCACACTTATTGGAAGAAACGAACCTCTTGAGAAGCTTTATGATGGTCTTGTTGAAGGCTTTTGCCAGACCATTTGTTGTTGGGTTGTAGGCAGTCGATGCCATATTTTGAATCCAATTTTTGTCACAAAACCGGTAGAAGGCATTACTTGCAAACTGTGAACCGTTGTCATGGACAATCCTCACGCTCCGGTCTCCCGCAAGTTCGATCACCCTCGTTGGACGTGAGATCACCATGCCAACGCTCCCTCTGGATAATCGTCCCAATCCAGATGTGCCGTATGTATGAGCATAGAGTTACGCTCGCACAAGACAAGAACGTCGAATAATATGGTTATCTTCGGCACGATCGAGACACCTTATCATTTCACTTTTGCTCCATCCAAGTTATATATAAAATCTATCAAGTCATGTTTATTCATGCAGTGATTATAATTCCTCTAACAAAATTATCCCACTTCAATGTTACCGTTCGATAAATCTATAGTCTACTTCTATCATTCCTCAAGAAACTAAGTTTCAATATTCAAGCCTAAGTCTATGCACTTTTGATGCGTTCTATTCATCAAGTTCATTTGGAATAATCACCGAACACGTTCCCGTGAGTTCGATCACCCCGCCGTACGTGAAATCACCATGCCGGCTCTCCCGCAGGATAATCGTTCTCGTTGGGGCTAATTTTAAAGGTTATCGTTTTGAACTATATTCAAGATCGTTCTTCCAAACTCCAAGTCAAATCCGTTATCGCTTGTCTCTTTCATCGAACTACAATATTTATTCTCGGGCTAACTTATATTTGAGCGATATTGTATTCAAGTTCAATCCGTTTGTTTCAATCCAAAATTGCTCGCATGATCCTCCAAGTTTCCAACAAGTTTCCTTAACCAAGATATCAATTTCTATTTACATGAATCCCTAATTGATATAAGCCGTATCATTTATTCAAGACATTCTCAAATTCGTTCAATCCAATTATCGCACGAGACCTATGAATTCATTTGAACATTTCTAAATGATCCATACACTACTCAGAAATCGAGTCACCCAATCAAATCCTCAATTAATGTTTGCATCAATCGCTAGCATATTCACCTAGTCGTTCCTTAGAATTCCTGCAGGATACTTAAGCATCGCCTGATAAATCTTAGTCTCTTATATATATATATATATATATATATATATATATATATATATATATATATATATATATACATATACATACATACATATATATATATATATATATATATATATATATATATATATATATATATATATATATATATCCTGTTGATAGTCATCCAAGTAAACAATATTCAATTTGTATCTTCC
The DNA here is from genome assembly GCA_036927795.1 of Iris macrosiphon. NCBI lineage: Eukaryota > Viridiplantae > Streptophyta > Magnoliopsida > Asparagales > Iridaceae > Iris > Iris macrosiphon. Next base: position 104,823,050 of record JAYESA010000010.1, on the reverse strand, counting down.
GACATAAAATACCGTTCGAGCTATTCTCCAAAATCCAAGCACGATTTTTAATATTCGCCTAAGCGATAAATTTGATAATATTTCTATCGATTGCCATTCTAAGTCTGACTTGTCCTTTATCTGAACGATATCCTAATCTCGTTAGCAAACTAGATTGCACCAAAGGGTCTTGGCACGCGATACTCAATAAAACTTAGCCGAAAGGCTGTGTGTATAGCTAACCGTTAAACGATATTCTATTTCGCACATTAACCAGCTGGGTAATCATGTATAGGTATTCGGGTTTGCACATAACTTATAAATTCTAGCAGGAGTCTATTCCTACCAAGCCTAACACAGGTCGACACAAAGGCCTTACATTACGATTTTGTACAAGCAATCATATCATTCATATGCACTTTTTGAAAGTCTTTAGACTCATTGTTTGGAACATTTTAATTGGGTCAACGAGAGAGAGTGTATGCACATAACCCACGAACGAGCTTTTAAAACTGAGAAAATTGAAACGAAGTCCAAAGGCGTAAAGCCATGCTCTGATACCAATATGTCACACCCCGATCTCCCACAGGCAATCGGTCATCCCCGCTAGGCGCGAATCACCGTGCCAGCGCTCCCGCGGGACGATCGCTTGACCCATCTGGGCGTAATGTAGCACGAGCGTAAGCCGCGCTCATGCAAGGACGTGATATGAACATGCGGTAACTAAGCCACAGAGTCGCACAGATTATCCGAGTGCTGCAGAATATGAAATGTACAGGCAATTGGTAACAAGTTCACAGAGTCGTCAATAGCGGAAGCATTGAATAACACAAGTATAGAAATAAAATAAGCTCTTTATTGATATTGAACAAGTATTACAGACGGCGCTAGGACGAGATTACAAGTCGCTCAGGCCTCTCTCTCTGAAATAGTAAAAGTGTGCCAAGTGGCTATATTTGTGGAATGATATATAGGCGATATTCCAACATTATATCTTCTATATGTGCTTCAGTTCTGGACACAACGCTCCAAGGCTCCAGAGTGAACTCCATGCCTTAGCATGCAAGAAGGAGGCATCCGCACCGAACGAGGTTCTTCCGTACCCTGCAAGCAATCTGGTGGGTTATCAGTACATGAATGCACTGGTAGGGAGGCTTCTCGCCCGCTCGATAAATCCAAACACGTTATATAGGTTCTGTGCACCAACTATTAAGTTTTCTTTCTATTCTTGCCTTAGGATCAGTTTTATGGCAATGATAAAAAGCCTAACTCATGTGGCAGTACGCCGTACGATATAAGAAACACGGCGAGACTTACCAACTTACCATTCGACCTTCTCTGTCCAAGGAAAACTAAGTTAAATCAAGCACAAGCATTTATTATGAAATTCAGGGGCAAATAGCATATGCAAACACAAGTGTCGTGAGTGAGATTATGTTTTGGGTGCACGATTACACGGATTATCAGGTATTTGCATAAGATGTTCAAGTGTTCAATGGATTGCTCAGGTTGTTCAATTTGTATAGATGTCTTATACTTATTATCGTTCAGGTGTTTCCCGATTTCTGGATACAATGCAATAACTCGCACGCGGATTGTCACTAAGCGAGGATGACTTATCTATATGAACTGATGGTCGCTGGAATAGCCATAAAGGACGAGTTATAGTCGATGACGAGGATGGTATGCAACAAAAAGCACGTGAGGTGCTGCAAGCCATCCCGTCCAAGCACATAAGAATATTACCCTTCTAGCGAGAATGGTGCAGCGTGAAGCGCACATGCCATCCTGCTACACGTGACATGAGTTCCATCCAGATCAGATCAGCCACGGTGCCCCGGAGACCGTCCGTGGAACGAGACCCGAAGATCTCCCTTGTTTCCAAGTTGTCCACGACATGCAAGTCTTGGGTCTTCCAAATTCACACAACTTGACATGATAATCCATGATTCTTTTTCTGAACGAGCATTTCTCCACGAGCTGTGATTCTTGATTTGCTTGACATGATTCTCGTTCAGATGTAAACTTGACATGATTCTCGTTCAGATTTTAACTTAACATAATTCTCGTTCAGATTTTAACTTGACTTGATGCATTCTCCTGATTCGGGGATTGCCTTGGCGACCTAATGGTCTCGGATACTTGCAGGTTCATATTGCATAGAAGAACTATTTGATAGTCTTCTGGCTAACAAGATGCATGCACGATACGCGATAGTGTTACTTGATTGTGGCATAAGTTTTATTGTAGCAAGTATTGGATCGAGGCAACAGTACAAGTTAACATATAAGCAGGCAAGCATGCATTCACATAGAACATAAACATTTACGTTTGGCACGGGCCTAAGGGTAAAATAAGGAGTGAAACCGTAAGGGACATACCGAGCGACATGATCTAGGGACGTACAGTGTAAACAAGTGAACAGTGCACTACGAAGAGTATATATCGTTCTACTCGAGGCATAGCGGTGTCTACTTGCACAAGGCAAAGGTAGCATACGAGGGTCCATTTATAAGCAAAGTTTTATTTTCATGTTCTAACACAAGCAATACAAGTTGGGATTATTCCCTTAGCTAGGTGTGTTGTATTCTTTATTAGCATGCAGGGGATGATTCACCTAGCAACTAGCATGTATCATCCATATTTTAAGTGTGATGGCTAAGCAAAGATAAGTTCATCGTAGCCACCCACCTTAGCGATGATTTACCTCGGTTGAGCGATACTCCGAGCAAGCCTCTGAAAGCCTAAGCTGGAACTCCTGAAGGGCCAAGTCGGGAAATTCTTTACCTCAAACGAGTATTCTCGCTGAGCAAAGTGGGTCGGATCGTTGTACTTGCGCCATTTGAATCGGCAGTCTGCTTGAACGGAATGGGTCATTACAGTTCGTGCGAGTTTAGACAGAGGTGACAGTGAGTGTTCCAGAAGTTTTTCGTAAACTTGCTGATTCCTGGAAGCAGATCGTGTGGGGGCAAATCTTGATTTGAGCAACGATGATCTTTATCACCCCAGCAAGCAAAGTCTCTTATTCTTCTTCTTCTTCTTCCTTCTCTCTTCTGTGAGTTGTAACTCTGTTCTGTCTGTTTGCAACTGCAATTGCAAGAAAGAACAAGAGGTTCCTTTTCTGGTTATTGTTATATCAGCAGGTTGTAATAGGATCCCTATATATAGTTCTTCGTGGAGATCAAGAATAGTCAGAGAGAAAACTTTTGTGTGAACCTCTGATCTCGACCACGCGGTGCTCCATCATTGATTTAGCCTCGGAAATAACAATACTTATATAAGTAACATGTGTATATACGTAACTACATGCCTATAATATAAATATTAATATTAAGGAATTAGTTTCTACATATTTATTTATGATAATAATGATCGATACAATACAATTAAAATTGTCATATTAGGGAAAATTCCAACCGATTCAAAATTTAAGATTTGAAATTTTGAGGGAGTTTACAGTGTCAGACACGAATGTGGACAGATTTCGGAGTTCGAATCTCGAATGAATCACACTGTCTGCTTGGTTGGTCCAACCAAGGGTGAAGAATCTCGTTGGAATGGTAGCATGTTCTAGTGAAAGACAGAAGTCGGGGATAGGTGACACGCCCTAATCCTACATGACCAAACATCCTCGATCCCTGGTTATGATGCCACACGAGACTAAATTGTGCTTGCGCAAGGCAAGCACCGAAACAGCCGACCGAAATGCTAAGTTACAAAGTCGTACAGATAGTCCCTAAGAAAAAGTTGAATAAACACATGTATGAAATGAAACAAATCTCTTTATTGATATTAAAGAAAGGTAACAATGGTGCTAGGCCAAATATTACAATCGCTCAAGCTCTCTTTCACATTATAATAAAATTGTTCCAAACGACTTACAACTTTGGAATTGATACAATAGGCGATATTCCAATATATTATATCCTATATAAGTTCTTCAGCTCCGGCCACAATGCTCCAAGGCTCCAGAGTGAATCAACATCTTAGCACGCACGAAGGGAACTCCGCACTGAACGAGATACTCCCGCACCCTGCAAGCAATCTAGTAGGATATCAGTATATTGAATACACTAGTGGGGAGGCTTCTCGGCCACTCAACAAAACCAACACATTCATTATGTTATGTGCACCAACTTATTATGTTATCTTTCTAATCTTGTCTTAGGATCAGTTTTATAGCATAGGAAATGTAAAGTACTCATGTCACGTCACGGGCATAACATATTTGTCCCAAAATAAGTAACATGATTTGTCTTACCCTCATTTATCATTCGTCTTTTCCTATCCAAGGATACAACAATATTAAACAAACATATGTAATGAAACAGAGAAAAACAACCATGTAAACACTGTCTTGAACGTGTCTATGCTACAAACATGTTTACTCGAACTATATAGTTGTGTTATACTCAAATATGTATTGCATGAAGTACGTGCATCCATTCTTTAACAATTAACGACCTGAACATGGATTGTCGTGCATCCATTACTTGCCTTTATTCTAAAGACTTACATGCGGATTACCGCTAGAGAGCCGACTTAATCTATATGAAAATGTCACTGGCACCATAAGCCATTATGGACTATAGTCTGAGTAGGCGACGATGATTGCAGCACAGGTAGCGAACCCAGCTACAAGCTCCCACCTTACCCGTGCTAGTTTGCTAGCACAACTATCTGTTGTTCCTTCCAGGATCAGATTGGTCCTAGCACCCCGACAACCATTCGTAGGAACCATACACCTTGTGCACAAGTTGTCCGTGACCATCCATTTTCTTATTTTTCTTTATCTCTTCTTTTGTACTTCTCAAACCATAATTTGAATGTCAAACTATACTAGGCTCCCCGAGCCATTCCTTCTTTCTATGTTTTACTATCTTTATGCAGTTTCCGGTATAAAAACTGCCTTGGCGACACAATGGTCCCTAAAACTTTCTATATTTTACTTCTGACTCAGAATGACTACTTGTTAGCCTTCCTGTCTAAACTGAATGAACTATGTTCCATGAAGTGATCCAAACCCATGGCATAATCTATATGACAAGCATTAAAATCATACGATGGTATATATTACGACGCATAAGAAAATCTAAATGACAGCATATGAAAACTCTACTTGCACAAGTAAAACACATAAAAATTTCTCTCTCCAACAGGTTTACATTCCATGTTCTATACAAAGTGATACAAGATGAGATTATTTCCTTATCTATGTGACTTCATCTATTCTTTTATTAGAATGCATTAATGATTTGCCTAGCGACTAGCATGTATTGTCCATGTTATTAAGTGTGAAATCCAAGAAAAGCAGGTTCATCGGAGCCACCCACCTTAGCAAGGACTTGCCTCGGCCGAGCAGGACTCCGAACACAATGTTGAAAATTCAAGTCCGAATGTCGTTTGCACCAATGCTTCATCTTGCTGAGTTGAGCGGAACGGGTCATTACAACAGGCAACGAAGACTTGTTGTGAGGTTGATCGTCATGAACTTCGGTCGTGGATGTGTCAATGATGTCGGTAGGATCCCGATGGTTCAGAAGGTGCTACGCATGGCAGCTAGTTTCGACGTGGTGGTCGAGGAGCTGGAGACGACAGAAGATGCAAAGCAGCTCGGGCCAAGGGGGAGCAGGAACTATGTCACGGGGCAACTGGCATGGAGTCAAGTTGAGGAACCATGAGGGCCAATACCCCTCATCATAATGGAGAGAGATTGCTAGGAGTCCAGTCTATGACAGTTGGGACCAAACTCGGGCCGAGTTCGGTCCGGTCGAGTTCGATCAGAACTCAGGTAGTTTTGTGACAGAACCTTTGGTAGGGTCCAAACGAACTCAAGCTGAGTTCGGTTCGATCGTTGATTGACGGGTTTTAGGTTTTAATCAGGACGATTGGTTTCATGCCAACGGTCAGGATTGGTGCTGGACTATTTTATGTTTTCTTTTGACCGAAAATAGGATTTCTTAACCTATTTATATGTGTTGAGGGTAGAGACATAGGAAGAGCACACACGGGCGATCATGTCCATAGAAAATCTAAGAGAAAGTTCGTACTTTGCTCTTAGGACTTGTCGTTCGAGACAGCAGGAAGAAGCGATATGTTCGTGGAGTCATTGTCCTCGATCATGAAAATCGCTACGCTGTTGGGTGAGTGATTTCAAGGTATAATATCTATCTTTCTTCTTGAGTACGGTGAGAGGGTTGAACCTTTGGAAAAATGGTTCAACAATATTTTTATTCAATCTTATAATTTTACCTGAGTTATATAGATTGATATTTGTCTAGGTGACGTAGTCACCGAACATATATACGTTGTTTGACCTATCCTGGCGTTCGTGGTAGATTGATTGGTTATCTCAGGTGGGTTGGTCCTAATTTTCGCTGTTGTCAGTTTCAAACACGGTATTGGAGTGCAGTATCGTCGTTCCGGTCCCAACATAAACAAGGTACTAGAAGATTGCCTCTCGACAAAATATATATATAAATATAGAAAAATGAAACAAAAAAGAAAAGAACAGAGTCTCTCTCTGCCATGTACCAATTCTAAAACTCAAGCAATTGGGAGCATTTTTACCACGTAGAAATCTCTGAAAACTACCAAAAGACCATGAGAATTCCATTTCAACAGCAACAATACCAGCCCAAACTTTTTTGCCGATGTTACAATTTCCAAGTAGATCCTCTTAATCCTCTAATGGACAATACCAAATCCAAATCCTCGCTGTCGCTACAAAAAGGGTTGCTCTCAGAAAGAGGTCTTCAGTGGCATCCGTCTCCTCTTCCATGATGGTGTCTAAGCTTTTCGATACTTTTTGCTTCACTACACTGACCATCTGGGAAGGAGCTACTTCGATTGCGTACTGCCGTAAGTTTGCTTTGGCCATTAAGAGAAGATTGATTAATGCTACGAGGACGGAATATTATTGAATCTGACACTATTATGTAGTATGTGTATGGCACAACCAGTGAATTTATACCTAGTTTCTGAGCAATTTTTTGCTTTCACGAAAGTCCGATGCACCTTCCTTCGGCATTTGATTGATCATTACTGCACCACGCGCTTGAGTTGAGTGAAAGAAACTGGACGGCCGTGGCTTTAACTTGACCGTCCAAATAGAGCCACGCGTCCATCGCTACTTGTGCATATGGAACGATGGTTAGGGCCACAACGTTTGGCAACTTCTACGATCTTATTTTGTTGGCATCCGAAAGAATATCTGAGTGTGTCCGGTATGTTTAGGGATCGCAATCTGAGGTCTTTTTTTATCTTTTCTTTAGAAATTTTTAATTTTTATCAAATTTTCTTTTTAGTGGTAGAAAATGCCAGTAATATAGTCGTGATACATATCTGAGGTGGACAGTTTAGTTCTAAATTTTCTAATAAATGCAAAATATTAGGAGAAAAAGTGAATGATTGGGGTGGGTAAAAAAATTATTTTTCTTTCTATTTTTTTTTTTGGAAATTAATTTTCTTTCATAATTTTTTTTTTTTGCATCCAAACACATAAGATGAATGAATTTTCTATTACAAGGGTCCTTTTTCAGCAAACCAAACGTGGTCTTAGAGGGAACTTAAATCCAACCCATTTAAAGATGGTTCAAGTTATTCCGTTTTATTTAATCCATTTAAGCAAGTGGATCTGAAGTGAACTTATTTTCTATCGACTTGCAATAATTTAAATATATTTGTTCCTAAGGTTCCACATATTTATTTCTAGTTTCTTCCTTGATTCTTAGTTCTTTGAAACTTTAATAGCTGTTAAAAGCAGGTTACACTGATTAATAAAATTGGAACACCTCAAATACATAGGTATAGCGATGCTCGAAGACATCGTTGATCTATCGCTAAATGAGAAAAGGGATGGTAAAAGTTATCAGGAATCTGCAGGTCGTTGTCAAAAATGCGTCGCCAAGTAGTCATTACGTCGACTACTCCCCAATGAGGTAGGGCGGACAGTTACCAACGAAAGAGACAAACAAGCGACGTACGTTCAATACTTGGCGATTACTTGGCGACATCTTTACTAACCGGCGACGACCTTTCAAGTCGCTCAACGACGACTGACTGATGCCATTGTGATTCTGATACACGTGCTGGTTTTTATGCGGAGCTGGAGTTACATAACACCTATATTGGCACTTTTTTTTCAAATCCCAAAGGAAGACGTGGATGGCACTATATGAGATGCGGCGGGTATCAAGGTTACCCATGGGAGAGATATTGTACGAGTAATATACTCCAAGCAACAAAGAGATTGCCGGGACGGATGAGGCCTTTTATGAAACATACATAGAGTTGATGTGTCATTACCACATCTTTTTGAAGGTCACCAGTGAACGGAGCAGGGTTAACACTCACTACAAAAATATTGTAATTTAGCAATGAAAATATCCGTCGTTATAATGTTGTTTTCCGTCGCTAATCATAAATAGCGACGAAAAAGGCCCGTTACTACATCAAATATCGTCGTCAAGCTTTTGTCGCTAATTCGTCGCTACAATGACAAATTAGCGACGGAACCAATCCGTCCAAAAGCAGTGACGACATTAGCGACGGATTAACAATTTTTTCTGATAATTTTTTGGGTTCATCTTTGGTATTGGATAGTACGTTAGCGACGAAAATGTTCTATATTTTTGTCGCTATTCCGTTGCTATTGTCATAATTAGCAATATTTTTAGCGACGGATTAGCGACTTTTTCTAATATATTTTTTGGCTCATTTTTATATCAAATAGTAGGTTAGCGAGGGAAATCCAACTATACTGGAATCTTCCAGTTTTTCTTCGCTAAGTCATCGATATTCGTCGTTATACCGTCACTAAGCTTGCCATTATTTCCAGATTCAATTATTTCTGCTATGCTCATATCTGAAATAATACATATATGTAAATATATAGCAGATGCATCATGATTGTATTGATGATCTGTTATAGCTCATCAGGAGAAATACCAACCGGAGCAGGAGCAGAAGCCGGAGGAGCAGCTGGAGTAGAAGCATGAGATATAATGGAAGCAGAAGCCGGAGCAGTGGTAGGAGCACGAGAATCTCTCAACTATGTCATCTGCCTTTGTAGGTCGTGCATAATCAGCGTGGTCTGCTCCATAGGGAGAGCGCCAAAAGGAATGTCGAGGGCGGGCTGTGATGATGCAGGTGGAGCTGGAGGAGGAGCTATGGAGTAAACTGTCACTCCCCGTTCCCGATATACGTATTTGGGATGTATTATTTATTGTTTGCATGATAATTAGGTTGCATGGAGAATAGACTTATTCTTTGGTTTAACTTGGTTCATGGTTTATTTATGTGGTTGGGTTTGGTCATGATTTGAACCCATGGTCTTGTCACGACCCGCACCCAAAATTTGGGACACGAGTACGTGGGTACGTCCAGCCTACGCCGCAGCATCGGCGATAGAACGTTGTCTAGGTCATAATACTAGCTAATCAATCTCACATGAATATCCAACTCCATAAGGAGACACAGATATCACAATATAATATGGAAATACTCAATCACAGAAACTAAAGCACAATAAGATATCGAAGAAAATAAATGAAATACAACACAAGTCTAAACAACAAAATAGTCTAACCTGCAAACAATAACATCCAAATCTCCAAGTGTGCCGGAAACAAGTCCTCTAAGTCGCAGTCTAGAAAAATATTTCCAGTCAGGATGGAGCGAAGTACAAGTACTAACAGCAGTTCCATGTATATTGACAAAAACTATAATACAGTGTAAAGAAATACAAGATGGATATATATACTAGAAATAAGAATACTAAAGATAATGAAGTACTAGAAATAAGAAATGCTGGAGCATATATCATCATCAATGGTACACTAGCAATGAACAGAAATACTAGTGCATGCTAGAATAATGAACTGGAATATAAGTGAATGCTAGAACAATAACTAGAATATATGGAAATGCTAGATCAATAAACTAGAAATACATGTATAGAATATCTAGCTAAGTGTGTGAAACATCAGTATATCATATGATTGGCTTGGGACTGATCAGGCTTGTTACATATGATTAGCTATGATTCATGTAAGGTCAAGCTAACCATCCGGATAGCTATGATGCAAGCAATAGTTAGACTAATCATATATAACAGGCTATGAGACATGTAATGGTCAGGCTGCACCCGACGTGAGGTGTGGGGTGAGCTATGATTCATGTAGAGTTGGGTATGATCACATAATCTACTAATATCTCTCTGTCCCCAGCTAGCACGATGGATCCCAATCACGACTCCTCGTGACAGGTCTCGATGATGCCAACTTGTGTATCCACAATGTCATAATCATGTACGCTATACAACTATAATCATAGATATGATCAATATAATAAAAACTGTCAGAGAATGTACTCGCCTGTGGTCCTCTGCTGGCAATACCAATATCTTGTTTTCGAAGTCTTGTCTGAATAATCCAACAGTCCTATAGACATTTAATAATAATACAACATCAGTCATTACACTGGCATACATGCAATCATAAATACACTGAACTCAGAACTACGCTAGGGGTGATATTGGTCAACTAGCAGGGTCAATTGGGCGCCTAAATGCACGGATGTCACATCTTCGAATGCTGTGCAAAATCAGACAGTCAATCACTAACACAAGTCTAGCCAGTACGTCAGTGTACACAAGGCAGTCAACTCATAAATTCTTAGGGTCATACAGTCAAACGTAAATACGGGATATCCATAATTAACACTTATGGTCATGTGCAATTATACAGGATACCTACTACTAACACTTATGATCATTCAATATCTATAATACAGTTATACGTATTACTAGCATTTAATTTCTATGGAATCTATATATAATAACTACATATTATATGCATACACGCACGCACACTAGCTACTAGGTTTACTAACACAGGGTCACGATACCACATTTAACAAACTCCCATAAAATAACATGCTAAACCTAATACCATTCACACATGTATACATAAATCACGAAAGAGAGCAAGCCTGAACCTGTGCGTTAGCGTGCACGTGCACGAGGTCGATGGAGGCTGATGCTGACCGGAGACGGCGAGGTGAGATGGGTCGATGATGACGACGACGACGATGATGATGATGATGATGATGATGTCACACCCCAGTCCCAAAATACGTAGGACTAGGAATACGTAACATGCCAGCTGCGCATTCGACCAGACTTTGGTCCGATTCGAATACGTATAAGCTGTACTAAAAGGGTCACTATCTATATAATCAAGTGAATATAAATATCTATACCTCAATCCACAATGAATAGAATATACAAGAATGAGCTACATGTGCTAAAGTCGGCCGCCAGTAACCAATAAGCTCGAATAGACTCGATAAAAGAATATGAGTCTATAAAACTAGGCTATATCAGCAGATGAATAAACAATATGAATAATAACCAATATTCCGGAAGAAAATAATGTAAGTACCTGGCACCAATTCCTGCATGACAAAGCAACACATATCAGTACCGCAGACAGGCTCCATGTAGCGCCCCGTTCTCCCGATGCGGAGAGCGCGGCTAAGAAACACAAGTTGGTATCGTTCGATCGGGATAGATTGAATTAAGAACTCGTCCTCGTTATGGATTTGTTTCTTCGGAATTGATTCTCATATTCAGTGGACTGCGCCCCAAGGATCGGCTTAGCGGCAGAGTCAGGAGGGACCTCTCCGCTGCTATCTTTTATTGCCTCGGTTTTCGATGTCGCTTGTTGCTTTCGTGCTTTGAGTTGGTTTTGGGACTTGCTTGTTTTCTTGAACGGTTTCGATGGTTTTCATTGTTTTCGTTCATTGACTTGCACTTCTATTCCGAGATTGGAAAGAGAGGAAGAAGTATTAATCGAGCTGTTCATGTGCAGGTGAACGAGCAGTAGGCGGCTTGCGAGCGGAGTCGTGAAGCGCCTCTTTCCTTCTTCTTTCCAAAATCTAAGTGAGTGGCTACCAACCCGATTAGCTAGTCCTGCTTCCAAGCTTCACAGCTAATAAATATGCACTCTTCTATGCCCCGATCAAACGATACCAAATAATAATAAAAGAAACCAAGATAAAAGACAAATATACTTGGTTATTATGCTTGTCAATCAAACCTGTGAACTGTTGCCTTATCGTATGCTTGTTCGTGCAAATGTTCTATAAAACGTGCTAAGTATAGAACACATCTTGTATATGCATAATTGTTCAGGGAGGCTATGTTAAATGAATCATGCATTACTGCTTGTCGTGCACTCGTGTTCTTGCACTCGTGTTCTTGCAATCGTGTTGCCTCAACTGCATGAATTGTTAACTTGTTAATCGTGTTCGATCATGGACAACTTGTGCACAAGGTATAGTTCTGCGGACGGTCGCTGGGGCACTGGCACCGATCCGATCCGGGCGAAACTCGTGTATAGTCATCGTGTATGGGATAAGATGGCTTGCAACGCCTCGTGTACTATCGTTGCATGCTATCCTTGTCTCGGACTAGTCCATTATGGCAACCATGCCAGTGATCATCGTGTATATTTAAACCTGTTGCATACTAACTTGTATCTTCATGGCAGGGAAGGCATGGTAAGTATTGTGCAGGTAATTCAGACGGTCAGGTAAAATCCACCTAACGGTGGCACGTTCATTTCAGTAAATTCAATATGCTGCTTACTTGTAAATGAACTAAGGCAAGATAGAAACCCACAAATATGCATGCTTCACTAAACAACGTGTTGATTGGTATAGTCAGGCTAGCTCGCCTTCACCAGCATGTTTCGATATGCTGACCCTCGTTGAAACAGGTTCTCCGCACCAAGGCGAACCGAGCGAGGAGCCAAAGTCGTCTACCCGATCCAGTCCAACTGTTGGCGCATCTTCACCGCGCCCTCGAAGCCTTTTGAAGTCCGAAGCTGCAACTCTTCATACACAAATGCAGCTCCGTGGCAAAGCTATCCTCCAGCCTGGAGGTCTTTATCATTTTGAGTTTATAAAGGGATGTAATATACAGGACTGCTATCTCATTTTGAGTCATCTCTTTTGTAAGCCGTTCGGCATATTAGCTGACTCGTTCAGGAGTTTGTAATAGATGTTCATTATCAATAAAGAGAACTTTTCTATGTTTCAAATCTGTGTTTCAATTTATCTGCGTACTCTGAATATGTGCTTGCTATGCAAATCATTAAAGCCTTGTGCGGGCGCAACTCCAGGCCCGCACGGCGGTCACGATTCGGGGGACGCCTCAAGTGATTCTACGGAATTGGGTCATGACATAGTGGTATCAGAGCACAGATTCAAAGTTCCTTAGACTTCGTTCTGAAAAAGTTCCTTTAACGATCAAATTCCTGTGCGAACTCTTGAACTCGCTAGGCCAAAATGAGATACGTTCATGCAATAAGTCCATAATACATTATGATCCTAATGTAATTTACCTTCTTTTGAAGGAGTGGCTCCAGCGCAATCTGCAGCGCAAACACCGGACGAAATGCAAGGCCAAGAAAGTAGTTCGGATACTTCGGGAAGTTCAGAGAGCCAGCGAGCCGTGCCAAGCATCGATCCCGTTCAACGAATGTTGCAGATGTTGGAGGCAAACCAACAAAGGGACGAGGCTCGCTATGAACGGGCCGAGAAGCGGGCGGAAGAGAGTCAGCTCAAGTTTTAAGACAATATAGAAGCACGATTCTCAGTCCAACAAAAGCAGGTAGATACCCTGCAGCAGATCATTCAGACTTTGGCATCCAACCAGTCCGCGGCAACGCCAGCGACTCCGGTGGAACAGCCCGTGCTTGAAGTAGAGACGCCGCAAATTCCAAGGGCGAGGGACGTGACTGCCTTCGACTTTGGCCACTTCAAGAAAGTCTGTAATACCCCATTCAACGGAACTGAGGACCCAGTCGTAGCTCTAGATTGGTTGGCCGAACTTGAAGATCACTTCGCTCTGCTAGAGGTCCCCGAAGAGAAGCGCGTCGCCTGCGTGCAACTACAGCTCCGCCTCAACGCACACGATTGGTGGGACGTGCATCGACGATCTCTCCAATTTAATCACGGAGAGGAGCCGATCTCGTGGACGACTTTTCGTGCCGCGTTCGAAGAGGAGTTTGTACCCCCTCCAGTACAACATCAAATGGAAAATGAGTTCATGCAACTGAGACAAGGCGGTATGACAGTTAAAGAGTACTCCGCCGAATTCAACCGACTCTCCAAATTCGCTAGGGCCTATTTACCTGATGCAGCGAGTCGAGCTAGAAGGTTTGAAGGTGGATTACGCCCTGCCATCCATTCGCACGTAGCCGTTCCTCAGCATCGTACGATGCGTGAAGTCATGAATCACGCCCTATCGCTTGAACCTCACTATCCTCACGTTCCTGTCGGTGCTGTGCATACCTACACTCACAAACGCCAAACCAACGATAGAGGAAATACTGCTGCAAAATGCCCTAACAACGGAGGGCACCAAAGAGGAAACCCAGGGCCATCGTGTAATTTCTGTAAAAAGCGTGGGCACACTGCCAACAATTGTCGTTTGAGACTTGGGTTATGCCTAGCGTGTGGACAATTAGGCCATGCCATTAATTCCTGTCCGAACCTTCCTGATCGTCGTCCCCAACAAAATAATCCCTAACGGTAAGTTCTACCCTAAGTTTCGGGACAAAACTTTCAATTAGTTGGGTAGGATGTAGCGCCCCGTTCTCCCGATACGGAGAGCGCGGCTAAGAAACACAAGTTGGTATCGTTCGATCGGGATAGATTGAATTAAGAACTCGTCCTCGTTATGGATTTGTTTCTTCGGAATCGATTCCCATATTCAGTGGACTGTGCCCCAAGGATCGGCTTAGCGGCAGAGTCAGGAGGGACCTCTCCGCTGCTATCTTTTATTGCCTCGGTTTTCGATGTCGCTTGTTGCTTTCGTGCTTTGAGTTGGTTTTGGGACTTGCTTGTTTTCTTGAACGGTTTCGATGGTTTTCATTGTTTTCGTTCATTGACTTGCACTTCTATTCCGAGATTGGAAAGAGAGGAAGAAGTATTAATCGAGCTGTTCGCGTGCAGGTGAACGAGCAGTAGGCGGCTTGCGAGCGGAGTCGTGAAGCGCCTCTTTCCTTCTTCTTTCCAAAATCTAAGTGAGTGGCTACCAACCCGATTAGCTAGTCCTGCTTCCAAGCTTCACAGCTAATAAATCTGCACTCTTCTATGCCCCGATCAAACGATACCAAATAATAATAAAAGAAACCAAGATAAAAGACAAATATACTTGGTTATTATGCTTGTCAATCAAACCTGTGAACTATTGCCTTATCGTATGCTTGTTCGTGCAAATGTTCTATAAAACGTGCTAAGTATAGAACACATCTTGTATATGCATAATTGTTCAGGGAGGCTATGTTAAATGAATCATGCATTACTGCTTGTCGTACACTCGTGTTCTTGCACTCGTGTTCTTGCAATCGTGTTGCCTCAACTGCATGAATTGTTAACTTGTTAATCGTGTTCGATCATGGACAACTTGTGCACAAGGTATAGTTCTGCGGACGGTCGCTGGGGCACTGGCACCGATCCGATCCGGGCGGAACTCGTGTATAGTCATCGTGTACGGGATAAGATGGCTTACAACATCTCGTGTACTATCATTGCATGCTATCCTTGTCTCGGACTAGTCCATTATGGCAACCATGCCAGTGATCATCGTGTATATTTAAACCTGTTGCATACTAACTTGTGTCTTCGTGGCAGGGAAGGCATGGTAAGTATTGTGCAGGTAATTCAGACGGTCAGGTAAAATCCACCTAACGGTGGCACGTTCATTTCAGTAAATTCAATATGCTGCTTACTTGTAAATGAACTAAGGTAAGATAGAAACCCACAAATATGCATGCTTCACTAAACAACGTGTTGATTGGTATAGTCAGGCTAGCTCGCCTTCACCAGCATGTTTTGATATGCTGACCCTCGTTGAAACAGGTTCTCCGCACCAAGGCGAACCGAGCGAGGAGCCGAAGTCGTCTACCCGATCCAGTCCAACTGTTGGCGCATCTTCACCGCGCCCTCGAAGCCTTTTGAAGTCCGAAGCTGCAACTCTTCATACACAAATGCAGCTCCATGGCAAAGCTATCCTCCAGCCTGGAGGTCTTTATCATTTTGAGTTTATAAAGGGATGTAATGTACAGGACTGCTATCTCATTTTGAGTCATCTCTTTTGTAAGCCGTTCGGCATATTAGCTGATTCGTTCAGGAGTTTGTAATAGATGTTCATTATCAATAAAGAGAACTTTTCTATGTTTCAAATCTGTGTTTCAATTTATCTGCGTACTCTGAATATGTGCTTGCTATGTAAATCATTAGAGCCTTGTGCGGGCGCAACTCCAGGCCCGCACGGCGGTCACGATTCGGGGGACGCCTCAAGTGATTCTACGGAATTGGGTCGTGACACTCCACAATGGTCTATGCTGCAAAACTGGCAAGAGACCAGGTCCTCAGAGGGACGTAACAAGGTACAAGAAACAGCATGCCAATAAATATAGTATATAAAATGTATCAATAGGCAAACTATGTAACTAGCTATATAATATGCAAGTTGAGAGCATCACTAGTACTCAGGCTGAGACCACTACAAGCTCTGTGTCGGAGAGCCGGTAGCAGTTATACTATATAGTTATACTATGTAGTGGGCCTACGGCACCATATATAAAATTAGCATGTAGCCTGTGTGTCTCTCCCCACCTAATGTAATCACACGTCTCATGTCCACGACGTCTCATATCCATGTCACGCAAGATCATGACCTCTAACTAATGCAGCGAGTCATAATGATAACTAAGCATATGTAATATCTATGTCACGAATCCTGTAACCTATACCGAATTACCATGAATATCTCAGGAAAATTTTGTCTCATGAACAGTGTCAAGTGTCATATGGTATGTCGTACTTGATAATGCAAGCACGAAAAATATTTAGGGTTTCGATATCCATCTCTAGGTGAAGTTACACAACTCCGCGTACGTGATAATGCAAGCACGAAAAATATTTAGGGTTGGCACCCGAATATTATTCGGACGCTAAGCAATGTCACACGGTCCTAGGTTGAAAATTTTATCATATAATTAAATCAAGAAATATTATGTAGCAAGTACTGCAAGATTGGCAAGGTACACTTGCTTGAAGTTTGAATACCAACAACTGCTCCGGTATCAGCAAAATCTGCAGGTACTCCTCTGAAAGCTGTAATAAACATTATCATCATGCTCAGAAGATATCAAATAGCTAGAATTACCTGTCCATAAGTCCAATTTGGACACAGGGGCAAAAATGACAGTTTTTGGTCAAAGTGGGGTCCACATGTGGCCCACTTCGCACCAAAAAATGTGCCAGAGACAATGTTCTCCAAATTCGTCAAACTTAGTGTTTACAAGTCCAGAATGACGATACGAACCCAACAAAATTTCTAGAATTAGATTCCGATGAGTCAATCACAAAATTGCCCGTCAAATGGAGCCGTGGGGCCCACGATACGTAAGTTTGTCAACATTCTCAGAATCGAACCAAACTTGGGTCACAGGACCAGCGTATTGCTACGAGTCCGATGACGCAAGTTTTGTTTCGATACGACGTGCGTACATGAAGTTACAAAGAGTTCCAAAATGGGACCGATATGGGGCGTTGTCGATGGATACGCGTTGATTCCGGTGTGCACGCACATCCAAATCAACATCCGCAAAATTCCACACATCCGTATTAACGGCGCGCACCTTTCGGTGAAGTCCGCACACGACCAAGTTGTCCCGTTTAGCGGGGCACACTCAGTTTCGGGAAAAAATGGGGTATTAATTTTCCTGATTTTGGGTCGCAGTTTGCGATCGCCACAGGACGCGATACCCCGAGCGAGTTACACGGGTATCGAGAGGGTCATGCAGGGTTCGCGTCACAGCAGAAGGAACGGAAAACGGAACAGCGAGGAGAGAGAAACGGCTACCTAAACAGGGCTCCGAAAAGGGCTGAAATCACAGGGTTTCGCGGGGCGGAGCGACGCTCGCGGCGTCTAGGCTTCCGGCGGGGGCACGGCCGGAGGAGGTGGCTGCTCATGGCGGGGTCGTCGGGCTGCGGCTGAGGCGGCGAGGTGGCGTGCTGGCGGAGCTCGTTGGCGGGGACGGCGCAGGATTGTCGAGCTGAGTCGAGGGGCAGTGGAGGCGGCCGGAGAAGACGGAGGTGAAGGCGGGACAGAGCTCTGGGAAGGCGGTGCATGGCACTGGAGGAGGAGCAGGGTGGAGGCAGCTAGGTTTTCGGCGGAGGAGGCTGCGGGGAGAGAGGCGGTGGCGGTGGTGGCTTGGCCGGTGGACTGGGGACGACGGGGGGAGGTGTTGGTGGCGGAGGTGGTATTTAAATAGGGCGTGGGGAGGGAGAGGGAGCCGGGGGCGTGGCCGGGAGAGGCAGAGCGGGGAGGGGATCGTGGGGCCGGTCGTCGCGGGCGGAGGTGGGTCGTGGCCGCGGGGCGGGGGCGGGGCGCCGGGAAACGCGGGGGAGCGGTGGTTCGTGCGGTTGAGGGGACGGGTCGGATCCGGGTCGGGTCGGGTTGGGTAGGGCCCGACCCGTTAGGGTTAGGGTTGGGTTCAGGCTGGTCCGGTTCGGTTGGACCGGGTTCAGTCCGGTTTGAGCCCGGTTCAACCCGGTTTATTTTGGTTTTATTTAAAACTTGGTTTTTAGGTCTTTAAAAATGGTTCTGGGGTCCAATAAATTTCAGGAAAATTACCCTATGTCTAATATTTTATTTTACACCCAAAAATATTATTTTTACAATATTTTAATATTTAATAAAAACATTTAAACTTTATTTAATTCCAAAATATTTTGATTTTAATTAGTGAAAAATTACATAAAAATCCAGAAAAATTTTAAAATTTTATTTTTAAAATCCTGAAAAATCAGAGGGTTTACAGATGATGATGATGATGATAATGATGAAGGTGATGATGATGGTGATGATGCTGATGATGAGGCTGCCGGAGGAGAGGCTCGGTGGTCAGGGAGGTCCGGCTAGGGGAGAGGAGTCGAAGGGAAGTGGTGGAGGAGTCGTGGGGCAGAGCTATGCTCAGGGACGGTCGAGTCGAGCGGTGAGTAGAGTCGTGGCTCACCGGGTATGACGATCGGTGAACGAAGATGGAATGGGTGGTGGCACTGTCGGGTCTCGGCGGGATGGAGTCGGAGTTAATGGTGGCGACGTTGTGTAGATGAGTCGAAGGGGAGGAAAAGTCGGGGACGAAGGCTGACAGCGGGGTGATGAGTCGTGTCGTGGTGGCGGTGACGATGGGGATGAGGTCGGCTGCTCATCGTCGGGTTGGCGAGGTGGTGGCGGTGGTGTTAATGGTGGAGATGGTGAAGGAGTCGGAGATCGAGGATGGTGTTGGCCAGGGTGGATTACTACCGGCGGAAGGAAGTGTCGATGTTGATGGTGGTGGCGCAGTAGATCGTGGGAAGGGGAGGCGGTCGTGGCAGGGGCTCAGGCCAGGTGTTGGCGGAGATGGTGGCGTGGGTGTTGACAACGGGGAGCTAGCCGGGGAAGAGGCCAGATGGAAGGTCCGGCGGTCGGGTGATGGGTCGGCTGAGGAAGAAGGTGAGGTGGGTTGGTTTTGGTTTAGGGTTCGGTTGAGTTTTGAAGAGGGATAAAAAAATAATAGGGAGGTGGAGTTTGCATGTAGGAGAAGATGATGATGACAACCTAGGATTAGGGCCGGCCATGTGCTCATTGGGATGGGGGATGTTCATTGGGAAAGGGGTTAGGATGAGGGATTATAAATAGGAGGGTGTGTGTGGTGAGGATGGTGCTCCATTTGAATGAAGGGTCAAGATCAAACATGAAGGGAAGTGCACAACAAAAAGGAAGAGAGAGAGAGAGAGATTGGACCGGTCAAAGAGGGAGAGGAGGTTGGTTCTTCATTGGCTTTGACCAATAGGATGGTGACCCTCATCGCACTTTTGCATAAAAGTCATCAACAATTGGAAAATTGCACAAAAAGTGGGAATTTGGATTGGATGAGAAAAAACACCATATTTGGTGCGATGTAGTGGATGAAAAGGGTGTGTGGTATTTAGTATGAGTCTTGAGAGTATGAATGGGGGTTTGGTTTGGTGTTGGGTTTAGTTTTGGATCAAGTTTGGTCCTTACACCAATTTAATTAAAATTAATGTAAATGGTGTTCTAAAATTAATTGGAAGTACATGGGATTAAAATTAGGTAGGACACAAGTTTCATGGACGTAGAGAACTCAGAATAGAATATTATCATAATTTGGGTTGCCCAAAATGGGTCAAGATTGTGTCTCCAATTTTGATTGGAGTACAAAGATGCAAAGTCAAATTTATTTGGAATTAAAAATAAACGTCCTTAACAAATATTGTGCGACTAAAATGAAGCACAAAAGAGCATATTTATGAGTTACACAAAGGTCAGAATGGAAGACGGGCACGTCTAGGACAAGGATGTAAAATTTGTTGGAAGGCAAAAGCTAGTGTAGCGCTCCAAATATCGAAACAATGGTACGGTACAACAATCAAATAAAATCACAATAATAAATATAATCCCCAATAAATAAATCCCGAATAATACTAATTAAAATCCATAACCCTATAATTTGGTCAGTGGTTCATCTAGTGGGCTTCTAGGTCTAGTCTACTAACTCATGCATTAAAGAACACTATATATATATATATATATATATATATATATATATATATATATATATATATATATATATATATATATACACACACACATATCATGCAATTACTTAAAAATAAGTATACACAATACTTATAATAATAATAAAAGACAAAAATACCCTTATTTTAGGATGTGGTAGTGACAAGTCTACCCCCCTTAGAAAATTTTGTCCTCGAAATTTAAGATCCTCAATAGTTGTATTTATTATATTTATTTATTTTACCATCAAAGTTTAAATTCATCAACCCATATAATCATGAAGTAAATCCATATTGTTATTTCACAAAATTTAATATCCAATTCTCAAATTTTAAATCCAATCAACGCATATTTATAAATTTTTGAAATCTTATCCAAAAAATTTGAATTCAAACACCAATCCATTTGTGATCTTATTCCTCGATTTTTTTTCCCATACAATACTCAAACACTGTAATACTTATGAAGTCTTCAAATACAATATTCAAAATATAAATTTTTAAATTTATATCTTGCAGTCAAATAAATATAATGATAATCTTCTTAAATTTCTCAAAATTTAATGATAAATTCAATCATATCATAATCTTCATAAAAATTATTGATTTAACAAAATCGTCAATTCTGCCATATTAAATTCTCAACTCTTTATTTAAATTAATATTTATCCTCGAAATTTAAGGTACCTTGTCTCTCCATGTCCAGTCATAATCTCTTCATTAATCCTTCACTACGGTCAAACCCCCAACAATCAAGGTCTAAGAAAATCCTACCTACAGTCATACAACATACAATCTAGAGAAAACATGTATGGTTATGGTCTGTTTTGTCATGGTATTGTTGTCTCTGTCAAGGTGTACTACTAACAACATTCTACCAAGAAAATCATTGATACAAGCTACGATACTAAAAAATCAATCAATCAATCAAACAGACGAAAAAGGAACAGAAGGAAAGGAACAGAGCCTACTAACATATCACCTGGATATCTTCATCCTCTAACATACACTTAACTCTGGCACATTCACTCACTAATTCCTATCCCTATACACTGATACCCACATCAACTAATCATTAGTCCACAAGATATCCATGGATACATCCACATTGCACACACCTGTCTATTAATACCAAAATCTGATACCAAGAACATCTAACACAACCATAGGTCAAATGATGCATCCAAAGTTTGATACCCCTATCCATTTTGGTACTATTGTTTCTACTACAAGCGCACCCACTGCTAGCTCTCTTACCTACTGTAATTGCTTATACTAGTTGTTCTTATCACTCTAGTGCACACCAAGTACAACACAACACACTAAGTACTGCTCCCTCTAATAAAACTCTAGATGGACACCCAAGTCAGTTTACAGTGCCATCTCAGGCATGCTCAAGCCAACAGATCCTTACACATGCACTTCATCCACTCATATATTGTTATATATTTTTTATCCACCATAAAATTTTATCCTCAAAATAAAACCCTCAAAATTTAACTTCTCGAACAATTTAAAATAAAATGCATATACTTTCCTCAAAAGTCAAATATTCAAATATTGAAATAAAATTTTAATCACTTCCAAAAATCTTTATATCTTTTACTATGTTTATTGAATTGAATTTGAATCCTCAAAAATTTTAATAACATAAAATCTTAACTCCTCAAAAATTCTTAAAAATTGAAATTTATTTCCAATCTTCAAATTAAAATTTTAAATCCACATCTATCTAAGTATATATATAAATACTTACAGTCTCTAACACTTAAGGTACACACAAATACATCAATTGTTTACACCCCTCAACTGTGTACTGAATATTGCACTACCTGGATTACTTGTATTATTACTCCCAATTGATTTTCCATCCACATTAGCTGATACACCAATCTAATATTATCATATGAAGTACTTACTGTTACTAGCACATGGCTCAACTAATCCTTGGCGTAGAAATACTAGCACTCTTGGTATAGTAACACTAGCTTCATCATTAGATCACCTCATCACACTCACTAGAACTCATGATCACTTGTACTAGTTATTAACTTCTATAATACACATGCTTTACTTCACTCCCAAAGGCAGACATATGGTTCCATATCTCTATTGATGTATAAGTATCTCCCTTTAACCTTTTACAGGTTGATACACTAATCTGTGATACACTTCATACCTTTCAAGACCAATCTTGATATTTTTCAACCCATGACACACTATTAGAATTTTCTAATATCCATGCTTCCACTTTCATGAACTTCCACACTGATACTCAACGCCTATTATGCATCATGCACACAATTTTTAGACACTCTTTCACCCATTGCTTCCAACACATCACTGGACTCAATATCAGGTGATACATCCATCACTAGTCATATACCAGTACACTCATATCAAATCACATATCAAGGCCCTTCTTTTATCTGTAATACAAGTCTTACTACTTAGCATAATGCATTCTTATTCCCTCACACTCTCTTATACACTTATGGGTATCCTCCTACTATGGCACACTCATTAATGCCATGTATGCATATATATTTCTTTTCTCTTGACACATTCAAGTATCAACCATCAAATTGAATATCATGCTCCATTAATTTTCAACAAAAATTTTCTTGATACTTAATTGTTTACATGGATCACTCAACTACATGAATTCATGACTATCCAGGACTGGCATGCTGACTCTGATGCTAACTCCTGGAGCCCTCACTGATACTCTTTACTCCCCTTTCGACCTATAGTACCAATACTAACTATAACGACACCTATCATAGAACTATTGCTATAAGGTACTACGCTATCGGTTAACTCTAGATTGATGCATATTGCTCACATGTCCAACCAATAAATACTTACAAACTCACAAGCCACAGTCTCAACAGTCAATACTGATACAAGACACAGACCTAATTGCAATTCACCATTTATCACACTAACAAGGATCCTTAAAGAAATAAAGCTCAAAAAGGAATGGGACTAAGGACTGAAGGTATCTCTACTGCTAACAAAGAAAATGATAGAACAAGGTCCTATAATAACAGAAGTAGATAAGTATTGAGATTATACTTTATGAACCAATTTAAGATACAACCTAATAATCATACACGTCTGTCCAAAATTATGACACTCAGAATTCTCGCCATGCCAGTGAGCATAGCTGCTATAAACGATAGGTTCCATAACTAAGGTATGCAACTCTATAATCACGTCATCTAGAATCCTCACCACGCCAACCGGTATGGCTGCGAGAAACTCTAAATTCTTAACTAAGATATGTACATCCGAAGTCAGGTTCCTACGTTTTTGCCACGACAGCTAATGTGGCTGCGATAAACTCTAGGCTCCATAACCAAAGTAGATGTTTCACCTTTCTCACTGTCCTCATCAACATATGTCATCAGATGATACCGTAAATTTTAGTCTGTAAAGTTTATCTCGATATGAAATCAAACTCAACAACGACACTAAGAATTAAATTTAATAATTGATCAACAATAATCAAATTTAATAACAGCAAGTGAGAGCGGACGAAAATAAGGGAAAAAGATTTGAATTGGAAATTATAATAAGATTCTCAAAGGTCGTCCCAGGAATCTCTCAAATAATTTGTGATAGAATATCCTCTCTCATCCTAGTATCCTATGTCTATATCCTATCGCAGGCATGCAGTAGTACAACTAAGACGTCGTACTACCACAATATCGTACAACTTGTGAAGCCTGACCTGCATGGGCCACCACTAAAAATGTGTCACGACCCGCACCCAAAATTTGGGGCACGAGTACGTGGGTACGTCCAGCCTACGCCACAGCATCGGCGGTAGAACGTTGTCTAGGTCATAATATTAGCTAATCAATCTCACATGAATATCCAACTCCATAAGGAGACACAGATATCACAATATAATATGGAAATACTCAATCACAGAAACTAAAGCACGATAAGATATCAAAAAAAATAAACGAAATACAATACAAGTCTAAACAACAAAATAGTCTAACCTGCAAATAATTACATCCAAATCTCCAAGTGTGCCGGAAACAAGTCCTCTAAGTCGCAGTCTGAAAAAATATTTCCAGTCAGGATGGAGCGAAGTACAAGCACTAACAGCAGTTCCATGTATATTGACAAAAACTATAATACAGTGTAAAGAAATACAAGATGGATATATATACTAGAAATAAGAATACTGAAGATAATGAAGTACTGGAAATAAGAAATGATGGGGCATATATCATCATCAATGGTACACTAGCAATGAACAGAAATACAAGTGCATGCTAGAACAATGAACTGGAATATAAGTGAATGCTAGAACAATAACTAGAACATAGGAAAATGCTAGATCAATAAACTAGAAATACATGTATAGATTATCTAGCTAAGTGTGTGAAATATCAGTATATCATGTGATCAGCTTGCACTACCAGAAAAAGTCAAATTAGCGACGTCTAAAAACGTCGCTATATAACAAAATATCGTCGCTAATTTGGTTTAGCGACGTAATTATAGACGTTATAAAGTTGTCGAAAAAAACCCAAGTCGCCAAAAAAAACGTCGCTAAACGTCGCTATACCGACGTTTTTAGCGACTTTACTGTGTCGCAAATTTTTGCGACGTTTAGCGACGCCAAGTCACTAAATAGCGACGTTTATTAAATTCGCTAAACGTCGCTGATTAGCGACGTCCATAGCGACGTTACACCGACGTCTTTAATGACCTGGCTATACTGCCATGTCAGCAATTGACGACGTATAACGACGTCATTAGCGACATCATTAGCGACGTATTTAGCGACTTGTTACAGCATCGCTAATTAGCGACGTATTTAGCGACGTAACTTAACGTCGCTAAAACCGTCGCTAATTTTAAAAAAAAATAGTGTCCAGATTGGTGATTCCCTGCAGTTCTAGTCCTCCTCCTCCATCTCCTCTTCTTGACACCACAAGAACCACCCTACTTCGACTCCTCCTCCATCTCCACTATATAATCCAATTAAATTAAAGACCACAAGAAGCATTGTTGAAGTATCAATCCAATTAAATGTGAATATGCAAGATAACTATATAATCCAATTAAATTAACTAAAAAATTAAAGACCACAAGAAGCATCATACATCATGCCTATTGTTGAAGTATCAATAATTTATAATATACAATCGCATCCTAAATAATAATAAAAATAACTATACTACTGCGGATCTGCAGGAGGCTGACCACCGGCGCGCTTGAAGGATAAGAAATCCTCATACTCGTCCCGTGGAATCGACACTGATGTCGATGGATAAGGCAGTAACGTCGGTGGAGGCCGTGCCCGCTTTAAGTCTGCGAGTCGCTGGTTGTAAGAATCCAGGGTAGATAACAGCTTCGTACTGCTATGACCCATTGAATCCTGCATCATCGTCAGCTTCTCGCCCATCGATAGCTGTGACGCCTGCAGCTCCATGATGTTGCGATCATTGGAGGCTCTAATATCATTTATCAATTCCCGTAGCTCCGTCATGCTGCGGTCGAGCATATCCAATCGTGCGATGAGCATCGGATTGTCCGCCTGCGGCTGGGACCGGGACTGCTCCTCCATACTTCGCAGCAAGTCATCACGGAGAGACGCAATCTGACGGTCAACGGCCTCCTGGACGGCCTCCTGGACTCTGGCCGACGACTGCGAGGGCTGCGACTGCGAGGGGTGTGTGGAATACGCAGCTGTCGGGGAGGCCCTAGATGACTGCGTCGCAACCAGGGCGTCAT
This sequence comes from Iris macrosiphon, assembly GCA_036927795.1. NCBI lineage: Eukaryota > Viridiplantae > Streptophyta > Magnoliopsida > Asparagales > Iridaceae > Iris > Iris macrosiphon. Next base: position 104,796,647 of record JAYESA010000010.1, on the reverse strand, counting down.
AGGAGCCCGTACCGTAGTACGTACCCCTCTGGAGACCACCAGCTGCGGCCACCCACAGGTCGTCCGCCGACGGAGATGGAGCGGGCTGCGACGAAGTACCAGCCTCTCCAGGTGTAGGTGCACTAGCAGTCGCCCGCTCATGCAGCCTAAGATACTCGGCCTAGAAAAGGTTTAGAAACTCGATAATTGCCTAAGTTATATTAACATAAACACAAAGTAAAGTAATACTTACATAGGTCTGTGAGGCCCTCTCATCAATGAGATTTCCGTCCTTACGATGGGTGGCCAAGAAGACGGTCACCATGTTTGCATCCTCACCCCTCTGTACCTGTTAAAAATATATTATTTATTACTAAACTTAAATATTTTTTCCAAGTACCATTTTATGGTACTTATATTAAAATAATATATTTTAAAAGAAAAAACATACCAAACGACAAAAATGTTCCGTCATCGAAATCGAGCCACCACACCACTTGGCAGCATTCTGCCTAGCCGCCTTGGCCTTCTTAGACCTTTCCTTGTAGCTCGGATCGTCGAATCTAGCCCTCATTGCAGTCCACTGCTTAGGCATGATCCAACCATGGATCAGTTTTCCAGCACGATCACGAGCCTTCTGGTCATCCAGAGCATCTCGGATAAACTTGGCGGCAACGGTAGGAAAGAGTCGCTCGATCAACTCGGCCCGGTGCGGAGGATAAAAATACGTTTGCTACAATAAATAATTCATTAAGTTAGCATCACGAATAAGTTATATAATATGCATAAATTAGAGGATTTATTTAATATACTTTTACCTGGAAGTGTGCAAACCAGAACGCCTTCCTCTCCTCCGGAGCCTCAGAGTAGTTGATCCAAGGGCCACCGTAGTTGTTTCTCAGAAATTGGCCCAGGCGTCTCTGAACCGACGATGGACGATATCTATACAGAGATAATAATTTAGATTACTGAAAAAGTCAATATACGATGAATAAAGAGAAACACAAATATATACTAAACCATCTAATTGACTTACTTTGTACCGTCGGCCCAAATCTCTGTCCTCGTCTCCTCCGGAGGTGCGCATGGAGGATCTTGCTGATGCTGGGACAACGTGGGCACGACCTCCTCGACATGCTCATCTGTCCCCATGGTTTCGCCAGCAGGAGGAACACTGGACGAGGGTGTACTATCACGCCAGGAACTACTCGTCCCAACAGTCGGAGATGTGAATGATCGATATACTGGAGTACTGGGCGACGATGATCCGGAACCAACAGTAGGCAGTACCGGAGTGGCACTCTGTCTACCTCGGGACCTGCCGAATCCTCCGCGTCGTCCTGTCATATCTGATAACAACATATGATGAATATAGAGAAACACAAATATATACTACAATAGTCAGGCTAATTGGGACTGATCAGGCTTGTTACATATGATTATCTATGATTCATGTAAGGTCAGGCTAACCATCCAGATAGCTATGATGCAAGCAATAGTCAGGCTAATCATATATAACAGGCTATGAGGCATGTAATAGTCAGGCTGCACCCGACGTGAGGTATAGGATGAGCTATGATTCATGTAGAGTTGGATATGATCACATAATCTACAAATATCTTCCCGTCCCCAGCTAGCAAGATGGATCCCAATCACGACTCCTCGTGACAGGTCTCGATGATGCCAACTCGTGTATCCACAGTGTCAGAATCATGTATGCTATACAACTAGAATCATAGAGATGATCAACATAATAAAAACTGTCAGAGAATGTACTCGCATGTGGTCCTCAGCTGGCAATACCAATATCCTGTTTCTGAAGTCTTGTCTGAATAATCCAACAGTCCTATAGACATCATTTAATAATAATACAGCACCAGTCATTACACTAGCATACACACAATCATAAATACACTGAACTCAGAACTACGCTAGGGGTGATACTGGTCAACTAGCAGGGTCAATTGGGCGTCTAAATGTACGGGTGTCACGTCTTCGAATGTTGTACAAAATCAGACAGTCAATCACTAACACATGTCTAGCCAGTACGTTAGTGTACACAAGGCAGTCAACTCACAAATTCTCAGGGTCATACAGTCAAATATAAATACGGGATATCCATAATTAACAGTTATGGTCATGTACAATTATACGGGATACCTACTACTAACACTTATGGTCATTCAACATCTATAATATAGTTATACGTATTAGTAGCATTTAATTCCCATGGAATATATATATAATAACTAAATATTATATGCATACACGCACGCAAACGCACACTAGCTACTAGGTTTACTAACACAGGGTCACGATACCACATTTAATAAACTCCCATAAAATAACATGCTAAACCTAATACCATTCACACATGTATACATAAATCACGAAAGAGGGCAAGCTCGAACCTGTGCGTTAACGTGCACGTGCACGTGCACGAGGTCGAGGGAGGCTGATGCTGACCGGAAACTGTGAGGTGAGATGGGTCGACGATGACGACGACGACGACGATGATGATGATGATGATGATGATGATGAAGGTGATGATGATGATGATGATGATGATGATGATGATAAGGATGAAGGTGATGATGATGATGATGATGATGATGATGATGTTGATGGTGATGATGATGATGAAGGTGATGATGATGGTGATGATAATAATGATGATGATGATGAGGCTACCGGAGGAGAGGCTTGGTGGTCAGGGAGGTCCGACGAGGGGAAAGGAGTTGAGGGGAAGTGGTGGAGGAGTCGTAGGGCAGAGCTGTGCTCAGGGATGGTTGGGTCGAGCGGTGAGGAGAGTCGTGGCTCAGCGGGGATGACGACCGGTGAACGGAGATGGAGTGGGTGGTGGCACTGTCGTGTCTCGGCGGGATGGAGTCAGAGTTAATGGTGGCGAAGTTGTGTAGATGAGTCGAGGGGGAGGAGAAGTTGGGGACGAAGGCTGACAGCGGGGTGATGAGTCGTGTCGTGGTGGCGGTGACAATAGGGATGAGGTCGGCTGCTCGCCGTCGGGTTGGCGAGGTGGTGGCGGTGGTGTTAATGGTGGAGATGGTGAAGGAGTCATGGAGATCGAGGGTGGTGTTGGCCGGGGTGGCTTGATGCCGATGGGAAAAAGTGTCGATGTTGATGGTGGTGACGCAGTCGATCGTGGGAACGGAAGGCGGTCGTGGTAGGAGCTCAGGCGGGGGGTTGGCGGATATAGTGGCGTGGGTGTTGACAGCAGGGAGATGGCCGGAGAAGAGGCCGGAGATGGAAGGTCCGGCGGTCGGGTGATGGGTCGGCTGAGGAAGAATGTGAGGTGGGTTAGTTTTGGTTTAGGGTTCGGTTGAGTTTTGAAGAGGGATAAAAAAATAATGGGGAGGTGGAGTTTGCATGTAGGAGAAGATGATGATGACAACCTAGGGATTAGGGCCGGCCATGTGCTCATTGGGATGGGGGATGTTCATTGGAAAAGGGGTTAGGATGAGGGATTATAAATAGGAGGGTGTTGTAAACACCCTAAATTTTGAGAATAATTTTAAATTAAGTTATTTCGTTTTGGGAATTTTTGGAAATTTAAAACCAAGATGAGTGTGATTTAAAGAAATAATTTTAAGCATGGCTAGATGGGGTTAAAATATTCTGGAAGTAAAAATTTATTGTGTATGATGGAGAACCGGACGCATGGCATTTTTCGGTGAATTTATTGGACACCGGAGCAGCGAAACGAGGACCAAAAGCTAATTGGATCTTGAAACGAACCAAACCCAGCCAACCCATTGTAATGGGTCGGGTCGGGTCGGATCCAGCAACCCGACCCGAAACCCTAACTGAACCCTAGGCGAAGTCCATCGGATTCACTGTGCCCACCCTATTTATACCTCGACTTCCGCGCTACCAGCCGCCGCCGAAACCCTAGATCCACTGCTAACGACCCCCGCCGAGTCCGACGTTTCATCCCCCATCGCCGCCGACCCAAACTGTGCCAACCGCTGCTGTCGACCCCTGAGATCGACCCGCCATCGTCAGTTCAACCGAGCTCCACCGCTCAACTCCCCGCGCAGCCGTGAACCCATCAACCCCCCCCTGATCGAGACGCCTCCGCCGCCGGATCGACCTCCCCACCAGCAGACCGCCTCCGCGTCCGCCGTATCCCGTCGACCCCATTCGCGCCGCTCCGCTCTTCCCATCCTCTGATTGACCCGCGGAGCAACCCGACTTCGGCCACGCTGTCGCCGAGCGACGTCGCCGAGCGACGTCGCCCAGCGCCTAACTCCGGCGCCGTCCCCATTGGCCAACCAGTCGGACAGCCCATCATCGGAGTCGTCAACTCGAACCGCTGCCGCTGAACGGGGCCAGACCCACCTGTCATCGACGAAGCCCGACGCCTCACGAACGCCATCCCGCTGACCCGAGTCAGAAACCTCGCTCAGATTCTCGTCGGACACGGGAATCCTCGACCAGAATTCGGTTCGCGTCAAATTGGACTCTCGGACACGTGGAATTCAGCATTCACGGAGCCCTGTTCAGGTACTGTTTTCACCCTCATCGCAACTCCAATTTCAATTCCGTCAGTTGCTACGCGTAGACTGTGTAACCCTCTCGGTGCCCGTGCAATTCGCTCGGAGCATCGCGTCCTGTGGTGATCGCACACCGCGATCCAAAAACAGGAAAAACATCACCCTGTTCCACCCCGGAACTGAGTCCGCCCCGCCAATCGGGACGACTTGGTCGCACGCGGTCTTTACCAAACTGTGCGCGACGTTGATACGGTCGTGTAGGATTTCGCAGAAGTCGATTCGGAGGTGCGTGCACCCCGGAATCAACGCGTATCCGCCAACAACACCCCGTATCCGTCCTTTCTGGAACGCGCTGTAACTTCGTGTACACACGTCGGATCGAGACGAAACTTGCGCCATCGGACTCGTAGCAATACGCTGGTCCTGTGAGCCAAGTTTGGTTCGATTCTGAGGACGTTGACAAAATCACGTATCGTGGGCCCCACAGGCTCCACTTGACCGGTGATTTGTGAGCGGCTCATCGGAATCCAATTCTGGAAGTTCCGTTGGGTTCGTATCATCGTTCCTGACTTGTAGACACTGAGTTTGACTAATTTGGAGACCTTTGACCCTGACACGCTTTTCGGTGCAAAGTGGCCCACAAGTGGAACCCGCTTTGGTCCGAAAATGACCTTTTTGCCCCTGTGTCCAAATTGGACGTAAGGACAGACATTTCTAGCAGTTTGATACCTTCTGAGACTATTGGTGATGTTTGTTACAGCATCTGGAGTAGCCCCTACCGGTTTCACCGATCCCAGGACGACAGTTGATATTCGGACATCAGGCAAGTGTACCTTGCCAAACTCTGCAGCTTAGTTATTTATTTTCCTTGCTATATATATATTACTGTGCATGCTCAATCTAGGACCGTTTGACATACTTAGCGTCCGATTATCAGTCGGGTGCCAACATCGTACGCGGTGTTGGGTAATGTCATCTAGATATGGACATACGTGACACTTTATCTTCTCGTACTGGTCATACCAAGTACACTTGACCCAGGACACTGGACACTGTTCATGAGACAGGATCTTCCCGAGATATTCGTGGTGATCCTGTATAGGTTGCAGGACTTATAGAGATACTATATTCTAGATACATTATGACTTGTGCATTAGTTATGACCCCGCGGACATGGACGTGAGACGTTATGTTCATGATTTGTGTGGTTACATTGGGTGGGGAGAGACACACAGACTACAGGCTGATTATATATATACACCCCTATTACCGTGAGGCACAAGACTCTATAGCCGAGCTTGGCCCATTACTCATATTTACTACTGCTACCGGCTCCCCTACACAGAGCTTGTAGTATGCTTCAGCCTGAGTTCTAGTGCTGCTCTCATCTTGCATATCACTTAGCTGGTTATTTTAGTATTCCCTTATTGTTCCATCTATTGCTGGATAGATTCACAGGCTACAGGTTGATATTATTATGTCGGCTACTCAGTCTCCCGCTGAGCTAGACCACCCCATGATACCCTTGCTACAGGCTCCCCTACACAGAGCTTGTAGAGGTTCAACCTGAGTTCTATTGATATTCTCTCTTGCATTTATACAGATGTTACATACTTACCCTGCTTATCTCATTATTTGCTGCACTGTTATATTCTGGCTTGTATTATTTCCTGTACCTTGCTATGTCCCCTGAGGACCTGGATATGGATTTTGTCCCCAGATTTTGCAGAACAGGTTTACCCCGAGGTTTACGGGACCGCAGCAGGAGGAGCCGATCCAGGAACTGTACCACCATCCGAGGACGAGGTCTTAGCTGAAGACTTCTCTTGAGCATCCATGTTTATGCTCAGCTTTTAGTATTTCTTTCAGTCTTTTCTTTTCTGGTCTGTAGAACCATTGTACTAGATATTTATCGGGTTGTTCCCCGAAGTACTTTGTGAGACTTGCTGATGATTTACATTCCTCATTTATTATGTGGATCATATTTTATATCTTGTGTGGATGAGATTAGTTGTGCCATGATTGTCGTAGACTTGTTTTACAGCTTAAGTATGCCCTGATGGATCCTTTATATTGAGTTGGTCCATCGGTGCGTACTGCTGGCCATTATCACGTATCCGGTCCCTCGGTATTTTGGGACTGGGGCGTGACATGGTTTTTGTGGTGGCCCATGCAGGTCTACGACTAAATAGTTCGGTTTCAACTTAGGGACCGGACCAGCCTGCCCTAAGGATAGTATAAACTATAGGATCTCATCCATCATTTAACCATTTGTTGAACTCTATATCGAACTCGAAATTTTTACTTGAACTGCATCCTGTATTGATTCCTCTGAGCGTTCTCATAGTTTATCTTTTGATTTCAGAGCAATGGATTCCGAGAACAGAGATGATATTCCCTTGGAGACACCGCACGACGCTGTGATTACTTATGGAGATGGAGTGACCCCTGGAAGTGGAGGACAAGCATCGCAGAGCGATCAAACCGGTCAGCCTAATCCAAGGTTCCGGAGAGATGACATCCCACCTCCACCACAGTTCACTCCCCAGATGCCAGCTTTCCCACCAGGACAAGCCATGGACGGGCAACAAATGTTTCAGATGATGTATGCTATGATGCAAGCACAGCAGCAGATCCAGCAAGAGGCCCATCGGCAGGAGGCCGAGTATCTGAGGACCAGCCTGGTATCCGCATTGGAGCAGGCTAATCCAGCAGCGAGGCGAACATCGACGGGATCTATCACCGACTTCCGTCATCTCAAGCCTCGCACATTTTCTGGTAAAGAAGGGCCAACGGAAGTTCATGAGTGGCTCACAAACATTCAGCATCAGCTGGAAGCCGCTGAACTTCCAAGAGAGAAGTGGATGACTGCAGTCAGAATGCAGTTAACTGATAATGCGCATCACTGGTGGTTAGCAGAAGAAAGGAGACTTGGACAGGACCGAGTCACATGGGAAGAGTTCTCCAGACTCTTCCAAGAGATGTACATCCCGGCAGTTGCAAGGTCAGAGCTCAGGGACAAGTTCAACCGCCTCATCCAGGGCAGCATGACAGTAGAAGAATACAATTCGGAATTTATTCGCCTGAGCCGCTTTGCTCCAACATTGATTTCGACAGAGGAGGAGAAAGCGAAAAAGTTCTTTGACGGGTTGAAGTTCGAACTCCAAAGATTGATTGGCTCAGTGGCACCTACAAATTATACTGATGTTCTAGCAGCAGCACGACGCATGGAGCGCGTCACTAGAAGGGAATCGAATCTGAAGAGGCCAAACACCTCCGCACCAACCAAGGCAGCACATGGAGATTCTGCAAAACGATTCCAGAGGAGTACGCCAGATAGAGCAGCGCACAGGGCCATATCTCTCCCTACTTGTCATCATTGCGGCAAGGTAGGACACATTGAGAGAGAATGCCGACGCAAGTTGGGACTCTGCCTAGCTTGCGGGTCCAACCAGCATCAGACCAGAGACTGCACCGAGCGCAGAGAGGGAGCACCGAGATTAGCTTTGCCTGCACCACGACCAGCGCATCCAGCCGTAGGAGCACAGCAGGCAGGAGTTGGTGGAGTCAGACCACCAGCCCCAGGAGGGAATCAGCAGAGACCACCCCTAGCACCGCAGGCAGCTTTATTTCAGCAGGCTCAGCAGCAGCGAGGCCAAGCCCAGGGCCGAGGACAGGCATTCACCTTAGCTGTTGAGGAGGAGGCTACAGCAGGCGAGGTCATCGCAGGTACTATTTTAGTAGCTTCATTACCTGCAGTAGCATTATTTGATTCTGGAGCATCACATTCATTTATAGCAGCTAGCTTTGTAGCCACCCATAGAGTAGCTACCGCACCCCTTCCGAAGATGAAGAGAATTCTTACGGGAGGCGGTATTATTCCAGTTAGTGATGTCTGTAGATCATGTTCTGTAGTCGTATGTGGCCGAGAAATGCGAGCACAGTTTCTGATATTTTCTATGCCGGATTATGACGTCGTACTTGGTATGGACTGGTTAAGTCGGTACCATGCGACTCTTGATTGCCGAATTGGGCGGGTTATATTTAGACCGCCAGGACATCCAGAATTCGAGTTTCTCCGAGGAGCAGTAGAGCAAGGAGTTCAGCCTACTCTTAGGGTACTAACTGTAGAAGGGGAGCCAGGTTACCCAAGAGTCATCTCAGAATTTGTGGATGTATTTCCCGATGATCTTCCAGGTTTACCGCCTGATCGGGAAATAGAGTTCACGATAGACTTAACCCCAGGAGCAGAGCCAATCACTTCAACAGTTTATCGATTAGCACCCAAGGAGTTGGTGGAGTTGAAAGCACAGGTTGATGATCTTTTGGAGAAGGGTTTCATTCGGCCCAGTGTTTCACCTTGGGGGGCACCTATATTATTTGTGCCGAAGAAGGATGGAACAGTACGGTTATGCATTGATTACCGGGCACTAAATGCTGTAACCATCAAGAACAGGTATCCCCTACCCCGCATTGATGATCTATTCGATCAATTGAGTGGCGCAAGGGTATTTTCGAAGATTGACCTTCGATCCGGCTATCATCAGATCAAGGTAAGGAAGGAAGACATCCCGAAGACAGCTTTCAGGACAAAGTATGGGCATTATGAGTTCTTGGTGATGCCGTTTGGTTTAACCAACGCACCAGCAGTGTTTATGAGCTTAATGAACAGGGTCTTTCATCAGTTCTTGGATAAATTCGTAGTGGTATTCATTGACGACATCCTCATATATTCCAAGAGCCCTGAAGAGCACGAGGAACATCTTAAAATCGTGTTAGAGACCTTGAGGCAGGAGAAGTTATATGCCAAGCTTAGTAAGTGTGAGTTCTGTATGGACAAAGTACCTTTCTTGGGACACATCATATCAGGAGAAGGACTTTCCGTAGATCCAGAGAAGGTGGCAGCAATAGAGACTTGGCCTACACCCACATCAGTCGCAGAGGTGAGAAGTTTTCTCGGACTTGCGGGATATTACCGAAGGTTTGTAGAGAATTTCTCAAGGATTGCAGAACCAATGACGAAGCTGACACGGAAGGACCAGGAGTTTATATGGACAGAAGACTGCCAGAAGGCTTTTGAAGAACTGAAGAGAAGATTAACAACAGCACCTGTCTTGACTCTTCCTTCAGGGTCAGGAGGTTTTGTTGTTTACAGTGATGCATCAGGCAGTGGACTAGGATGTGTTTTGATGCAACATGGCAAGGTCATTGCTTATGCGTCGAGACAGTTGAAGGACCACGAGAAGAACTACCCAACACATGATCTGGAATTAGCAGCAGTGATATTTGCATTGAAGATATGGAGGCACTATCTTTATGGAGAGAGGGTAGAAATCTTCACCGATCACAAGAGTCTGAAGTATGTATATACTCAGAAGGAGCTAAACATGAGGCAGAGACGCTGGCTGGAACTGATGGTAGATTTTGACATCGATCTGCAGTATCATCCGGGGAAGGCGAATGTTGTTGCAGACGCACTGAGCAGGAAACCTATGGCCTATTTCTTGACGGTGCAACCCGAGTTATTGAGAGATTTGCAGGAGTTACAGATAGAGGTCGTCTTACCGGGACAGAATGGATTGATGGCTAATCTTGAGATTCAGTCATCCCTCGTGGAGAAGATTAAGGAGGCATTGCCCACCGATGCTAGATTTCGAAGACTCAAAGAAAGGACAGAAGCCGGCATTCAGACAGGACTTCGCATCCACGAAGACGGGACATTGAGGTTTGGAAACCGCCTGTATGTTCCAAATGGAGAATTGAGACAGGAGTTGATGACGGAAGCACATAGCTCTATGTACTCTGTTCACCCAGGAGGAACCAAGATGTATCGAGACTTGAGGCAATATTACTGGTGGCATGGAATGAAGAGAGAGATCGCAAGATTTGTGACTAGATGCTTAGTCTGCCAGCAGGTAAAGGCCGAGCATCAGAGGACCGCAGGGATGTTACAGCCGCTTCCTATACCAGAATGGAAGTGGGAGCACATCACGATGGATTTTGTCACAGGTTTCCCAAGGAGCCCCAGCGGAAGAGATGCAGTATGGGTTATTGTGGACCGACTCACTAAATCGGCACACTTCTTGCCATTTAGAGTTGGGCAGTCCACAGAGGTACTAGCCGACATGTATATGCGACAAATCGTCAAATTACATGGAGTACCTGTTAGTATTGTATCGGATCGAGATTCGAGATTTACATCTCATTTCTGGAGAAGCATGCAAGAGAGTCTAGGCACCAGACTCAAATTCAGCACGGCATATCACCCGCAGACAGATGGACAATCGGAGCGCACCATTCAGATCTTAGAGGACATGTTGAGATCATGTATGCTAGATTTCGGAGGATCTTGGGAAGATCATTTGCATTTAGTAGAGTTCTCCTACAATAACAGCTATCAGGCCAGCATTCAGATGGCACCATTTGAAGCTTTATACGGAAGGAAGTGCAGGTCACCTATATGCTGGAGTGACGTCGGTGAACGTCAGATACTGGGACCAGAATTGGTCACACAGACAGTGGAGAAGGTGAAGCAGATTCAGAATCATCTACGGGCAGCTCAGGACCGACAGAAGCATTGGGCAGATACGCACAGACGTCCCCTAGAGTTCAAAGAAGGAGATCACGTATTCTTGAGGATTTCGCCTACTCGTGGTACTATCAGATTCGGGAGCAGAGGCAAGCTGAGCCCAAGGTATATTGGGCCATTTGACATTCTGGAGCGCGTTGGTGAGGTGGCTTATCGACTTGCATTACCTCCATCCTTAGAGGGAGTGCATGACGTATTCCACGTCTCACAGCTGCGAAGGTACGTGACCGACCCAAGTCACGTAGTCGATCATTCTGAGATCGCAGTAGGCCCGAGCTTGAGATATGAGGAACAACCAGTTGGCATCCTCGACGTCAGTGAGAAGACATTGCGGGGACAGACAATCAGACTGGTCCGAGTAGCATGGAAACATCATTCACCAGGCGAATCGACTTGGGAACGAGAAGATAGTATGCGTCAGCGATATCCCCATTTGTTCGAGGAGGCAGTTGTAAACTAGGCCACCTTGTATTTCCATAACCCTTCTTTAGTAGCTTATTCTTTGATTGCGAGGACGCAATCCTTTTAAGGAGGGAAGATTGTAAACACCCTAAATTTTGAGAATAATTTTAAATTAAGTTATTTCGTTTTGGGAATTTTTGGAAATTTAAAACCAAGATGAGTGTGATTTAAAGAAATAATTTTAAGCATGGCTAGATGGGGTTAAAATATTCTGGAAGTAAAAATTTATTGTGTATGATGGAGAACCGGACGCATGGCATTTTTCGGTGAATTTATTGGACACCGGAGCAGCGAAACGAGGACCAAAAGCTAATTGGATCTTGAAACGAACCAAACCCAGCCAACCCATTGTAATGGGTCGGGTCGGGTCGGATCCAGCAACCCGACCCAAAACCCTAACTGAACCCTAGGCGAAGTCCATCGGATTCACTGTGCCCACCCTATTTATACCTCGACTTCCGCGCTACCAGCCGCCGCCGAAACCCTAGATCCACTGCTAACGACCCCCGCCGAGTCCGACGTTTCATCCCCCATCGCCGCCGACCCAAACTGTGCCAACCGCTGCTGTCGACCCCTGAGATCGACCCGCCATCGTCAGTTCAACCGAGCTCCACCGCTCAACTCCCCGCGCAGCCGTGAACCCATCAACCCCCCCCTGATCGAGACGCCTCCGCCGCCGGATCGACCTCCCCACCAGCAGACCGCCTCCGCGTCCGCCGTATCCCGTCGACCCCATTCGCGCCGCTCCGCTCTTCCCATCCTCTGATTGACCCGCGGAGCAACCCGACTTCGGCCACGCTGTCGCCGAGCGACGTCGCCGAGCGACGTCGCCCAGCGCCTAACTCCGGCGCCGTCCCCATTGGCCAACCAGTCGGACAGCCCATCATCGGAGTCGTCAACTCGAACCGCTGCCGCTGAACGGGGCCAGACCCACCTGTCATCGACGAAGCCCGACGCCTCACGAACGCCATCCCGCTGACCCGAGTCAAAAACCTCGCTCAGATTCTCGTCGGACACGGGAATCCTCGACCAGAATTCGGTTCGCGTCAAATTGGACTCTCGGACACGTGGAATTCAGCATTCACGGAGCCCTGTTCAGGTACTGTTTTCACCCTCATCGCAACTCCAATTTCAATTCCGTCAGTTGCTACGCGTAGACTGTGTAACCCTCTCGGTGCCCGTGCAATTCGCTCGGAGCATCGCGTCCTGTGGTGATCGCACACCGCGATCCAAAAACAGGAAAAACATCACCCTGTTCCACCCCGGAACTGAGTCCGCCCCGCCAATCGGGACGACTTGGTCGCACGCGGTCTTTACCAAACTGTGCGCGACGTTGATACGGTCGTGTAGGATTTCGCAGAAGTCGATTCGGAGGTGCGTGCACCCCGGAATCAACGCGTATCCGCCAACAACACCCCGTATCCGTCCTTTCTGGAACGCGCTGTAACTTCGTGTACACACGTCGGATCGAGACGAAACTTGCGCCATCGGACTCGTAGCAATACGCTGGTCCTGTGAGCCAAGTTTGGTTCGATTCTGAGGACGTTGACGAAATCACGTATCGTGGGCCCCACAGGCTCCACTTGACCGGTGATTTGTGAGCGGCTCATCGGAATCCAATTCTGGAAGTTCCGTTGGGTTCGTATCATCGTTCCTGACTTGTAGACACTGAGTTTGACTAATTTGGAGACCTTTGACCCTGACACGCTTTTCGGTGCAAAGTGGCCCACAAGTGGAACCCGCTTTGGTCCGAAAATGACCTTTTTGCCCCTGTGTCCAAATTGGACGTAAGGACAGGCATTTCTAGCAGTTTGATACCTTCTGAGACTATTGGTGATGTTTGTTACAGCATCTGGAGTAGCCCCTACCGGTTTCACCGATCCCAGGACGACAGTTGATATTCGGACATCAGGCAAGTGTACCTTGCCAAACTCTGCAGCTTAGTTATTTATTTTCCTTGCTATATATATATTACTGTGCATGCTCAATCTAGGACCGTTTGACATACTTAGCGTCCGATTATCAGTCGGGTGCCAACATCGTACGCGGTGTTGGGTAATGTCATCTAGATATGGACATACGTGACACTTTATCTTCTCGTACTGGTCATACCAAGTACACTTGACCCAGGACACTGGACACTGTTCATGAGACAGGATCTTCCCGAGATATTCGTGGTGATCCTGTATAGGTTGCAGGACTTATAGAGATACTATATTCTAGATACATTATGACTTGTGCATTAGTTATGACCCCGCGGACATGGACGTGAGACGTTATGTTCATGATTTGTGTGGTTACATTGGGTGGGGAGAGACACACAGACTACAGGCTGATTATATATATACACCCCTATTACCGTGAGGCACAAGACTCTATAGCCGAGCTTGGCCCATTACTCATATTTACTGCTGCTACCGGCTCCCCTACACAGAGCTTGTAGTATGCTTCAGCCTGAGTTCTAGTGCTGCTCTCATCTTGCATATCACTTAGCTGGTTATTTTAGTATTCCCTTATTGTTCCATCTATTGCTGGATAGATTCACAGGCTACAGGTTGATATTATTATGTCGGCTACTCAGTCTCCCGCTGAGCTAGACCACCCCATGATACCCTTGCTACAGGCTCCCCTACACAGAGCTTGTAGAGGTTCAACCTGAGTTCTATTGATATTCTCTCTTGCATTTATACAGATGTTACATACTTACCCTGCTTATCTCATTATTTGCTGCACTGTTATATTCTGGCTTGTATTATTTCCTGTACCTTGCTATGTCCCCTGAGGACCTGGATATGGATTTTGTCCCCAGATTTTGCAGAACAGGTTTACCCCGAGGTTTACGGGACCGCAGCAGGAGGAGCCGATCCAGGAACTGTACCACCATCCGAGGACGAGGTCTTAGCTGAAGACTTCTCTTGAGCATCCATGTTTATGCTCAGCTTTTAGTATTTCTTTCAGTCTTTTCTTTTCTGGTCTGTAGAACCATTGTACTAGATATTTATCGGGTTGTTCCCCGAAGTACTTTGTGAGACTTGCTGATGATTTACATTCCTCATTTATTATGTGGATCATATTTTATATCTTGTGTGGATGAGATTAGTTGTGCCATGATTGTCGTAGACTTGTTTTACAGCTTAAGTATGCCCTGATGGATCCTTTATATTGAGTTGGTCCATCGGTGCGTACTGCTGGCCATTATCACGTATCCGGTCCCTCGGTATTTTGGGACTGGGGCGTGACAGGTGTGTGTGGTGAGGATGGTGCTCCATTTGAATGAAGGGTCAAGATCAAACATGAAGGAAAGTGCACAACAAAAAGGGAGAGAGAGAGAGAGAGAGATTGGACCGATCAAAGAGGGGGAGGAGGTTGGTTCTTCATTGGCTTTGACCAATAGGATGGTGACACCTCATCACACTTTTGTATAAAAGTCCTCAACAATTAGAAAATTGTACAAAAAGTAGGAATTTGGATTGGATGAGAAAAAATACCATATTTGGTGTGATGTAGTGGATAAAAAGGATGTGTGGTATTTAGTATGAGTCTTGAGGGTGTGAATGGGGGTTTGGTTTGGTGTTGGATTTAGTTTTGGGTCAAGTTGAGTCCTTACACCAATTTAATTAAAATTAATGTAAATGGTGTTCTAAAATTAATTGGAATTACATAGGATTAAAATTAGGTGGGACACAAGTGTCATGGACGTAGATGTCTCAGAATAGAATATTGTCATATTGGGTTGCACAAAATGGGTCAAGATTGTGTCTCCAATTTTGATTGGAACGCACAGAGATGCAAAGTCAAATTTATTTAGAATTAAAAATAAACGTCCGTAACGAATATTGTGAGACTAAAATGAAGCACAAGAGAGCATATTTATGAGTTACACAAAGGTCAGAATGGAAGACAGGCACGTCTAGGATAAGGGTATAAAATTTATTGGAAGACAAAAGCTAGTGTAGCGCTCTAAATATCGAAACAACGGTAAGGTACAACAATCAAATAAAATCACAATAATAAATATAATCCCCAATAAATAAATCCTGAATAATACTAATTAAAATCCATAATCCTATAATTTAGTCAAGGGTTCATCTAGTGGGCTTCTAGGTCTAGTCTACTAACTCATGCATTAAAGAACACTATATATATATATATATATATATATATATATATATATATATATATACGCATATCATGAAATTACTTAAAAATAAGTATACACAATATTTATATTAATAAAAAGACAAAAATACCCCTATTTTAGGATGTGGTAATGACAGGTCTAAACCTCAACCCTAGCTATATAAGCCATCATCTTTCTCTCTCTTCTCTCATTCTTCATTTTTTCTCCTTCATTTTAGGCAAGTACACCTTGTATGACATGGAAAAACACCTTAGATTTTAATTCTTATTTCTATTGCATTTTATTAATCTAACATGTGTGCCATGAGTTCCTAAACACTTTTAATACATGGAGTTTGTGGTTTTGATGGATAAATTTGAGTATATCTATATTTTAAATATAGGGTTTTGCATGGGTTCCATTAGATTTCCTTGGTTTTAATTTATTAAAACTTATTGTTTTCAAAAACTAGTAGTTCCATTTGCTAGAGAATTAAATTCCATGCGATTTTGACTTTTGCTTCACTTGATTTGGAGTTAAAATGAAGATTTTATGAAGAAAATAAGTTTTCAGATTTTTTTTAACTTTTCCATGAAGCTCGTGATATTTTGGGACGATGGTTTTCCTTACGGCCAACTACTTGCGACCTCTTCCATCATGCGCCTATCTCGTTAGGTGCATGAATAACCATGCGCTAGCTGTCCATGCACCAACTTATCCCTGCGCCAACTTGTCTCTACACCAGCTGCCCATGCGCCAGCTTTTCATGCGCCAACTTGTCCCTACGCCATCTTGTTCCTGTGCCAGCTTGCCCCTGCGTCCTGCATATGAGGCACGACTTGCATATAAGGCACGACTTGAATATGAGGCACTGCTTTCATATGAGGCCAGCTTTGCTCATTTTACTGATTTACTTGGTTTTGATATTTCATTAGATTTTGTGATTTCATGTGTGATCTCGAAGACTATAAGTATGATTAGACTCAGTGACTATGTGTTAGACCTGACTATGTGCCTGACCCGACTATGGGTAGAATTAGACCATGCATCAAGTGACTTGACCTATGTATTACAATGTGATAGAACCTATGTGACTAACTAACAAGTTGATGATTTGACTCGACTACTTGTATCCGTGCTGATACACTTACTACATGTTATGTGATCCTACGTGCTAAGTGTTCCTACGTGTTATATGTTACATATTTTATACTGAGTTATACCTATGTGCTATGCAACATGTGACATAATACGATTTTTCTAGCATGGACATGATAGTAGTCAATAACCAAGCATGACTAGGAATTGTTTGATTGTTGCATCACGCTGGAAAGAATCCAGATTGAACTATCAAGTGACAAAGTTGATACGTATCCAGCGTGGCCGTACTGCGGTACGACATATCGAAGGAATGAACATGTGACCACGCCATGTGATTTCAACTAACCATAAGGTTAACTAGGTAACTAAAACTTGTAGAGCATTGGGATGGACGGAATTTCAAGATCGTGTATGACAAGCTTCCTTCAGATATTTAATTGGGGAGTGCAAGGTTGGTCCCCATGGATATTATGTCACGTCTGCACTAGTGGACTACAATATCCGAATATTATATTATACTATGTGTTCTATACGATCTTTGCACGGTAGTTTTACAATGGACCGGTGAATAATACTACGTGCAATACGACGATTATCAATGATCGCTTAGCCCCGCTTGAACAACGTACGATAAGATAATTTCTATTATTTGCATTATAATTCTGAGATAACTCGGATTTCATCTAGCAAGACGTACAAGTGATTGACCGTTTGTAATTAAGCTTGATTGTGCTTATATCTTTTGTAGCAGTTTAGGAACATGTACTGTCGTGGTGTGATGGTTCAACCCTAGTCCTTGTTTGGTTGTAGGGTTGGCTATTGTGCTACGGTAGGCCATGGGCCAGAATTGTGACACTGAATCCTATAACTTGACATGAATCAGAGGATGTGCATTATCTCGATATAGTGTGGCACTTCTTGTCCTTGTTTGGTGTAGGAGTGTCATATTATCTCGATGATGGTGTATACACCTATGATTCTTGGATCAAGCACTATGTATTTATATATTGCTTGGATTTGTGTTCCTTCATTCGTGCTTCCTTGTGGTACTTGTTATTTGGGGTCTAAATCCATTGGTTTTGCATGGCCAGTTTTAGAGCCAGCACATGAGGATCCATCTTACTTTCTCATGAACAATGGCGTTCACCAAACGAATAGCCGCTGAGGGACATACGTGGGTTTCTTCTTCACTGATCGTCATTGTATATTTTACTTTTTTGGGTGTTTAGCCCCCGGTACTTGTTAGCCGGCTCATCTGGATATTTAGTTTTTCTTACATGATTATAATTAATCAGACTACAGCCGATCACGGTCACTTTTGTCACTCTACCAGCTTATTATTTGGTATAGGTGGGTTCTAGAACATTTTGACAGAGCGTTTGTGATGCCTTTCTGCTTTATCATACATGTTCTATGTTTATTGTTGTCACACCCCAGTACCGGAATACGAAGACAGACATGGCCAGCTATCCCGTACAAAATACTATACGTCGTACGACGATCACGGCTGTAACTAGACAAGGGGGTGCATACTACAAGCAAGTCACTTAGGGTCACACAGCACATCTATTGTCTCAATTAGTTAAGTAAGAATAGTAAACATAGAACATATATGACAAGGAAGTAAGGCATCACAAACGCCCTGCCACAACATTCTGGAAACCGGCTTGTACAAATAAAAAACTGGTAGAGTAGCAAAAGTACATGACCATGATCAGTTGTAGTCTGATTAATTACAATCATGTAAAGAAAACTAAATGTTCAGATTTACGGCTAACAAGTGCCGGTAGCTAAACGTCCAAAAGAGTAAAATGTATGATAACGAGCAAGGAAGAAGAAATCTACTCGTGCCCTTCAGCGACCATCCGCCTGGTGCACGCCATCAGAAAGGAGGAAGTAAGATGGATCCTCTGGAACTAGCTTGAAACCTGGCCATACAAAACCAGTAGGATTAGACCCCAAATATCAAGTACCACAAAGGAAGCACGAAATGGATAAACAAAACCCAAAGCAATAGATAGGTATAATATAGGTTCTGTGTCGTAATTTCGGTCCATAGTTTATCTTAGCATAATAGCACAACTCTACAACCAAATAAGGACAAGGGTTGAACCATCACACTATGATAATCCATGTCCCTGGACTACTAATAAAATAATACAATTACAACCAGGTCGAGTTATATAACGACCAATCAATTGTATGGCTTGCTACTGTGGAGTCTGAGTTATCTCAGATTAGATGCATAAGAGAAATCCTCAGATCGTGAGCTATTTAGCGGGGCTAACCGAGCCATAGAAATCATATAGCACTTGTATATTATACACCGGTCCCTAGTAAGGCTACTATGCTCGATCATATAGAATGCATTGTACAATGTAAGTATTCGGATATTGTCGTCCACTAGTGAGGACATGACCATTATCCATGGGGGTCAGCCTTGTACGTCATGACAGTTGTCTGAGGTGGCTAATGTGTACGATCTCAGGATTTCATCCCTCCCAATGCTCTACCAATTTGAGTTGCTTAAATTAACCCTATGGATATGTTAAGAATCCCATGGCGTGGTCACATGATCAATCCTCCTATATGTCATACCGTAGTACGGCCACGCTAGATACGAACCCACTTTGTTAATTGATAACTCAAACTGGATTCACCTGAGCGTGATGCAATAAACAACAAGTCCTAGCCACGCTTTGGTAGTTGACCCACATACCATGCCTGTGCTGGGAAAATAATATAATAATATCATATGTCGCATAGTATATGAGGCATTCTCGATGCACAACTCGAAACATGTAATCTCATAGCACGTAGCAAATTATGTCGTACCTCAATACACATTTATAACACATATACACATAGTACATAGTACGTAGTAATTGTATCAGTATAGGTATAAAAAATTGGGTCAAATTACCAAACTTACAGTTGGTCGTATGAGCCTTATCACATTGGGACACATAGCTCATGTTATGCACTTAGCTGGTTAGTCGCTTATGACATAGTCAATTCTAGCACATGGCCATATCTAGCATAAGGTCGAGTTACTAAGCCATTCTTCTTTAGGATCAATCAAAAGCAATTGTCAAGACCAACCACTAAGAACAAAGAAATATTCCAAGAAAAATAGTGCACAACTTGGCGCATGAGACGGTTGCCGCATGGACTATCGGTCGCATGCTGCCCCGTGCCGTATATTACCTCAGGCCGCATATGGCTCTAGGACGCATGCTACTCCAGGCCGCATGCTCCTCCAAGCCGCATTCTCCGGATAAAAGTTCACTCTTTTTGAACAAGTGCCGAAGTAATGTGTGTCAGAAAAAGTGACTGAAGTGATGGATATGACAAGCCATAAAGTGTGTCAGAGAGAAAAGACAAAATCATATAATTATGTGCCTACGGTTCGGAGTCATGCGTCCAAGGGATGTTGGTCGCATACTCTCCAGGCCGCGTAGGTCACTCGACCGCATATTGCTATTTTGGACTTAACGAATATTTTTCCTGGTCCGAACGGTCCCCAGTGCCCCAGGTTCCGTTTGAGAAAATTTACTACCTTGTGCACAAGTTGTCCATGACCATACAATGCATCTACGACTATATGATAAACATAAATAGCAGGGTAAGGTGTTGAAGCATTTAGAGCAGCAATGCATATTTAACCATTCTCATTTCAGCAAACTTATTTATTGTTTCGATTAGTAGTCCGTAGACTCCTATTTGCCGCTAAGGCATGACACCAAACCATGACATAATAATCATATCCTTCCCTATGTTATGAAATTGAACTTTCCTCTTATCAATGCAACTCATTGATTTACATTAGTGGTATTAAATTTGTGGCATTAGTAGCTTTATCGATCATTGAACTTAGCAAGGTTATAAGAAAATATTATTGATTATTGGCATGAAGAAGTAGATAAGAAGGGACAGAACCGCTCACCAAATAGAGAATGCCAAAAGAAAAGGACGCTTGCTCGCTCAGGCTTCGGTCACGCGTCTATATGCATTAACACCAATATTTGGTTAGACTACCATATTCATTTTCTCATAGTTCTCTAGAATGAATGCATACAATCAATGAAAATAGGCTAAACAATCAATCATCGAAAACCAATCACGAAAATGCATTCATCAAAACCAAGCAGCAAAAAATCCAAGAAATCCAACCAAAAATCCTAGTATAATGCTTCCGAATAATCAGGTATAGGCCGGGCAAGTCTAGCCTATGCTGTCCTTGACAGCGGTAGTCAGCTGGCTATACCTCAATTTTTATTCAAATATAATGTTCGATTATTCATCACGGCTCTTTAGACACGTTTTTCCATCACAAACAATCACCACAATCAATATTGCTTTTATTACATGCCCTTTACAAAGAATATACGGAAATAAACCCGGTAATGTAAAGACGATAATCATCACAATACGATACAACCATAATACAAAGCAATCCAAAGGAAATGAAACTAGACAACAATCTAAGTCTCCAAAGGAGTGTCCTCCATGTCCGGGGTAATCTCCACACTAGCATCACATAGGGTCTTCTCCTGGAGACCATAGAAAGTATGATACTTTATGTCATCATCACCTGCCACAGTTATCCAGTCAGGAAGGAGCAAAGTAACATACATATGTCACAGTGCTATACAATATGATGCAAGAAAAAAAGAAGTACATAATAGATGAAAATAACAAGTAAACATGAAAAGCAAGAATGTTGTCAACATGCTCTAGCTACGTGTGGAACGTGTACATTGAACACTATCAAGCATGTAGGGAATAAATCGAGAATCAGGTATATCATAAATGATATACTATCAGTCACGCATGCATGTAAATGGACATCAGGCACGTCTAGTGACGGTTCTATCATTCATGTATTTGTCCAAAGCTAGAAAAACCACATACCCTTTTAGTGTTTTCCCTCCCGACACGACAAGACACGACATGTGACCCGGTGCAAAATAATAAAACATGATTGGAATATCGCATAGAAAAGTAAGATAGCATATACTTGCCTCGGATCTTGGATGATAAGGTGGCACACAGGTTCCTAAAAGACAAGGTATAAATATATTAGATTCCTTTAATTCTAACCTAATCTAATTTCTAATTTAATCAACCATGAGTCAATTTCTAACTACAGGTTACTTCCTAATCGTCCACTAATCTAATTAATTAATCAAAGTGCTAACCAATATTTAGTTTGGTCTGGTCCATTGGCCATGAGCCCAAGTCAAGCTCAATCCAATAGTTCCCTGAACCATAATCCGACTGTGTCCCTGGCCTGAGTATAATTCAGATTCTAGCCAGTGGACTCAAAATGGCTAAGCTCATATATTCAAGAATTCTAAATGACCCCACTCTAGCACTACTGAGTACATTACCCTAACCTGGTTTCAGTCCCAAAGGAAAAATCAAATGATGCACGATAATTTTTAGTTCAAATTTAAATATTTTTCCCCGCCTAATCTAACTTCTAGTTCTGGTTAACAATTCTAGGCCCGGTTAGTTGATCGTGCTCAAAACCTGAACTTTGTGTCGAGCGAGACACAATCTAGCATGGACCTGGACATGATAGTTAATGTTGATACACAACTCCCTCACTACACTGAGTACCGACCCCGACCCCAACCCCGACCCCGACCCTGAATGACAATATCTAACTATAGATACAGATGCAAAATTTGAAAGAGACAGAGCCGATCCATAATACCTGAGTCAAAATCGTATCCTGAACAGAGACACGATCAAAACGATTCAGACACAGTCCTCTCTGTGTTCAGATACGAATTGGACTCTACTTGAAGTAATACAACAAACAGTTGGTGATCAAGAACAGAGGAACCATTTCAGAGTTTTGTTTGAATCTTAAAGTGATGTGAAGAATGATTAATATGAAACTAGACTATTAATCTAGAATAAGGATCGACAAATACCAGTTTAAACTTGAAATCACTTTCGTCGTCTGATCATGATCCTTGCGGAGATTAACTGATAGAACACCTCGAATCAGACGGGATTCTCACTCCTGCAACAAGCAATTGATCAAGAATCGATCAATCACATAACTTCGTCGAATCGATCCCGAGCGATCGAGCGATGATCAATCCATGAGCAACATTGAGAACATTGGTGATTCAAAATAGAATTCAAGGGGATACATAGAAGTCTACCAAAGTTTATCACTTCACGAATGATGAAGTCGATCGGCTACTGATCATCGACGGAGGAGCAGATCGTTCCCAACGATCTCGCGGTGGTAAAAAAAACTATGCCGTTTGAGCAGAAGACCGTTGTCTCTCATCGCGGTCAAAGGACTTAGGGGAGGAGCGAGCTCTTGCACGAAGCCGCCGGGGTTACCGAGCTTGAAGTTTTCGGGAGGGAGAAGATAGGTAGGTAGGGATTTTGTCAGGGCTCCGCCGGGTTGGTTGTTTGATGGCAAAATAGAAGTCGAAGATCTATTTATAGCCATCAAGGGAAGTGGGTGAAGGTTCTGGAACCACCTAGGCTCATTGGAGGAAGGCGGTGATGAGTCTTCATGAATCTTTCGGTTAGGCGGTTACGGTGGAGCGCTGGTGTCGGTGGCCGAATCTTGGAGAAGCTTCAGGAGTCTTCGACTGAGGCTGTAGGAACGAGTCCGGAAGGATGGCGAAACCTTGACGAAGGTGTTGGTTAAATTTCTAAATAATGCAAATAGGAAGATATAAAATTAAAACAAAAAATAGTATAGGATTCGAGGCACGTTACACGCTGTCCTTAGAATAGAATTTTGCCTCACGAACAGTGCAGTGGGTTCCTGGCGATCTATCCCCGAGATACAACGAATCCATCGATTCACTTCACCGTGCACCCGGTGGCGAATCCCACGAACGATCACAACCTTGCCCGACAAATAGAAATTGGACGGAGGAGTTTAGGAGGAATTTTGGTTCTGGAGTTTTTCTTTTCTTTTTTGTCTCTGTGAGATTGTTCTTCCGTCCGAACAGAGAGCGAGAGAGAGAGAGAAAAGAAAAACCGATTTCTGTTTTTTAGATCTCAGGATCGTGTCCTGGATATACCTCTCACGTAACCTTTCCCACTTTTCCAGTAACGGGATTACGTGAAAACAGTTCCGCGGAAGACTAGCAACCCACCAGACCAAATCAACGGAAATAAAAAAATAAAATAAAATAAGTTATGAAATTACCTTTGTACCCGTGCCCGTTCCGCGGCGCGCAAAGTGCTAAGTGCGCGAATAATAAACGCGTAAAAACACGCATTAAATCGCGCACCCGCTCGCGGGTTGGATGAGATCAAGCCCATCCCCTATAAAGCCCACTTACCACTAAGAGGGGTAAAGCAATATATGGAAAGAAGAATGACTTTTCCTTTCCCATGTGGGACTAAAAGAAAGGAGTGCTTTGTTGAATCATATAGTTTAGATAAATCTAACAATAAATATAACAATCCCCCACATGATTCAACAAAAGAAGAAAGGAATGTATAGCACGATAGGACATATAGGAAGGAAAACAAGATATGGGCAATCACACTGTGTATCAGGGGAAGGTGTCTTCCGGACTTGAACCTCCCCTTAGTGTTATACATCTCATCTATACAGACCCAAAGTGACTTAAGTCTTGAACTTAGGATCTTACTTGTACAGACTAAACATACACACAAACACATTGTAGTCATTTGATCGTATCAACAGTTGTGTACTTTTCGGCCATGTGCTATCTCGTTTTCTTAAGAGCTCTAAAGAACAGCCCGAGTTCCCATAGAAAGCGGCCCACTTTCACTCTTAAATAGGTAAATCTTTCTAGGTATTCTGCAATTTATATACCCTGCTTTACAAGCCACAGATTTATTGAGATTTTACAATCACCCTTTTATTTATTGCAGATCAACACTATACATTAGAGGAATGGTTCTTTACAATTACTATCATATAGTGTTTCCAGTCACACATCAATTTTGTTGTTACCCATTGAACCTTTTCTTGGTGCTTCCAATCAAAGGTTGGGTTGCCTTTGAGGTGACTCAATCTATGGACTTTAACCCCATTCCTCTTGCCGTCTCCAACACAAGTCTCCTTGAGAGCCCTTTAGTTAGAGGATCTGCTAGATTGTTCTTTGATTGACGAAGTCAATTGCAATTACTCCACTGGATCGCAATTGCTTCACCCGATTGTACCTCAGATTCTCCCCTTGCATAATGTGCAGCACGTACCGGACGTAAACAAAAACTTAATTTTTGGTTATTTGCTAAATAAACATGGTTAGAAACTGGTATTTGAGTCTGATCGAGTTGTAATCTCTCTGAATGGTAACTTTATTGGAAAAGGCTATGTATGTGGGGGTCTGTTTAAACTTTCTGTGGACATGCCTTGCAGTACATTAAATTCATGTTTAAATAATATTGCATCTACTTCTACTTCTGATTCAAATGCTCTCTTTTATAATACTGATAGTTGTGATATTTGGCATGGTCGTTTGGGACATGTCAATTTTAACTCTTTAAAGAGAATGTCTAAGTTACAATTGATTCCTAAGATTGACATGAGCAGGAATGAAAAATATGAGATTTGTACACAAGCCAAACAGCCCAGAAAATCTTTTTATTCCGTTGAAAGGAGTTCTCAGCTATTGGAACTTGTTCACAGCGATATCTGTGAATTGAATAGTATTCTCACTCGTGGTGGTAAACGGTATTTTATTACATTTATAGATGATTATTAAAAATACTGCCATGTTTACTTGCTTAGAACTAAAGATGAAGCTTTCAGTAAGTTTGTATCTTTTAAAGCTGAAGTTGAAAACCAACTTGAGAAGAAAATTAAAATTCTTAGGTCTGATCGTGGGGGTGAATACACCTCTGCCGAGTTTGACTCCTTTTGTGAATTGCATGGCATTATACATGAGGTAACTGCTCCTTATGCTCCTCAACAGAATGGGGTAGCAGAAAGAAAAAATAGAATATTTCTTGATATGATTAATGCTATGTTAGGTAGCTCTGGTTTATCTGATTATTTGTGGGGTGGAAGCCCTTCTTTCTGCATGTCATATCTTAAATAAAGTTCCTTTCAAAAAGACTGATAAGACCCCTTATGAACTTTGGAGAGGTAGAAAGCCATCTTTGAAATATTTCAAAGTGTGGGGGTGCCTTGCTAAAGTTTCTGTCCCTCCTACCAAGAAAAGGAAATTGGGACCAAAGACCGTAGACTGTGTATTTTTGGGATATGCCAAAAATAGTACTGCTTATAGATTTCTTGTAATTAAGAGTGAGGTAAATGGTATTGATGCTAACACGGTTATGGAATCTAGGGATGCTACATTTTTTGAAAATGTTTTTCCATTAAAAAATAGAATATCTAGTTCTTCTATTTCTACACAAGTCTCTGTAGTAACCTCTAGTTCACAACCAGAGGAGATTACCCCAGCAGAACCCAGAAGAAGTAAAAGAACAAGACGAGAACCAAACCTAGGTGAAGGTTTTTTCACCTACCTCGTTGAAGAGGATCCTATATCTTATCAAGGGGCTATGTCCTCAGTAGATTCCTTATTTTGGAAAAATGCCATAAATAGTGAAATGGATTCTATTATATCAAATAGAACTTGGGATTTGGTTAACCTTCCTGCAGGTTGCAAACCAATAGGTTGCAAATGGATCTTCAGAAAGAAGTTAAGACCTGATGGGTCTATTGAGAAATTCAAAGCCAGTTTAGTGGCTAAAGGGTTCAAACAAAGAGAAGGGGTAGACTTTTTTGACACTTACTCTCCTGTTACAAGAATTGCTACAATTAGAATGTTAATAGCCATTGCATCTGTTCATAAACTGTTTATTCATCAAATGGATGTAAAAACTGTATTTTTGAATGGAGATTTACAAGAAGAGATCTATATGGAATAACCTGAAGGGTTTGTTGTTCCAGGTCAAGAACACAAGGTATGCAAATTAATTAAATCTCTCTATGGGCTGAAACAAGCGCCAAAGCAATGGCATGATAAATTTGACAAGGTAATTCTATCATATGGTTTTGCTATTAATGATTCTGATAAATGTGTATATAGCAAAACTATTGGTAGCTCTTGTGTAATATTATGCCTGTATGTTGATGACATTCTTAGTTTTGGTACTAACATGGATATTATTTATGATATCAAATCATTTGTCTCAAAAATTTGATATGAAAGATTTAGGACCTGCTGATGTAATTTTAGGACTTAAATTAAGTCGCACTTCTGAGGGAATTGGTATCTCCCAATCTCACTATATAGAAAAGGTTCTAAAAAGATTTAACTATTTTGATTCTAAACCTGTGAGTACTCCATATGATGCAAGTATCAGGTTGAAGAAGAATAAAGGAGACAGTGTGGCTCAGTTGAAGTATTCTCAGCAAATCGGATGTCTGAACTATATTGCTAATCGTACCAGACCTGATATTTTCTACGCAGTAGGAAAGCTTAGTCGGTATACTAGCAATCCGAATAGTTCACATTGGACTGCCTTGGAACGGATAATGAGATACCTAAAGGGCACGATATCCCATGGATTATTCTATGGAGGATACCCATCTGTATTAGAAGGGTATACTGATGCGAACTGGATCTCCGATACAGATGAGACCAAAGCCACAAGTGGATATGTATTCACATTGGGTGGAGCTGTTGTTGCGTGGAACTCTACCAGGCAGACCTGTATTTCTAGATCTACTATGGAGGCAGAATTTATAGCTCTTGACCTCACCAGTGCGGAAGCTGACTGGCTTAGGAATCTGGTAACAGATATTCCTCTGTAGAGCAAACCAGTTCATGCTATCCCTGTACACTGTGACAGCCAAGCTGCAATAGCAAAGGCTCAAAGGAAATCTTAGAATAGAAATTTTCGTAGCTTCTGTCCACTTTCTATTTTCTGGTTGAAAAATTCCTATCTACATGATGAACACCGTAGAAGAACTGACCACGAACATTCATAACTCCTCCAAACCGGAGAAGTTTGATGGCCTGAATTTTAAGAGATGGCAACGTAGGATGACCTACTGGCTGACTTGCTTGAAACTGGTTAAGGTTCTCAAAGAACCGAAAATCCAACCTGACTTACACGAACCTGCCAGGACCTACGAATTAGAGTCCTACAACGAGACAGACTTTATCTGTCACGGTAAAATTCTCAGTTGTCTTTCTGACATCCTCTATGATATATACTGCACTACCTCTACGTCCAGAGAGCTTTGGGAAGCTCTCGATAAAAAATACTCCAATGAAGAAGCGGGTTCTGAGATTTACATTGTTGACAGATTTTTAGAGTTTAAAATGGTGGATGAGAAGTCTGTTGTTGAACAGACTAATACCCTTCAAACAATCATACACCAGATGTCTCAGAAAGACATGTTATTTTCTGATAAGTTTCTAATTGCTGCCTTCATTAATAAACTTCCCCCTTCTTGGAAGGAATTTGGTTTAAAACTAAAACATAATAAGGAAGATTGTTGGTTAAATTCCTAAATAATACAAATAGGAAGATGTAAAATTAAAACAAGAAATAGTATAGGATTCGAGGCACGTTACACGTTGTCCTTAGAATAGAATTTTGTCCCACGAACAGTGCAGTGGGTTCCTGACGATCTATCCCCGAGATACAATGAATCCTTTGATTCACTTCACCGTGCACCCGGTGGCGAATCCCACGAACGATCACAACCTTGCCCGACAAATAGAAATTGGACGGAGGAGTTTAGGAGGAATTTTGGTTCTGGAGTTTTTCTTTTCTTTTTCGTCTCTGTGAGATTGTTCTTCCGTCCGAACAGAGAGCGAGAGAGAGAGAGAGAAAAGAAAAACCGATTTCTGTTTTTCAGATCTCAGGATCGTGTCCTGGATATACCTCTCACGTAACCTTTCCCACTTTTCCAGTAACGGGATTACGTGAGAACAGTTCCGCGGAAGACCAGCAACCCACCAGACCAAATCAAAGAAAATAAAAAAATAAAATAAAATAAGTTATGAAATTACCTTTGTACCCGTGCCTGTTCCGCGGTGCGCAAGCATGCAAAGTGCTAAGTGCACGAATAATAAATGCGTAAAAATGTGCATTAAATCGCGCACTCGCTCGCGGGTTGGATGAGATCAAGCCCATCCCCTATAAAGCCCACTTACCCACTAAGAGGGGTAAAGCAATATATGGAAAGGAGAATGACTTCTCCTTTCCCATGTGGGACTAAAAGAAAGGAGTGCTTTGTTGAATCATATAGTTTAGATAAATCTAACAATAAATATAACAGAAGGTCGATGGGTCAAGGAAAGGTGGTGACGGTCGGCGCTCCATTGGGGACGAAGAAGAAATTCAAATCTAATATCTGATCTGACCGACTGGAGGAACGATTTAGGAACGAGTGAAAAGTGTTATCGAGTCAGGTCTCCTACTAGCGGGTCTGACTAACAGCGGGCCGGACTTAGTTGATGGGCTTGGCCGATTTGGGTTTGTTTGATGGACCAACCGTAAATGGGTTTATAAGTGGGTTCATAGGCTAATAAGTTTATTGGTTTAGATTCAAATATTTAGGTTTTACAGGTTTTTGGGCTGAACGGTTAGGCCGAAAGTCAATGGGCTGGTTATGAAAGACTGGCCTTAACTAATGGGCCTGCTTAGCAGATTTGTGTCCATGGCTGATTAATCGTTATACTCTATATCTATTCACCTAATATTTATTAATACTTAACAATATTTAATGGAAAAATTCTATTTTATTGGCAATGGAAAAAAGAGGAGTTACAATCCCTACTCAATATAAATGGCGCTGAAGGCTTTACCCAATTACCATTGGAGCTTCGTGTTAGATGCAAATCTAGACACCTGCAAATAATTTCTAAGTCATTTTTTGCTTTGGAATTGTCTTTTGTTTTCTCCTTCATATTCATCACTGTATTGAAGATGTTGTCAAATATATTATTTTTTATATGCATGACATCAAGATTGTGTCTTATGAGATTTTTTTTCTAATAAGGTAACTCCCAAAAGATAATCTGCTTCGTCCAATTATGCTATGTTTGAATCCTTCAAAAGGAAGACCCGATCTCGTATCTTCCATCACAATCGGCAATTCCTCTACCTCTTTCCAAACTTTATCTCATGTGAATCTCAACGGGGGAAGAAATAGTTCATGTTTACCAGCTCTAAAAGCAACATGTTCCTTCTTCCTGGATGCGACACAGGGAAAAACTGACAGTGACAATCAAAAAAGCAAGATTTTCCAATATTTCAAAGATGGAATGCCTTACTCTTTCCCATGCAGATCAAACAAGACAAAGTACCATAAGTACTCTACCCTGATAATATCTCATATGTTGGAAAATTATTGATGGTCCACATGAGTGGTGCTCTCATATAAAATTTTGGCTTATTTGATATATCATACATCTGGACACTGAACGACCATAATTGATTCAACTCATCCACCAACGGCTGCATGTATATATCGATGTTCTTATTTGGATCTTTTGGACCGGGTTGATAAGTGTCAAGAACATGTACGGAGTCTTCATGCACATCCATGGTGGTAGATTATAAGGGGTCAAAATCATCAACCAACAAGAGTACTGAGACCCCGAATGTCCGAATGGAGTGAATACATCAGAACATAAAGCCAACCGAACATTCATAGGCTCTGCAGCAAATTTAGGATGACACTGATTACAATACTTATATGCCTCTCCATCGGAACAATGAGATAATTCTTCTGTATCCGTCTTCCAGTCCTTGTTATGCTATATCATGTGTTGTGCGATATTTGCGGACATATACATCATTTACAACCTCTTTGTGATTGGCAAAAACTGTATGTACTTGTAGGGACACACCTTGATCGGACAGTTGACTTTTATTCGCCCCTAATTGGCTTGTAGCAATTCTCGTGATAGAAAATGTATCTGTCTTTATTATTTTTCTCCTTATAGTACAACATGTAACCGTTTCGACAAAAATCTATCTTTTCGTAGCCTAATCCAAATTTATGTATCATCATCTTTGACTTTTAGAAGTTTTTAGGCAAGTCCCTGATCATTTTGGCAACAACTCTCTAACAAACTGAATTATTCGGTAGTAGCATTCTTATGGCAAGTTAAAATCAGACTTTAGGTTCAGTATCCGCATCACCACTGACATGACAAAATAAGAATCACAATCCAGATATAACAGAGTATCGACATACTTGAATATATCATAGAAATTTACATCATGATTCGGATCCTCCAAATCAATACTAGGATCGGTCGCATTAAATACTAACTCACGCGCCAGGTTTTGCTATCGATATTCAAAGTAATATCCGAGAGTGGAATCTTCCACC
Organism: Iris macrosiphon; assembly: GCA_036927795.1. Lineage (NCBI taxonomy): Eukaryota > Viridiplantae > Streptophyta > Magnoliopsida > Asparagales > Iridaceae > Iris > Iris macrosiphon. The sequence continues at coordinate 104,765,553 of JAYESA010000010.1, read as the reverse complement.
TTCATATTGAAGGAGGACTAATATTGTAGAAATAAAGGTTCTCCTTGAGTCGTCCACTCCTTGTAGTTTGGTGCGAAACCCTTCTTGTAGAGATACTCCCTCACGAGATCCACCTCTTTGAATGGTATATTATTACATTTGACACAAGGGCACTTGATTAGCCTCACATCCATAAAATAAGGTTGGCTACTCGCATATTTGAGAAATTTCTCAATGCCCATCTTGAAATCATCCGTCAAACAAATTCTGCTCTCATGTCACTGATTCTACATCCATGAACGATCAACTAAGTATCGACTCATTGCTTTAATTTCTTACCCATAAATGATTATGTATGTACCTTATATATCAAACAATATGTATTAGATACAAATTAAAGTAGGATAAGCACAATCTGACATAAATATGATTGTTGACATCCCAAAACAAGTACTTGGAAAGTTGTGCAAAAATTTGTATTGATTTGAATACAATAGAAGATGTACAAAGAAACTTAGAACCGAGGGCTCTGAATACAAGATTTAGAGATCTGGAAAAGTATGACGATAGAGATCGAGTACTACAACTGACTCCTTTACTCTGTTGATAATCCAGTGACCAAGGAAGACTGCAAAGTCTCTGGGCGTTTGAGTATACGACTCATTATGCATCTCCTTATCCCTCCATGCATATGTGGGAAGCATATGTCCTTACTATTTATAGCTTATAAAAGATAATGTGTGATCATGCATGCGCACGAGTTTTGCGTTATAGCATAATCCTCTCACATAATACGGTTGTAGCTGGCGGTCGCATGCTCTGCTACGATTGCCATATAGAAACAGTTAAGATCCGGCTGTGACCGAGATCGAAGGTTGTTGATATCCCTTATCAGAAGATCTTTAGTCATTAGTAACGGAAAGATTGAGCTGTATAGAGTCGTCAAGGAACGTTGTAGCATGGAAAGTATGGGAACGCTGCCGCATAACAAGTCCGTCGCATGGGAACACTACCGCATGGGAAGTATGGGAACACTGCCATATAACAAGTCTACCGCATGGGAATGGTGCTGCATGGGAGGTATGGGAACACTGCCGTATAACAAGTCTTCCGCATGGTAACGTTGCGGCATGGGAGGTATGGGAACACCGTCGCATAATAAGTCTACCGCATGGGAACGCTACCTCATAGGAGTCTGTACTTTTTATGAAGTGTACGGTCTGCTGACACAGCTGTCAATGGTTCGCCCTTTTACCGTGGAGCATTAAATATAAGTATGGTGGAGGATGACTTATGGCGCATGGGGTATGGTCGATCTTTACCACATGACTTATAACTGCATTTGGCCCATGAATGGTTCTTTTAACAACCCTTGTCGTATGGTTCTTGACTGCTCTTCCCGCATCATGATTGAGTTGCCTTTGGCGTATGGTTCATAATTTTCCATGCTTCTACATGACCCCCTTCAAAGTTTTTAAACTTAACTTAATTAAGTTTTGGAATAATTTGAAGTAGAAGCATGGATCAATAAACTGCGTGTGCATCAATCATCAAGCCATATGGATTCGGTGTCGCATCATTTGCCCACCGCATAAACTTGATGCCGCATCTTTCTTTGACAGACTGTCAAATCTTCATTAAGGGATAATGACACCTCGATTTATGAATGGATCTCTGGGGTTCTTGTACCGTCAGCTAACATGAACTCCGAAGTGTTATTTTTTAAAGACTAAGTCATGCGATAACTAAACTTTGAAATTATCCAATGCTGCATGGACGAAGAGACCATGATGTCTTTTCGATCCTGGGCTAGCGAAGCCCAAGTGCATGCTAAGGGATTTAAAGCACATGTTGACCCGTAACTGCTCTCTATTTTTTTAAGACGTGGGTTTATCAATTAAATGTTAGGTTCATTCCACGGCTTTAGAGCCCCACAACTCGGGAACCCAACCGCCACTCGGATAGACTCGCCTATAAATAGAGGCTGAGGGAGAGAGAGTCGCTACTCTCCTTCACAAGATGCCTCTGCTTTATTCTATGCAAAATTCGGACACATGGAGCCCCGTCGAGCCTTTATCGATCATCTGCCTCTAATGGTCGACCACTCCACCACCATTTTTCCTGCTGAAGGTAAAGAGCTTAAAAAAGTTGATCATCTCTGCTTGTGTGCCTAAACACAGAGACACATACTCACAGTCTGTTGAATGGGTAAAAAATTACTAAGAACATGCACAGACGCACCCCACAACTTGATGTGCATAGTCGTGGCTGAAATGCTGTATTTTTAAGATATGTTGACGGCAAAATCTTCCTTTAAGCGCATGGGTACAACTGTTCTTGGAATACTTATGCAGGATATATATATATAATGATAGATTATTCATAAACACTGATAGGTAGTTCGCCCGATGTTGGATTACGTATAAGTATCGAGTAGGCTAGAGTCTGCTTCGTACAAAGCTAGTCATTGTCATGTGTCATAGTCCTTTGTATGTTGGGACTTGGCGTAAAAATTGGTTCAGTCGAAGGGAAGCCATGTTTATTGAAATAGTCAACTAACTACGTCACGATTGTAGGCTACCGTGGGGGTGGATTTAGATCTTTGTAGCAGAAGGCTACCTGCGACTAAAGGCTTGAGACTAGGCTTCACGTCCTAATTCAAAGAGTCGTTTGTTAGACTACTACGATAGTGGACCACTGAGGTTGACTTCTTGGGAACTGGCTTAGAAAAACATCATGGGAGCTGTCTAGCCAAACTATTTTTTTATTTTTATAATGACCGCGACAATATTGCTTCTTTGTTTGTGAAACTGTTGTCACACCCGATACCAGATTTAGTATTTCTTGAATTTCTAGAATTTAATTTTTTTGATAATGTATTTCCTATTGTATTTCTTATGTTAGTTCCTGTTATTTTATTTATTTTATTTATTGTTTATGCTGTTGAGAGAGACTACCCAAGACCAGTAGAATACCCATTGGCATTGCCATCGACCCGGTTTAGGACCCACATGTAGAATGGACCCTTGGTTCGGTTCATTTTGGGTGAACCCATGGTAAACCCTCTTTTCTTCCCCTCTTGGTATATATATATAAGCTTTTCTCTCTCTTCTCTTTCTTCTTCATTTTCCTCCATCCTTCCTCCCTCAAGCTCCCCCAAAACCCTAAACCCTAAAAGCAAGGTTGCTGCGACTTGGACCGTGAGACCTGGACCGTGCGAGGTAGAGGCTAGGAGTCACCCAAGGCAAGTACATCTTGCTCAAATGATAAAGCTATAAATTTTGGATTTTATTTATATTGTGTAAATTAAAAATATGGTTGATGGAAAATATTCTTCTTGTGTTCCTCATCATTGTTAGTTCTTGGAGTTTGTGTTTTGATAGATGATTTGGAGTAGATCTGAGTTTCAAGTTAGGGTTTCTATGGGTTCTATAAGTTTTTCTTGGTTTTTGATCTATTAAAACTTATTATTTTTGAAAACTAGTAGTTCTATGTGATAGAGCATTAAATTTTGTGTGATTTTAACTTTTGTTTCAGTTGATTTGGACTTAAAATGAAGATTTTATGAAGAAAAGAATTTTTTTTGTTTTATCGTTTTCGACCATGGCTGAACTTGCTGTTTGGAGAAGGTGCAAAATCCCATGCGGACCATTTTCGCTCATGTGGACCAGTTTTGACAGTTTTGCTCATGCGACCCAGTTTTGACCGTTTTGATCATGCGGTCCAGTTTTCACAGTTCTTTCCTACTACCTCTGGTTTTATCATGTGCACTTTTTATTCTATTATGTTAGAATATAGTGATATTGTGCTCACATGTTAACACATGATTTATGATCCCTACGACACTAAGGATTGTTTGGACATGTTAATCTATTGCATTTTGGCATCGGCAATCGAGTGTGAGTATTGCCAATGTATTGCGTGTTGTGGATACGACAAGTTCGCCAGTGATAACTTGTGAAAAGCTCATACTCGTGACTCGTCATTCTAGGAAGTTCTCAAGTGTCCACGACCCACGAACTTATAATAAATCTGGTAATAATTAACATACTTGATTCATATATAAAACATTGGGAGGGAAGAATATTGTACTACCGGCTACCCCGATCTCCAAGGGCCCTATGCAGCATGGAATCATCCTGCTAGGCAAGGGCTCCATGACTGACCAAGTTTACGTGTGCTGTGGCACTTACAAGACAAGTTTATATATTAGTTATGTTTATAAGACAAGTTGCATGCAAGTTTCGTTACAAGACAAGTTTTGCCCTTCAAACGAGTTTATCATTTCAAACAAGTTTATGTTTAATTATGACAAGTTGCAAGTTATGTTTCATTACTCATGATTGTGATATGTATCAATTCGAGACAAGCGTACCTTTGGCCATCCTGATTGACTGCAGTGCCGGTGGTAGCAATATTCTTAGCAATGTATTTTTAGTAATTAGGGCTTGTGATAACCCTAGTTAGTTAATTATAGCAAGCCGTATGCATGTTTAGCTGTGGATTGGATGTTGTTATCCGTATAGCTCGCTCTTCTAGTTTTATTTTCTTCCGGAGCGTGGTTATGGTGCTAAGTTCTGCTCGGGTAAAGGTCTGCAACCCCGGTCCTTATTTGGTTTAAGGGTTGTGATTCTGATCCTGAGTAGTTCCTATGCTCTCTTGTCGCTCGTCGCCTTACTTTCATTTGTTCACTTATTATCAGTTCTTCCAGTATTATTCTTGAGACGAGTATATTGATACCGTACAAGTCTCGATCTACATTTATTTCTTCTATGTCTCTTTTGCTTATGTTGTAATTTGTTTGGTCTATCACCTCGAGCTCCTTTATGGTACTTGTTGTTTGGGGTTCTGACCCTACTGGCTTTGCATGGCCTGGTTACCCCGAAGAGAACCAGGATCCACCGTACTTCCAGCAAGATGGCTCGCACTCGTAGGACTGTGGCCGAAGCTCGTGAGTGGATTTCCTTCTTTCACCCCTCGTCTTGATCACTTCTTTTTGTGATGTTTAACAAGGAGCAGAGTTAGCTCCTTATATTTTTGAGACTGTGGTCAACATGATGTATATATTAGACCATGGCTCGTATATTTGATCATGTATATTTAAACTTTGCTAGTGCAATAGTTTTTATTCACTAGCTTCATGATAATATGTGACATGTAATTTAGGACTCCTCTTTACTTTCATGTATGATATACTCTTGTACTTGTGTTGTTGGATTGAGATAATAGGATTTTTTGGCCTTGGGACTGACGTCATAGCATGCTAAAGTTTATCCATCTGTCTTCTAGACAACCTTAACATATTGTGACTTACTTCGGTATTCTACAAGGTGCGGTTGGTCATGTCAGTCCATGTATTTACCCAGTATTCTGGGAGCGGGGTGTGATAATTGTAGTGGCAATTACGATTTCTGTAGCACCATTGGAGGATTACTGCATTATTACTTTCCTGGCATGACGTTAAATCCTAGCTATGCTGCACGACGTTGTTGGTGAATTGTCATCTAGCGTTGTTGTAATGTTTATGCGAGAGTTCTTTAGGTTGTGGGCTTGTGGTTCATCCAAATCCATATTTTGTTATGGTAAGTCATTTTTTGGATATCTGTTGGGATCAGAAGCGTCAATACCATGCTCTGATACCACTTGTTGGACGCACGGAAGCGTTGCCAACCTACATGAGATAACCAACCAATCTAACGAACACCAAGCACATATAAAGACAACGTATATGGCGGTGATTATGTCACTGGACAAATCACAATCTAGATAACTCAGATAAAATTACTAGATTGACATGAACCAATGTTAAACCCTTTGCCCTAGTAGGTTCAACCCTCTCACCACACTCAAGAAGAAAAGACAGAGATTATAGTTGAAATCACTCACCAAACCCCGTAGTAATTTCCCTAAACGAAGGCGATAACTCCTCAATCAGATCACCTTCTTCTATCTTGGATGACGAGTCCAAGAGCAAAGTGCGACTTTCTCTTAGTCTTCCTGTGGAGTAGCACCCCGAATCTCCAACTTGTGCTCTTTCTTTGTGCCACCCTCACCTCATATAAATATGATGAGAAACCTAATTTTAGGGTTTAGAAAATCCTAAAAGTAGCCCGCCATCATATCTGGCCTTCCACCAACAACCAATAGTGTAGATTATATCCCATTATCAATTATGGACGTCCAAATATGGTCAAATTAAATATTTGATACAAATTTGAAATCTAATCAAATTAATGTAGCTTTCCAAATCATATCAAATCAAATCTTTGACCATATTTGGGCTCCAAAATTTATCAAATTCAGACTGGACTCCAACAATCTCTCCCTCCAGTCTGACGAGATGGTGTTGACCTCATGGCTCCTCAACTGGACTCCATGTCTATTTTCTCGTGACAGAGTTTTGCTCCCCATGCCATCGATCTCTGATCCTCCGAGCTTCTTTGCATCTTCCTTCGTCTCCAGCTTCTCAATCGTCACGTCAACGCTAGCTGCCATGCGTAGCACCTCCTGTACCATTGTGATCCTACCGACATCAATGACACAGCCAATGCTGAAGTCCCTAATGATTAGCCTCACCGCAAGTCTTGGTTTCCTGTCCCCAACTTCAATCTTCCACCGGAACGTACAACCGTTCCAACAAGCTTCTTTACCCTTGGCTGGCCCAACCAAGCGGATGGTGCAGTTCCCTCAAGATTCGGACTCATGAACCTGCCCACCTTCATGTCCGATACGGAAGCTCCTCCGTACACATGCATCCTTGAGCAGAATATCATGCACTATGCACATCGTCGATGACCCATAGCTCCCCTGGAACTGTGTGAATAGAGATGCACCCGCCTCATATTAAGTTTGCTGCACACCTTGATCTCCTTCCTGGCTTCAAGCTGTTAAAACCAATATCGCACCGTGAAGCTTTGGCAAACCACGTCGCCAAAATTGGATCCGTGGAATAACCCCACCTGGAGATCGTTCAACTGTCATAGGATCGACATACTGACCCTTAATCTTTGGCTCATCACCATTCGTCGCTTTGTCTCGACGAACCGAATCCACCGTAATCCTCAAAGTATCTCGAAGACCCTCCTCAGCAAGTTCCCGACGATCCACCTCATGTGGAACACACCTCGAGCCTCTATCCAATGTCAGTGGCATATCTGTATAACTCAGCGACTTGAGCCTGTACATACCATAACATAAATCTCCTTGAGCCAGCAATTAGGAACCCTTCGTAAGCATCCAATATTTGTCCCCAAACAAACTACGACATCCATCATCCACCAGCCTCTCCATCAAAACCATGTAGCACAAACTCGGTACATGTTGCACACCCAGAACGAGCTTCTCACCAAGCTCTGTTGTCAAGTGCACATTATCGATGCCTATAACTGTAGTCGTCCCCTTGTTGCCCATCTTAACACGTCCAAACTTGCCTCCATGGTATGACGTAAAGATCCTCCTATATGGAGTGGCATGATAAGACGCCCCCGTATCCATGACCCAATCTCTATCATGACACATGCCACAAGGTTCCTCTGCGTCGGTTGCTGCGAAAATGATATCTCCCATTTTCGTGAGGTCTTCATGATCGTCCTTGCCTTTAGCCTTCTCTGCTTTGAACTTCATGTAGTTCCTCTTGATATGACCCTTTCGCCACAGTGATAGCAACCATCTTGCGGTCCACAGTCGCAAGATCCCGAGAACTTTCTCATATCCTCGCTTGTGACTTGGGTCTTTTCTTCCAATAGGAAGCCACCAGAGCAGACTCCTGCGACGATTCAACTTGCTTACGCCGGACCTCCTTATTCAAAAAACTGCTTTTGACTGCCTCCATCATGATAACTCCATCCAATGCGAAGTTGCTCACCGACACCACCAACATCTTCCAGCTTTCCGGCAGAGAACTCAATAGCAGAAGGGCCTGAAGCTCATCATCAATCACCATCTTCATCGCATACAGCTAATTGATGATACCCTGAACCTCGTTCAGGCATTGTGCCACCGGTGCATCCTCCGTGTACTTCGATTTGACAAGTTGGTGAATAAGAAATACCTTATTGCCAGCCGTCTTTCTTTCGTACAACGAATACAACTTCTCCCATAATGCTTTTGCCGAACTCTCCATGGACACATAATAAAATACCGAGTCATCCAGCCATTAGCGGATGAATCCAACGGCCTTCCGATCTAATCATTTCCAGTCTTTAATATCATTGTCCGATGGCTTTGTGTTGTCGTCCTCCAACGGACCATGCAAATCCTTGCACCAGAGTGGATCCTCCATCCTTGGCTTTCAAATCGCCCAGTTTTCTCCTATAAGGATGATCATACGTGTATTTGTCTACTCCATAGATATGGTTGCACCTTCCCTCTCGAGAATCTGAGAGCTTTGATATCAATTGTTGGGATCAGAAGCGTCAATACCACGCTCTACTTGTTGGGCATGCGAAAGCATTGCCAACCCACATGAGATAACCAACCAATCTAACAAATACCAAACACAGATAAAGATAACATATATGGCGGTGACTACATCACCTGGACAAATATTAATCTATATAACTCAGATAAAATTATAAGATTAACAAGAACCAATGTTGAACCATTTGCCCTAATAGGATAAATTCCCTTACCACAACATAAATCTCCTCGAACTAACTGTTGGAAATCCTTCGTAAGCATCCAATCTTTGTCTCCAAACAAACTGCGATAGCCATCATCCACCAGTCTCCCCACCGAAACCAAGATATAACACAAACTCAGTAGATGTCACACACCCTTGAGAACAAGCTTCTCACTAAGCTCCGTTATCAAGTGCACATCACCGATGCCTACAACTGCAGTCGCCCCCTTGTTGCCTATCTTCACACGTCCAAACCTGCCGCCATGGTATGACATGAAGATCCTCCTATATGGAGTGGCATGAAAAGACGCCCTCATGTCCATGACCCAATCGCTATCATTCCACATTCCACAAGGTTCCTCTACGTCGATTGCTGCAATGATGATATCTTCCAATGCCATGAGATCCTCCTGATCGTCCTTGCCTTTGGCCTTCTCAGCTTTGAACTTCATGTAGTTCCTCTTGATATGACCCTTTTGCCACAGTGATAGTATCCCTCTTACGGTCCACAACCGCAAGATCTCGAGAACTTTCTTATTTTTTCGTATATGACTTGGATTTTTCCTTTCCGTAAGAAGCCACCAGAGCGGACTCCTACGACGATTCAACTTGCTTACGCCTGACCTCCTAATTCAAAAAATTACTTTTGACTGCCTCCATCGCGACAACTCCATCCGGTGCAGAGTTGCTCACCTACACCACCAACGTCTCACAACTTTTCGGAAGAGAACTCAAAAGCAGAAGGTCCTGAATCTCATCATCAATCACCATCTTCATCGCAGACAGCTAATTGATGATACCCTGAAACTCGTTCAGATGTTGTGCCACCTGGGCACCCTCCGTATACTTTGAGTTGACGAGTTAGTGAATATGAAACACCTTGTTGCCAGCCATCTTTCTTTCATATAACGAATGTAGCTTCTCCCAAAATGCTTGTGTCGAACTCTCATGGACACATGGTGAAACACCGAGTTTTCCAACCGTTAGCGGATGAATCCAACGACCTTCCGAACTAGTCATTTGCAGTCTTCAGTATCTTTGTCCAATGGCTTTGCGTTGTTGCCCTCTAACGGACCATATAAATCCTTACATCAGAGTAGATCCTCCATCCTTGACTTCCAAATTGTGTTTTCTCCTATAAAGGTGATCATATATGTGTTTGTCTACTCCGTAGACATGGTTGCTCCTTTCCTCTTGAGAACCTGAGAACTCTGATACCACTTGTTGGGATCAGATGCGTCAATACCATGATCTGATACCACTTGTTGGACACGCGAAAGCGTTGCCAACCCACTTGAGATAACCAACCAATCTAACAAATACCAAGCACAAATAAAGATAACATATATGGCGGTGACTACGTCACGTGGACAAATCTCAATCTATATAACTCAGATAAAATAACAAGATTGACAAGAACCAATGTTGCCTTAATAGGTTAAACCCTCTCACCACAACATAAATCTTCTCGAGCCAGCTATTGGGAACCCTTCGTAAGCATCCAATCTTTGTCCCCAAACTAACTGCGATAGCCATCATCCATCAGCCTCCCCACCGAAACCAAGATATAGCATAAACTCGGTACATGTCGCACACCCTTGAGAACGAGCTTCTTACCAAGCTCCGTTGTCAAGTGCACATCACTAATGCCTACAACTACAGTCGTCCCCTTGTTGCCCATCTTCACACGTCCAAACTTGCAGCTGTGGTATGACGTAAAAATCCTCCTATATGGAGTGGCATGATAAGATGCCCCCGTGTCCATGACCTAATCGCCATCATGACACATGCCACAAGGTTCCTCTACGTCAGTTGCTGCGATGATGATATCTCCCAATGCCATGAGTTCCACCTGATTGTCCTTGCCTTTGGCCTTCTCAGCTTTGAACTTCATGCAGTTCCTTTTAATATGATCATTTTGCCTCAGTGATAACATCACTCTTGCGGCCCATAGTCGCAAGATACCGAGAATTTTCTCATATCCTCGCCCGTGACTTGGGTCTTCCCTTCCCGTAGGAAGCCACCGGAGCGGACTCCTGCCATAATTCAACTTGGGTACGCTGGACCTCCTCATTCAAAAAACTGTTTTTGATTGCCTTCATCGCGATAACTCTATCCGGTGCAGAGTTTTTTACCGACAGCACTAACGTCTCCCTCCTTTTCGACAGAGAACTCAAAAGCAGAAGGGCCTGAAGCTTATCATAAATCACCATCTTTATCGCAGACAGCTGATTGATGATATCATGAATCTTGTAAACACCCTGATTTTTCAGAATAAATTTTAATATAATATTCCCGGATTTTTGGTATTTTCTGGAAAATAACCAAGGTAATTAAGAGTTAAGGATTTTTAAATGTAGTTTATTGATATTTAAATATTATGGAAATAATATTTTATGGTGTGTAATGGAAAACCGGACGCAGGGTATTTTTCGGTAAATTTATTGGACTCCGGGAACGCGTTTAAAGCCTTATAAACTATTGGAATTATAAACCCAAGTCGAACCAAATTAAACCCACCCAAACCCAAGCTTGAACCAACTGCTGCGAGAACCGGACCCAAACCGGCTTATTAGGTCGGGTCAGATCCGAGCCAAACCCGACCCGGACCCGAAACACAGGGGAGAACCCTAGCCACCGCCGAAAACACTGTAGCAGGGTATTTAAACCTCTCCTTGGCTTCCGTGCCCAGCCACAGAAACCCTAGATCATCACCGCAGCCGACATCCCCCATCAGCACCATCCCTCCGCCGTGCTCCTCCCATCCCGACGACCTACCCCGTCTGAACCCTAGGTCGCCGGCGACTTCTCCCCGCGAGCACCGCCGCTCGACTCCTCGAGCTCCGCCGACCCAGCACCGGCCTCGATCTCCTTCCTCCCCGAGCCAGTTCGACGACCCCGCTGCCCTCGATCTCCACCGAGCTGACCCACCCCGAGCGAGTTCGACGACCCGCTGCCCTCAATCCCCGCCGAACCGACGACTCCTCCGCCCCGTCCTCCCCTCGTCGACCCGAACCCGTCGTATCCCTAGCGCCGCCCCGCTGACCCGAGTCAGAACCCTAGACTCGACACAGCATCTCAGCGGACACGAGATCTCGATTCGGACGCGAGCAGCAGACGCAGGACACGACCAGGACACAAAGTTGACTCTCGGACACGTGGAATTCAGCGTTCACGGAGCCCTGTTCAGGTATCGTTTTCTCTCCCCTCATAACTCCGTTTTAGTTTCCGTCAGTTGCTACGCGTAGACTGTATAATTCTCTCGGTGCTCGTGCAACTCGATCGGTGCATCGCGTCCTGTGGTGATCGCACACAGCGATCCAAAAAAGGAAAAATAATGCCCCGTTTCACCCCGGAACTGAGTGCGCCCCGCCAAACGGGACGACTTGGTCACACGCGGTCTTTACCAAAACATGCGCGACGTTGATACGGTCGTGTGGGATTTCAATGAAGTCGATTCGGATCTGCGTGCACCCCGGAATCAACGCGTATCCGTCGACAACGCCCCGTATCCGTCTATTCTAGAACACGCTGTGACTTTGTGTACACACGTCGGATCGAGACGAAACTTGCGCCATCGGACTCGTAGCGATACCCTGGTCCTGTGACCCAAGGTTGGTCCGATTCTGAGAACGTTGACAAAATCGCGTATCGTGGGCCCCACAAGCTCTACTTGATGGGCGATTTTGTGATCGGCTCATCGGAATCCAATTCTGGAAGTTCCGTTGGGTTCGTAACATCGTTCCTGACTTGTAGAAACTGAGTTTGAGGAATTTAGAGACCTTTGACCCTGACCCGCTTTTCGGTGCAAAGTAGCCCACATGTGGACCCCGCTTTGGTCCGGAAATATCCTTTTTGCCCCTGTGTCCAAATTGGACGTAAGGACAGGCATTTCTAGCTATATGGCATATTCTGAGACTGTTGGTGATGTTTATTACAGCTTTTGGAGTAGTACCCGTAGGATCCGCTGATACCGGGACGACTGTTGATATTCAAACATCAGGCAAGTGTACCTTACCAAACTCTGCAGTATTGTTATATATTTTCCTTGCTTTATTATATTACTGTGCATGCTTAACCTAGGACCGTGTGACGTACTTAGCGTCCGATTACTAGTCGGGTGCCAACACTGTACGCGGTGTTGGGTACGGTCATCTAGAGATGGACATTCGTGACACTTTATATTCTCGTACTTGTCTTATCAAGTACACTATGACCCAGGACACTTGACACTATTCATGAGACAGGATTTTCTCGAGATATTCGTGGTGATTCTGTATAGGATACAGGACATGGACATTATATTTTTGGATATAGTATGACTGGTTGCATTAGCTATGATCCCGCTTGACATGGACATGAGACGTTATGGTCATGATATGCGTGGTTACATTGGGTGGAGAGAGACACACATGCTACAGGCTGTTTTATATATATATCTTCTATTATTTAGAGGTCATAGACTCTCGGAGCAGAGCTAGACCCACTACCGGTTATTACCACTACCGGCTCCCCGACACAGAGCTTGTAGTGGCTCAGCCTGAGTACTCGTGCTGCTCTCACTTGCATTTTTACTTAGATGGTTACTTACTTGCCCTATTTATTCTATTTATTTTCTGCACTGCATTTATTTTGGCATAAGATTTCTTGTACCTTACTATGTCCCCTGAGGACCTGGATCCGAATTATGTCCCCAGGATTTGAGGATGAGATCTATCCCGAGGTATACGGGACCGGAGCAGGAGCTGATCCAGGAGCTGTACCGCCATCCGAGGACGAGGTGTTAGCCGAGAACTTCTCCTGAGCATCCATGTTCATGCTCAGTATTTATTTACTTATTTCAGTCATTTATTTCTGGTCTGTTGAACCATTGTATCAGATATTTATCGGGTTATTCTCCGAAGCACTTTGTGAGACTAGCTGATGATTTACATTCCGTATTTATTCTGTGGATCATATTTTATATCTTGTGTGGATGGGATTAGTTGTGCCATGATTGTCGTAGACTTGATTTTATAGCTTAAATATGCCATGATGGATCCATCAAATTGGGTTTGTCCATCGGTGCGTACTGCTGGCCATTGCCACGCATCCGGTCCCTCAGTATTTTGGGACTGGGGCGTGACATGGTTTTTGTGTGGCCCATGCAGGTCTACGACTAAATTATTTGGTTTCAACTTAGGGACCGAACCAGCCTGCCCTAAGGATAAGATAAGTTATAGGATCTCATCCATTACTTAAAACCATTATTGAACTCTATATCGAACTCGAAATTATTACTTGATTTTCATCCTGTTTGATTCCTCTGAGCGTTCTTAGAGTTTATCTTCTGGTTGCAGAATAATGGATCCCAGGAACGGAGATGAGATTCCATTGGATACGCCATACGACGCTGTGGTTACTTATACAGACGGAGTGACCCCAGGGAATGGAGGACAAGCATCGCAGAGCAATCAAACCGGTCAGCCTAATCCAAGGTTCAGGAGAGATGACATCCCACCTCTACCACAGTTCACTCTCCAGATGCCAGTTTTCTCGCCAGGACAAGCCATAAACGGGCAACAGATGTTCCAGATGATGTATGCTATGATGCAAGCCCAGCAGCAGATTCAGCAGGAGGCCCATCGGCAGGAGACCGAGTATCTAAGAACCAGCCTGGTATCCGCATTGGAGCAGGCAAATCCACCAACGAGGCGAACAGCGACGGGATCTATCATCGATTTTCGTCATCTCAAGCCTCGTACATTTTCTGGCAAAGAGGGGCCAACGAAAGTTCATGAATGGCTCACAAACATACAACATCAGTTGGAAGCCGCTGAACTTCCAAGAGAGAAGTGGATGACTGCAGTCAGAATGCAGTTAACTGAAAATGCACATCACTGGTGGTTAGCAGAGGAAAGGAGGCTCGGACAGGACTGGGTCACATGGGAAGAGTTCTCCAGACTCTTCCAAGAGATGTACATTCCAGCAGTTGCACGGTCAGAGCTCAGAGACAAGTTCAACCGCCTCATCCAAGGCAGTATGGCAGTGGAAGAATACAACGCAGAATTTATTCGCCTAAGTCGCTTCGCTCCAACATTGATCTCGACAGAGGAAGAGAAAGCTGAGAAGTTCTTTGACGGACTGAAGTTCAAGCTCCAGAGATTGATTGGCTCGGTCGTACCTACATCTTATACCGACGTCCTTGCAGCAGCACGACGCATGGAGCGCGTCACTAGAAGGGAGTCAAATCTGAAGAGGCCAAACACATCAGCACTATCCAAGACAGCACCTGGAGATTCTTCAAAACGATTCCAGAGGAGTATACCGGAGAGAACAGCACATAGGGACAGACCTCTTCCTACTTGTCACCACTGCGGCAAGGTAGGACACATTGAGAAAGAATGCAGGCGTAAGTTGGGACTATGTCTGAGCTGAGGATCCAACCAGCATTTTTTCAGGGACTGTTCTGAACGCAGAGATGGAGCATCGAGACTAGCCTTGGCTGTACCACGACCAGCTTATCCAGCAGTAGGAGCACAGCAGACAGGAGATAGAGGAGTTAGACCACCAGCTACGGGGGGCTACCAGCAGAGACCACCACTGGCACCACAGGCAGCCCTATTTCAGCAGCAGCAACAGCAGAGAGGTCCAGCTCAGGGAAGAGGCCAGGCATTCACATTAGTTGTTGAGCAGGAAGCTACTGCAGGCGAGGTCATCGCAGGTACTATCTTAGTAGCTTCATTACTAGCTGTAGCATTATTTGATTCTGGAGCATCACATTCATTTATAGCAGCTAGCTTTGTAGCCATCCATAGAGTAGCTACCGCACCCCTTCCGAAGATGAAGAGGATTCTTACGGGAGGTGGAATTATTCTGGTTAGTGACGTCTGTAGATCATGTTCTGTAGTAGTTTGTGGCAGGGAAATGCGAGCTCAATTTCTGATATTTTCCATGCCGGATTATGATGTCGTACTTGGTATGGACTGGTTAAGTCAGTACCATGCGACTCTTGATTGCCGACTTGGGTGGGTTATATTTAGACCGCCTGGACATCCAGAATTCGAGTTTCTTCGAGGAGCAGTAGAGCAAGGAGTTCAGCCAACTCTTAGGATACTATCTGTAGAAGGGGAGACAGGCTACCCAAGAGTCATATCAGAATTTGTGGATATATTTCCTGATGATCTTCCAGGTTTACCACCTGATCGGGAAATAGAATTCACAATAGACTTAACTCCAGGAGCAGAGCCTATCACTTCATCAGTATATCGGCTAGCACCTAAGGAGTTAGTGGAGTTGAAAGAACAGGTTGATGATCTTCTGGAGAAGGGTTTCATTCGGCCCAGTGTTTCACCTTGGGGAGCACCCATATTATTTGTGCCGAAGAAGGATGGAACAGTACGGTTGTGCATTGATTACAGGGCACTGAATGCTGTGACCATCAAGAACAGGTATCCCTTACCACGCATTGATGATCTATTCGATCAATTGAGTGGTGCAAGGGTATTCTCGAAGATTGACCTTCGATCCGGCTACCATCAGATCAAAGTAAGGAAGGAAGACATACCGAAGACAGCTTTCAGGACCAAGTATGGACATTATGAGTTCTTGGTGATGCCGTTTGGTTTAACCAACGCGCCAGCAGTATTTATGAGTTTAATAAACAGAGTCTTCCATCAGTTCTTAGATAAATTTGTGGTTGTTTTCATTGACGACATTCTCATATATTCCAAGAGCCATGAAGAGCACGAGGAGCATCTCTGAATCGTGTTAGAGACCTAGAGATAGGAGAAGTTATACGCCAAACTCAGTAAGTGTGAGTTCTGTATGGACAAAGTGCCTTTCTTGGGACATATTATCTCAGGAGAAGGACTTTCAGTGGATCCAGAGAAAGTTGCGGCAATAGAGACTTGGCCTACACCCACATCAGTTGCAGAGGTGAGAAGTTTTCTTGGACTTGCGGGATGTTACCGAAGGTTCGTAGAAAATTTCTCAAGGATCGCGAACCGATGACGAAGCTGACACGTAAAGACCAGGAGTTTATATGGACAGAAGACTGCCAGAAGGCCTTCGAAGAATTGAAGAGAAGATTAACAACAGCACCTGTCTTGACTCTTCCTTCAGGGTTAGGAGGTTTTGTTGTTTACAGTGATGCATCAGGTAGTGGACTGGGATGTGTTTTGATACAACATGGCAAAGTCATTGCTTATGCGTCGAGACAGTTGAAGGACCACGAGAAGAACTACCCAACACACGATCTGGAGTTAGCAACAGTTATATTTGCATTAAAGATTTGGAGGCACTACCTTTATGGGGAAAAAGTAGACATCTTTACAGATCACAAAAGTCTGAAGTATGTGTATACTCAGAAGGAGCTCAACATGAGGCAGAGACGTTGGCTTGAATTGATGGTAGATTTTGACATAGATCTGCAGTATCATCCGGAAAAGGCGAATGTCGTTGCAGATGCACTCAGCAGGAAGCCTACGGCTTATTTCTTGACGATGCAGCCAGAGTTATTGAGAGATCTACAGGAGCTTCAGATAGAGGTTGTTTTACCAGGACAGAGTGGATTACTGGCTAATCTTGAAGTCAAGTCATCACTCGTGGAGAAGATTAAAGAGGCGTTGCCCACCGATGCTAGATTTCGAAGACTGAAAGAGAGGACGGAAGCAGGCATGCAGACAGGACTTCGCATACACGAAGACGGGACATTGAGGTTTGGAAATCGCCTGTATGTTCCAAATGGAGAATTGAGACAGGAATTAATGACTGAAGCACATAGCTCCATGTACTCTGTTCATCCAGGAGGAACAAAGATGTACCGAGACTTGAGACAGTATTACTGGTGGCATAGAATGAAAAGGGAGATTACGAGATTTGTGGCCAAATGCTTAGTCTGCCAGCAAGTAAAGGCCGAGCATCAGAGGACTGCAGGTATGTTACAGCCGCTTCCTATACCAGAATGGAAGTGGGAACATATCACGATGGATTTGTTCATAGGATTTCCAAGGAGCCCCAACGGAAGAGATGCAGTATGGGTTATCGTAGATAGACTCACTAAATCGGCACACTTCTTGCCATTTAGAGTTGGACAGTCCACAGAGGTACTAGCCGACATGTATATGCGACAAATCGTCAAATTATATGGAGTACCGGTTAGTATTGTATCGGATCGAGATTCGAGATTTATATCTTATTTCTGGAGAAGCATGCAAGAGAGTCTGGGCACCAGACTCAAATTCAGCACAGCTTACCACCCACAGACAGATGGCCAATCGGAGCGTACCATTCAGATCTTGGAGGATATGTTGCGATCATGTATGCTAGACTTTGGAGGATCTTAGGAAGATCATTTGCACTTAGTGGAGTTCTCCTACAACAACAGTTATCAGGCCAGTATTCAGATGGCACCATTCGAGGCATTATACGGAAGAAAGTGCAGATCGCCTATATGTTGGAGTGACGTTGGTGAACGTCAAATACTGGGTCCAGAATTGGTAACGCAGACAGTGGAAAAGGTGAAACAGATTCAGGATCATCTTCGAGCAGCTCAGGACAGACAAAAGTATTGGGCAGATACGCACAGACGTCCCCTAGAGTTTTTAGAAGGAGAGCATGTGTTCTTGAGGATTTCACCCACTCGGGGTACTATTAGATTCGGAAGCAGAGGCAAGTTGAGCCCAAGGTATATTGGGCCGTTTGACATTCTAGAGCGCTTTGGTGAGGTGGCTTATCGTCTTGCATTACCACCATCCTTAGAGGGAGTGCATGACGTATTCCATGTCTCACAGCTGCGAAGGTATGTGACCGACCCAAGTCACGTAGTCGATCATTCAGAGATCGCAATAGGCCCAAGCTTGAGATATGAAGAACAACCAGTTGGCATCCTCGACGTCAGTGAGAAGATATTGCGGAGACAGACAATTAGACTGGTTCGTATAGCATGGAAACATCATTCTCCTGGAGAATCGACCTGGGAACGAGAAGATAGTATGCGCCAGCGTTACCCCCACTTGTTCGAGGAGGCAGTTGTAACCTAAGCAACCTTGTATTTCCATAATTCTTTCTTTAGTAGCTTATTCTTTGATTGCGAGGACGCAATCCTTTTAAGGAGAAAAGATTGTAAACACCCTGATTTTTTAGAATAAATTTTAATATAATATTCCCAGATTTTTGGTATTTTCTGGAAAATAACCAAGGTAATTAAGAGTAAAGGATTTTTAAATATAGTTTATTGATATTTAAATATTATGGAAATAATATTTTATGGTGTGTAATGGAAAACCGGACGCAGGGTATTTTTCGGTGAATTTATTGGACTCCGGGAACGCGTTTAAAAGCCTTATAAACTATTGGAATTATAAACCCAAGCCGAACCAAATTAAACCCACCCAAACCCAAGCTTGAACCAACCGCTGCGAGAACCGGACCCAAACCGGCTTATTGGGTCGGGTCGGGTCGGATCCGAGCCAAACCCGACCCGGACCCGAAACGCAGGAAAGAACCCTAGCCACGCCGGAAATACTGTAGCAGGGTATTTAAACCTCTCATTGGCTTCCGTGCCCAGCCACGGAAACCCTAGATCATCACCGCAACCGACATCCCCCATCAGCACCATCCCTCCGTCGTGCTCCTCCCATCCCGACGACCTACCCTGTCTGAACCCTAGGTCGCCGGCGACTTCTCCCGGCGAGCACCGCCGTTCGACTCCTCGAGCTCCGCCGACCCAGCACCGGCCTCGATCTCCTTCCTCCCCGAGCGAGTTCGACGACCCCGCTGCCCTCGATCTCCACCGAGCCGACCCACCCCGAGCGAGTTCGACGACCCGCTGCCCTCAATCTCCGCCGAACTGACGACTCCTCCGCCCCATCCTCCCCTCGTCGACCCGAACCCGACGCCTCCCTAGCGCCGCCCCGCTGACCCGAGTCAGAACCCTAGACTCGACACAGCGTCTCAGCGGACACGAGAGATCTCGATTCGGATGCGAGCAGCAGACGCAGGACACGACCAGGACACAAAGTTGACTCTCGGACACGTGGAATTCAGCGTTCACGGAGCCCTGTTCAGGTATCATTTCCTCTCGCCTCGTAACTCCGTTTTAGTTTCCGTCAGTTGCTACGCGTAGACTGTATAACCCTCTCGGTGCCGTGCAACTCGATCGGTGCATCGCGTCCTGTGGTGATCGTACACCGCGATCCAAAAATAGGAAAAACAATACCCTATTTTACCCCGAAACTGAGTGCGCCCCGCCAAACGGGACGACTTGGTCGCACGCGGTCTTTACCAAAATGTGCGCGACGTTGATACGGTCGTGTGGGATTTCGCAGAAGTCGATTCGGATGTGCGTGCACCCCGTAATCAACGCGTATCCGTCGACAACGCCCCGTATCCGTCCATTTTGGAACACGCTGTGACTTTGTGTACACACGTTGGATCGAGACAAAACTTGTGCCATCGGACTCGTAGCGATACCCTGGTCCTGTGACCCAAGATTGGTCCGATTCTGAGAACGTTGACAAAATCGCGTATCGTGGGCCCCACAGGCTCCACTTGACGGGCGATTTGTGATCGGCTCATCGGAATCCAATTCTGGAAGTTCCGTTGGGTTCGTAACATCGTTCCTGACTTGTAGACACTGAGTTTGAGGAATTTGGAGACCTTTGACCCTGACCCACTTTTCGGTGTAAAGTGGCCCACATGTGGACCCCGCTTTGGCCCGGAAATATCCTTTTTGCCCCTGTGTCCAAATTGGACGTAAGGACAGGCATTTCTAGCTATTTGGCATCTTCTGAGACTATTGGTGATGTTTATTACAGCTTTTGGAGTAGTACACGCAGGATCCGCTGATACCGGGATGACTGTTGATATTCAAACATCAGGCAAGTGTACCTTGCCAAACTCTGCAGTATTGTTATATATTTTCCTTGCTTTATTATATTGCTGTGCATGCTTAACCTAGGACCGTGTGATGTACTTAGCGTCCGATTACTAGTTGGGTGCCAACACTGTACGCGGTGTTGGGTACGGGCATCTAGAGATGGACATTCGTGACACTTTATATTCTCGTACTTGTCTTATCAAGTACACTATGACCCAGGACACTTGACACTATTCATGAGACAGGATTTTCCCGAGATATTTGTGGTGATTCTGTATAGGATACAGGACATGGACATTATATTTTTAGATATAGTATGACTGGTTGCATTAGCTATGATCCCGCTTGACATGGACATGAGACGTTATGGTCATGATATGCGTGGTTACATTGGGTGAGGAGAGACACACATGCTACAGGCTGTTTTATATATATATCTTCTATTATTGAGAGGTCGTAGACTCTCGGAGCAGAGCTAGACCCACTACCGGCTCCCCGACACAGAGCTTGTAGTGGCTCAGCCTGAGTACTCGTGCTGCTCTCACTTGCATTTTCACTTAGATGGTTACTTACTTGCCCTATTTATTCCATTTATTTTCTGCATTGCATTTATTTTGGCATGAGCTTTCTTGTACCTTGCTATGTCCCCTGAGGACCTGGATCCGAATTATGTCCCCAGGATTTAAGGACGAGATCTATCCCGAGGTATACGGGACCGAAGCAGGAGCTGATCCAGGAGCTGTACCGCCATCCGAGGACGAGGTGTTAGCCGAGAACTTCTCCTGAGCATCCATGTTCATGCTCAGTATTTATTTACTTATTTCAGTCATTTATTTCTGGTCTGTTGAACCATTGTATCAGATATTTATCGGGTTGTTCCCCGAAGCACTTTGTGAGACTAGCTGATGATTTACATTCCGTATTTATTCTGTGGATCATATTTTATATCTTGTGTGGATGTGATTAGTTGTGCCAAGATTGTCGTAGACTTGATTTTACAGCTTAAGTATGCCCTGATGGATCCATTAAATTGGGTTTGTCCATCGGTGCGTGCTGCTGGCCATTGCCGCGCATCCGGTCCCTCGATATTTTGGGACTGGGGCGTGACAAATCTCGTTCAAATGTTGTTCCACCGGGGTACCCTCCGTGCACTTCGAGTTGACAAGTTGGTGAATAAGAAACACCTTATTGCCAACCGTCTTTCTTTTATACAACGAATGCAGCTTCTTCCACAATATTTTTGTCGAACTCTCCATGGACACGTAGTGAAACGTCGAGTCGTCCAGCCATTAGCGGATGAATCCAACGACCTTCCGATCTAGTCATTTCCAGTCTTTAGTATCTTTGTCCGTTGGCTTTGTGCTGTCGCCCTCCAATGGACCATGCAAATCCTTGTGGGAGAGTAGATCCTCCATCCTTGGCTTCCAAATCGCCCACTTTTCTCCTATGAGGGAGATCATATGTGTGTTTGTCTGCTCCTTAGACATGGTTGCACCTTCCCTCTCGAGAACCTGAGAGCTCTGATGCCACTTGTTGGGATCAGAAGCATCAATACCACGCTCTGATACCGCTTGTTGGGCACGCGAAAGCGTTGCCAACCAACTTGAGATAACCAACAAATACCAAGCACAGATAAAGATAACGTATATGACGGTTACTACGTCAACTGGACAAATTCTAATATATATAACTCAGATAAAATTACAAGATTGACAAGAACCAATGTTGAACCCTTTGTCCTAATAGGTTAAACCCCCTCACCACACTCAGAAAGAAAAGATAGAGATTACAATTGAAATCACTCACCAAACCCCGTAGTAATTTTCCTGATCGAAGGCGACGACTCATCAATCTGATATTCTCCTTCTTCTATCTTGGATGGTGAGTCCTAAGAGCTAAGTGTTACTTTCTCTTAGATTTTCTGTGGACTAGCATCCTGAATCTCCAACTTGTGCTCTTTTTTTGTGTCTCCACCCTCACCTCATATAAATAGGATGAGAAACCTAATTTTAGGGTTTAGAAAACCCTAAAAGTAGTCCCCCATCAGATCTGAACGTCCACCAACAACCAACGATGTAGATTATATCTCATCACCAATTATGGACGTCCAAATATGGTTAAATTAAATATTTGATACAAATTTGAAATCTAATCAAATTAATGTAGATTTTCAAATCATATCAAATCTTTGATCATATTTTGGTTCTAAAATTTACCAAATCAATACTGGACTCCAAGAATATCAACACATAAAAGGTATTCTTTTATGATATTCTTTGCTTTGATAGGTTTTCCATCTTGAATACTATATCGATATTGCAATAAATGAGAGAAGTCTTATCAACAAATCTTATTAATATTGCTATTTTCATAGTCAGTATACAAGAAATATACATGTAGCTATTTTTTTTTTTTGGTTAAACGGGATATGAGCATAGGCTTATATTACTACATGACCCATGCACATGTGGACCAATAGGAATAGATTCATACTTTCCATGTTTACCTATGTGCATTATTACACTCTATTTTTTATTGATCCACGTGTGCATTGACACATGTTAGATATGTTTACCCTTTTATTTTTAAAGTTTAATATTTATTTTTGGAATACTTGGAACAAATTTAAATTAGACACCAACCAAAATGACCAAAACGACCACTCACCGCCTTATCTCTACAAACCTCTCTTAAACCCAAAATCCCTCCTCCCCTCCCAACAAGCTCACTCCGCTACAAAGCAATGCTCTCCTTCAAACTCCCCCACCTCTTCTCCCCCTTCCCCTCCTCTCCCCCTCTCCACCGACCAAAAACCCTAACCCTAACCCTAACAAAACCCATCCTCCTCCTCCCTCCCAAATCAGCAACCTCCTCCTCCCACTACGCCCCTGACGAGCTCCCGGTCGACGAGGAATTCCTCGCCCAGTTCACCCCGAAGGAGCGGGAGTCCGAAGACGAGGCCCGGCGCCGCAACTGGGTCGAGCGCGGCTGGGCCCCCTGGGAGGAGGTCCTGACCCCCGAGGCCGACTTCGCCCGCAAGTCCCTCAACGAGGGGGAGGAGGTCCCGCTCCAGTCCCCGGAGGCGCTCGAGGCGTTCCGGATGCTGAACCCGGCGTACCGGAGGAAGAAGCTGGAGGAGAGCGGGATGACGAAGGAGGAGAGCATCAAGAAGCAGTTCGAGATCAAGGGGGAGATCCCGGAGAAGCTGGTGACCACGTGGGACGGTCCTCTGGCGGTGCGGATGGTGCCGCCGAGGGACTGGCCGCCGAGGGGGTGGGAGGTGGACGCGGAGGAGCTGAAGTTTATAAGGGAGGCGCACGCGATGCAGGCGGAGAGGGTGAATCTGGAGGGGGAGGTGGAGAGGATGGATTTGAAGGGGGATGAGGATCCGGGGTTGACGGATGGGATGGCGCTGGATAGGTATAAGGTGTTCTTGAAGCAGTACAGGGAGTGGGTTGCCGCTAATAAGGACAGGCTGGAGGAGGAGTCTTACAAGGTAGATAATGCTTTTTTTTTTTTTTTTTTAGCATTATTACGTTTAGAGTATGTTTGGTATTTCCCAAGAAATTAAAAGTTGATGTCACAGGATGGGTAACAACATGATTTTCAGTGCTGAAATTATGAAATTATTGAAAATGACCATACTTGACACACATCAATGAAAGCTAAAGAGAGAAAGATCATAAACATACATAAGCAAATTTTGGAAGCAACTGCCTCCTAGACTCCTCCATGCTTTCATAAACAATCCTTTTAAAAGCAACCACTTTTCCCAAAAAAATAAAATAAAAATTAGAAGCATCTTTTACCAAGCAAACTTATATGTTACTCTTGGGAAAAGAAGCAAAAGCAACATTCATATGTTCTAGCAAATCCAACCTAGCAAATAGTTGTATATTCGAGCATTTCAGAATTATGGTAAGCGTTACAAGGAGAAATGACTTGCTCCAAACAGATGAGCTTCAACTTTTGGATCAACTGCGGACTGGAGAAGATACAGTTTACTGGACCGCAAGAACTATTGTGATTCCCGTGTACCACCCGCACAAAGGAATCACACTGAGGTAGGTTTCCTCAGTGAAAATCCCTCTGACGCTCATGTCAGAAAGTGGTAAGCCAATAGACTAGAAATGGGACGCTAGTCTAAAGACAAGAGTGCATACCTCGATTTTGGTGCCATGAGTATATTTATAGGAGTACTGTAATAAAATTTATGTTTATTACCCGCTTTGCCACTGTGTGCTTTAAGGATGGGGTTTAGCCCATGTTACTTTACTCTTTTCATGGATTTAATAATTATCCACAAAAATAATTTATGACCTCCAATGTTGTTGCACGTCGAGGTGTGCGCCATTGATGCGAGGCACAACATGGCATCTTACCATTGAGCGAGGCGTTGCGCTTTATCGAGGCACACGTCTTAGCCGCACTATAGCACGAGACGCATCGGGGCGACGTCTCATGAAACCTAAGAAGAAATAGTTGGTTTTACTTTGTTTTAGCTTACTCCTGAGCCCATAATAACATGTACCCTACTCTAGCCAATTAGCACTTCATCTTTAACTTCCTACTTATCGAATTCTCTATCTATCCTTTTTTATCTTTCAATCCTCTCCCAATTCTTCAGCAATCGTTGTTGAACATCCTCTCTCGATTTTTAACAACCTCCTATCAGAGAAATAATTCAAGTTATTTTTTAATTTGTAATTTTCAATATTTTCTAGTCTTTCTTCTTTTTTATATCTTCAATCTGGCCTTTGTCGCTAATTTTCTCACACCAACACAATTCTACTATCAATGTCTAGAAATATTTCTCAAGTGGACTCTTCTGTTTAGCAACTTATTTCTTTTGAATTATTATTTTCTTTTTCTATTTTGCACTCTCACCACATCAAGTGTTCATTGTTAACGCCATTGCGTTCATTGTTAACGACACAATGGGTCTTCCTTTATGGATAAACCATCATTATCGAAGTCCAATAACCCCTCAGGTAAGATTTTTAAATTTAATTATTTTACCATTTGTTTCTATTTAAATTATCTATACACAATAAATTATTGCGGGATGTTTGTATCTGTTTTATTGTACTTTGTAGGGTTTAAAATAAATCAATAAAATGTGTACCTCCTCAGTTCAATGAGGCACATGCCACGCTATGTCTTGTGCCTCGAACGTTGTGTGCCTTATACCTCACTATATGCATTTTGTCGTGACAACACTGATGGCCTTATGGTGATGTCATACTCGTTGATCTGCTTGGTCTACTGGGCTTATAGGCCGATAGTCGCTTGGGCCACTCGCCAGTGAGAACGGGTTGAAATTTTCACTATCCAACAATTGCCCCCATATTATTAGCTTACTCTCGACGAGAGCCATTCATCCAATTGTTGTCGATGTTTCAATCAGTGTCATGTCATTTTTTTATAGAGATTCTCCCATTTATTGGATATCTTTGAGTCGCAACCGAGAAAATTTGATCGCTTTGCATTCCATGAAGATCTTGCTTTTGAGATTTTATGACAATGATGATGTCATCATGACATCACTTTTACATAAACATTGTACCTGATAATTAATATTTTATTAGGGTAGTGCAAACTCCTACATGACGATTGTTAATTTTTTTTACCGTTTTACCCTTCGACGCTAGTTGGAACAAGGTTTCACCCGTTGTAGCTCGAGTAGCAGTTCTGAATGCCTATATTGGATTTTTGGTATCAGAAAGCAAATAATTATTAATAAATTGTTAGCATTTTAATTTTTTTTATACATTTATGCATAATTTTATGTATTGTTTCTTAGTAGTTTTGAAATTAAAGGAAATAATACTCACCCTTGTCGATTGGTTTATAGGTGATATATACGTTTTTTTTTACATACTTTTACAACCTTACTATACTTTTACACTCTTCCTGATTGGTCTTTTTCGTTCAATTTTCTTAGCCGAATTGACCGAAAAAGAGATCCCCAATGTCGGTGTATCGGATTGAGACATGCCAAATCGTATCGGTATCAGCCATATCTGATCGGTATCGGACGATACTGCAAACTATGTTTAGTTGTTGACTTCAATGTACGTGATTAGCATTTGTGGAATCCTATATCTACTGATGATGTTCCTGAAAATGACCTCTTCAACTTTCTTCTCTGATATGGTTGCCAAAGCTCCTGCTTCTGTACATTTTGTGAAATAATCAAGTGACGATAATGAAATTCCTTTGTCCCAAGGCTATAGGAAGTCCACCTCAATCTGTCCATTCCCCGTTATGCAATGGCTATAGATTTCTCATGTGTCAACTCTAAGGCTGACTGTCGTAGTATCGGCGCATGTCGTTGACATGCATGATGCATTACATTTCTTCACAAATTCTGTTGCATCGCTTACAAAGTTGACCGGTATAACCAACTGTTGATAATCTTGATCGCCATAGATCGACCTCCAAGATGATTGCCACATCTACCTTCATGGACTTCGCTCAACACGTAATATACTTGACTTGGCACTGCGCGGTATGGCCTGTCAAACGATCTTCTTAATAATTCAGTACCATTCCAGTAATAGTGAGCTGCAGCTCTTTCACTTTCTTCGCATTGGTCGCATCTTTTGGTAGCACATTATCCCTGAGATAATGGATTATAAGATCTTGCCAGCTCGGCTCTTGATTAATCTGCATAACATCTGATTCTTTGAAACTCGGGTAATGTAGCTCTCCATGAAAAGTTCTCTCTCCTATTTTGGAGAAACTTGCTGGTTTGCCAACTTGTCGGACCTTTTATTGTTCGCTCTGTGTATCCACGTGATTGTGAGAAAATTGATACGTCTTGCCAAACCTTTGAATTTTGCTAAGTATTGGATCATTTTATTAGCCTTATTGGTAATCTCCTTGCTGCACGATTAGCTGAGAATCACTAGAGACATATTTGGGAATTAATCGCCGAATTTTTGGCTATTCTCAGGCATGTAAAAAAAGCTTCATATTCAGGTTCATTGTTTTAAGCATGAAACTTGAATCATAGAGCATATTCCACCTTGAAGTCTTTGGGGCCGATGAGAACTAACCTCGCTTCACTGTCGTTCTTATTTGACTACCCATCAACATATAAATTCTACGCTGGCGGAGGTAGATGTTCTAATTCTTGAAGTATCGGTCTCTCAATTTCAGGGGGAGGATGAGTACATTCAACTATAAAATTGGCTAGAACTTGTTCTGTAACAGCAGGCCTACACCGATACTAGATCAAACACTCCGAGTTCTACTGCCCATTTTTGACATCGCCCAGTTGAATCTATCCTTGAGAGGACTAGTGACTAATTTGTTAACACAACTACTTGGTGAGTCTGAAAATATGGTCTCAATTTCCTTGATGCTACAATCAAAGCATATTTTTCAATTATTAAGCTAACAGCCTCTGTGTTAGCTGCCAAGTAAATGTACAATATTTTTCCGGGCCCTGGTCTTTAAGACTAGTAGAGATTAAAGATGTTTTTAAGTTGCTCAGCGCTTTCTGATATTCCTTTATTCACTCAAAGTGTTCATTTTTAGTTTGTTTGATCAATCTGAAGAAAGGGAAAGACTTATTGGCCGATCTACTCATGAATCGGCTTAGTGATGCTATCCTACCTCTGTTGTACTTCTCTAACTGATTTATGTCAATTAAAGCGGATACTTTTTAGGATTAGCTTCAATTCCTGTGTGTGTAATCATAAAGCCTAAGAATTTTCCTGATCGACTCCGAAGGTGCACTTCTCTGGATTCAACTTTGTTTGAGTTATTTTATTTTGTTATTTATCTTATGAGGGTATAATAGTAATTGTGGGTGTATTGCATATCAATATAAATAAACATGAGATACAACCTAGGGCTTGCAATCTTCTTCTCATATTCTCTTTTTCTACTTTTCTCCTTTCCTTTCCATCTCCAAAATTTTTTCCGGCTGTTTTTGTCTGCTTTTCATGATTCGTCGTTCGTCGTTCGTTGTTCGTGGTCGTTCATGGTTCGTTTATGAGATCTAGGGTTTCTACATATCTCCGTTGGTTGTTCGTCGTCGGTTGTGGTTCGTTGTGAGATATAGGATTTCAGAGATCTCGTCTTTCTGTTGCATCTGCAAATATAGTGGGGATCGAATTTTCTGGTGAGGTTAATAGTGCTAGTGGTGGCGGTGGCAGAGGTGGTTCTCCTTTTACTGTTATTCATAATGATGAATTTGAAAAATCGATTACAGCGGTGAAACTCAATGGTGCGAACTACCTTGCCTGGTCCAAGTCTATCAAAGTAATGTTGATGGCGAGGAGATTTTGACGGAAGAACCCCCACCTGAAACGTTCGCAGAGTATGAAGATTGGATGAGTTCAGATGCATATGTTATGTCGTGGTTGTGGCATAATATGGAGCCGCACATCGCTGCTAATGTTCAGTGGTGTGAATCCTCCAAACAGATTTAGGCATCTCTGGAAGAATCATTTCGCAGAAGCGGAACGTTGCCTGTATCTATGAGTTGTACGAGTTATTGTTTAATACAAAGCAAAATAGGAGGCCTGTGAATGAATATCTGGCTTTAAAGAAGGCTTTGTGGACAGAACTGCTACAATATCATCCTGTTACTATTGATTTGAAGGAAGCTCAGCGACAGAAGGAAGAGTTTCATGTTTCACTTATCCTAGCTGGCTTGGATCCTGCGCTCGAATCTTATAAATCTCAAATCCTTGTTGGAGAGCAGTTACCTACGGTGGTAGATATTTTCTTCCGTCTCAATCGTTCCTTTCTAGGACAGTTTTGTGGTGCCGAGTACTGACTCTTCTGTCCAAATTTCTAGTGTTGCTGGTCGTGGTGATGGACATGGTAGTGGATGTGGCGGTAGAGATGGTGGTCGTAGTTTTGGTCGAGGAGGAGGCCGTGGTGGTAGAGACAATGGTCGTGGTGGTGGCCGTGGTCAACCACATAAGTGTAATTATTGTGGAATATTCGATTATATCGAAGACTATTGTTGGGACAAGTGGGGCAAACCAGAATATGCACATCAAGTGCATGATAAAAATATGCAGTCTCAGTTCACCAGTTCTGCTTTCAGAGATGATACTTCTGGTTTCAATCAGACTTCAACGTCCGATACCTTATCTCCATTTGAACAGATCCTCCAGAAGTTGAATACGCTTGCTAGTACCACCTCCCAACCTATTGCAACCATGACACATATAAGTAATCCTGCTTTTGTGGCAACCTAATCACCATCCACCTATTGGATCATCGACTCAGGAGCAAATTCTCATATGTCTGGTATAACCTCTCTCTTTCATAATCGTAGTCCCATGAAGCATAATATTATCTTGGCTGATGGGTCTACTCGTCTTATGCTTGGGAAATGTGTCATTTATCCTACTCAATCACTATCATTATTTGATTCATTATATGTGCATAATTTTTTATTTAATTTGTTATCTGTGAGCCAGTTAACCAAATCTTTTCAATGTTCTGTAACATTTTTTCTAATTTGTGTGTTTTTTAGGACCTCAGGACGAAGAAGATTGGTTCGGGACATGAAAAAGATGGACTGGATTACTTGGATCTATCTGTAAAGGCTTTCACTTCTGTTTCTACTTATCCATTGCAGTGACATTATTGTTTGGGACATCCGTCTTTGGCTAAGTTGCGTCAAGTTGTTCCTAGTTTGAGTTATGTTTCTAGTCTTGAATGTGATGCTTGTCAGTTAGGCAAGTATTACCATAGTTCCTTTCCTCGTCGTAGTGAGAGCCGTCAGTTAGAGTCTTTTGATCTTATTCATTCTGATATTTGGAGTCCGTCTAGAGTCAAAAGTCCGAAATAATTTCAGTCTTTTGTTATTTTTATTGATGATTATTCCAGAATGACTTGATGTTATTTAATGAAAGAAAGATCTGAGTTTCCAAATGTGTTATCTGTCTTTTATAATGAAGTCTATGTTCAGTTTGATAAACGTATCAAAATTCTGCATTCTGATAATGCTTTGGAGTATATTCAATCTTCTGTGAACAGTTTCTGTGTTGATCGTGGTATGATTCATCAAATCAGTTGTGTCCACACCTCTCAACAAAATGGTATAGCCGAACGCAAACATCGACACATTTTAGATGTGGCTCGAACTCTCATGTTCAATATGCATGTCCCTAAACAGTTTTGGGCAAATGACGTTCTTACTGCATGTTATCTAATTAATCGCATGCCATCGTTTGTATTAAATAACAAAGTTCCATTTTTCATGTTATATGTAGATGTCGCACCTTTTTTCTTACCTCCTCGAGTGTTTAGGTGTGTCGTTTTTGTTCAAAACTGGGAACCTAATCGAGATAAGTTGGCTTATAGTGTCTTTCTTGGTTATCCTCGTACTCAAAAATGTTATCGTTATAGTCCACAGTGTCACGTCCCGATTTCCGCAAGGGGCCGATCGTCTTCGCATGGCGCCTTGCGGAACCGATCGTCCTCGCATGACGTGATGCCGTGCAAGCCTAAGTTGTGCTTGCACAAGGCCAAAGCTTTGAACAAGGGCAAGTAAGCTATTCAAGGCGGAAGCAGCGACACAATATTACAGAAAAGTAAAGAACATAATGACATAAGAAAACAATTTTTTTATTGATATTCTAGATGTTATACAAGTAGCACTTGGCCAAGATTACAATTCGCTCAAGCTTTATCTATCGATTACAATGACATCGTTCCATACATTACATCCCTATATACAAAAGCAGCTTAAAACATCTCGATACGGCTCAAGACATCGATTCCAGATTTTCAGATCCTGAGGATGAGGATATGCTATCACTTCTTCGGACGATTCAATACCTGCGAACAAGCAAACATGTGGGGGGTCAGCACTTTGGGGAAAGTACTGGTGAGTATAAAAGCAACAAACAAGCAATACTCTCTAAAACCAACACTAAGTAAGCATATGGCAAAACGTTACATTACTAGTGATATTGCTACTTTTATCTAGGTTCATTTCATGCAGCACAAGATTTGAGTCAGATTACTTCTTTCGAAAACATATCTTTGAAAACAGTTTGCTGCACATTCAATACAATCAAGCATATAGTAGGGACTGTTCTATCGTACAGTGCGCATCATGTATCGTGAGCCATATTCATTAACTCTAGTAACAAAAGCAGTGATCTAGTGGACTATTCATCTTAATTCAAGACAAAGTGCATCTAGTGGACTTATTCAATTCAGTTCAACGGACAGTAGCATATTCAAGTTAAAACATGCAAGTCTAGGGGCAGTACAAGGTAGCAAGCAAAATTCAATAATGAGTGCATCACTTATTCATTGATTCTTATCCTTCGCCGAATGGTTATCCCTGCAGCAAACATACAAGTTAGCAACAATTTGCATATATAAACAAGGTTCTATTTCTTGTTCGTCCCTGCATCAAACAATTATGTATACAAGAAGAGTAACCTAGCATGCACCCTAACTATATGATGGCCTCCGAGTGTCGATCCCCAGGATTAACAATTGGGACGTACAAGCCCTTCTTACTAATGACGGATCGACTAATAGCTGCTGAGACACATGGTTGCTATGCACTAAAATACGCTCAAAATAGCAGCCGAGACTCATGGTTCAGCACTACACTAATAGCCATACCCCCTTAACCGCGAGAATTTCAAGCCTCAGGGTGTTCGATTAGCCTCTCTTAGGCCGAACGGTTCCCAGTGCCTCAGGATACCGCTCGAGAGACCCGATACCTTGTGCACAAGTTATCAGACCAATGCATGCATACAATTCTATCAGATAAAGACTATATGATGCACATGTCCATGAACAAGCAAACATTCAATCAAGCGATAGAGCCAGAGCTCTCAATTCTCTTCTATTCAATTAATTCGATAGGTTCGATAGGTTCAATCAATTCGATAAGTCCAATCTTCTTTCTTTTCAATCGATCGATAGGTTCAATAGCACACAATACAAGTTATTCAAACAGTTCATCTTTTGCAGTGCGATAATGAGACATGTTCAAGCAGTTTTTCTTATTAAAGCAATGCATGTAAGCAGTTATTCTCTCTTTTTAACTAAGGATACAATTCTATTCTATCTTTTAGCATTCGATATGAAGACATTTTTCAAGTAATCGTTTACTTTTCTTATTAGCATGGCAATGATTCGTTCGATAGCTGTGTCAGTGTAACTAGCATGCAACATTCATTTTCTATACTTAGCATGTCAATGGTTCCATCTCTTTTAGGCAAGCATATAAGTTCTCTTATGAAGCATGCATGTTCTTGTTCTATTATTTCCAATGCAAACATTCTCTACTTAGCAACAATCATTATAAAAACTCAGAATCGTTATTAAGGCGTGCAAGAATCAGAGAATGAAGTTCTGTCCACTCACCCAGATCAATCGTCTTGTGTTTCGATTGAGAAACTCTTCGAGAAGGCTTTCGCTCGAGCCAGCAAAGCGATCTCTCTTGTACATAGTGCCAATGCGAAGCGGGGCACTACACACAGTCACACAAGTATTATGTCAGTGCAGATGTTATATTCTTTGAGTCTATTCCTTTCTTTCCTTCATGAGACCGTTGTATTCCTTTTACATCAGATTTGATATCTTCAATACCACTTCCGGTTATTCCTGAATCAGTTTCTGTCTCTATTTCCTTTTTACAGGTTTATCATAGATCCAAGGACAAGCCATTGGTTCTGCAGAATTCAGCCCCCAACCAATCAGCTTCCGTGCCTGAGGTTTCTGCTCCTGTTACCATAAATCCGATGATCTTTCCATTGCTTTCAGAAAAAAGAAAATGCCTTTGTACCACAAAGAATAAGCATCATATTTCTAATTATGTTTCATTATTCCGCGCTACATCTTTTTTTATGCATTTGTTGTTTCATTGTCTTCTATTTCCATTCCCAAAACTTACAAACATGCTATGTCATCTTCTGATTGGAAAAGTGCAATGGATGAGACGTATGCTTTACATCACAATCAGACTTGGGAGCTTACATCACTTCCTGTTGGGAAGCAGACAGTTGGTTGTAGATGAGTATACACTGTTAAGTATCATATCGATAGTTCAGTTGAGCGCTTCAAGGCACGGTTGGTTGTCAAATGGTATATTCAGACATATGGTGTGGATTAATATGGAGACTTTTTCTCCAGTGGCTCAGCTGAATTCAGTTCGGATTCTTATTTCTGTGGCGGTTAATCGCCAATGGCCTATATATCAGTTGGACATAAAAAATGCTTTATTGCATGATGATTTAGAGGAGGAGGTTTATATGGATCAACCACCGGGTTATGTTGTAGCAGGAAATAAAAAATTCGTATGTC
Organism: Iris macrosiphon; assembly: GCA_036927795.1. Taxonomy (NCBI): domain Eukaryota; kingdom Viridiplantae; phylum Streptophyta; class Magnoliopsida; order Asparagales; family Iridaceae; genus Iris; species Iris macrosiphon. The sequence continues at coordinate 104,731,786 of JAYESA010000010.1, read as the reverse complement.
GACTGAAGAAAACATTATATGGACTGAAACAGTCACATCATGCTTGGTTTGACAAGTTCAGTTCAGTTCTCATTTAGTATGGCTTTCGGCGTACCATATCAGATCATTCAGTATTTTGTCATTCTTTCTCAGCAGGTATTATCGTGTTGATTGTTTATGTTGATATCATTATATCTGGAAGTGATCATGCTGGGATTGTGGACTTGAAGGCCTACCTTAATCGTCAATTTCATACTAAGGATCATACTAAGGATTTGGGTTTTCTTCGATATTTTCTTGGAATCGAGGTTGCTCGATCTAAGAAGGGTATGCATCTGTCACAACGTAATGTTATAGACTTACTCTCCGAGACTGGGATGTTGGAGTATCGGCCAGTTGAGACTCCTATGGATTATCATGACAAGCTTGATGCTGACAGGGAAGAGTTATTTGAGGAAGTTGGATATTATAGACATTTGGTTGGCAAACTTATATATCTTATTGTTACTTGACCAGACATCACATATGCAGTTGGAGTAGTTAGTCAGTTTATGCATGCCCCTCGGCAACCACATTGGGAGGCTGAAAATGGTTTGTTGTACAAACCTTCCCAGTTGTTTACGGTGACGTGGTTCAGTGATGCTGATTGGGCAGACAATCGCAGTGATAGGAGGTCTACTTCTGGCTATTGTACGTTTGTGGGTGGCAATTTTGTCACATGGCGTAGTAAGAAAAAGAATGTTGTGGCTCGTTCTAGTGCAGAGATCGAGTACCGTATGATAGCTCATACAGCTTCTGAGATGATGTGGGTGCAGTTTATTCTTCATGAAATGAGGATTATGATTCTTATTCCAATGGAGATGTAGTGTGATAATCAGTCGACAATGTTTATCGCAAGTAATCCGGTGTTTCATGAGCGCATAAATCATATCGAGGTGGATTATCATTTTGTTCGTGATTTGTTGCTGAAGAAACAAATTATCACTCCTTATGTTTGGTCGGAGGATCAATTAGGTGATATCCTCACAAAATCACTTGCTCGTGGTCCATTTTCTGATTTATGTAGCAAGTTAGGCATGTCTGATCTATATGCTCTAGCTTGAGGGAGGGTGTTAGAGTTATTTTATTTTGTTTAACTTATGAGGGTATAATAGTAATTGTAAGTGTATTGCATATCAATATAAATAGACATGAGATGCAACTAGGATTTTATGTCCTTGCAATCTCGTTTCTCATATTCTCTCTTTCTCTCCATCTCCAAACTTCACTAACTTCATCTTGCATTTCCTCATAACATCACAGACCTTCAAATCCTTCAGATAATCGATCCGCTCTTTTGATTTCGCTAACAGATCATCTCATAGACTTCCATGTTTCTGCCTATTTGCTTCTGGAAAATCTTGTTAACAATACGCTGATATGTAGCTCCTGTATTCTTCAATCTGAAAGACATTACTTTGTAACAGTATATACCCTAGGGGTTGTTAAAGATGTATCTTCATCGTCTGGGTGCATTTTGGTTTGATTGTAGCTAAAAGAAGCATCCATAAAGCTCAAAAGTCCCTGACCTGAAGAGCAATTTGAAAACCTACCGTTAAGATATGCTCGGGGATCGAGAGCGCAACCAACTGATCTATTTTGGGGAGGTGATAGCAATCTTACAAACTCTATTCAGATCAGTGTAATCGACGCGCATTTGCCATTTTTCATTTTTCTTTACCATTACTACATTTGAGAGCCAACGAGGATACCTGACTTCTCGGAAAAAATCTGCATCAAGCATTTCTGGACTTCATCTTCTATAGCTTGTTGTCTATCAAGTACAAAATTTCACTTTTTTTGAATAATCAACTTGAAATTTGAACCAATCTTATACTTGTGAGTATTGTTGCGGGGTTGATGCTAGGCATGTATGATGCTGACCAATCGAACACAGCAACATTGTTTTTCAGTAAATCTATCAGCTTGTCTCTCAACTTTCTGTCAAGAGTAGGGCCATTTTAACAGTTTTATCAGTGTTTATCAGCTTGTGTCTCAAACCTCTCTCTCTCTCTCTCTCTCCCCTTTATCTTCTTTCTTTGTATGACTAGCCAGTGAGACATTTTCTATGACCGAGGTTCTTCTTTCCTTTATACTGGCATAATAACATTCCTTTGTAATGTAGTGTTCACTTTATATGCAGTTGATGCCATTAAGTGTAGGCAATTTCATAACGAGGTGAGAAGTTGATATGATGGATCTTAAAGCCTCAACCCCCGGCTTGATACGATGGATTTTAAAGCCTCAACCCCTGGCTCGTCCTATTCTTTCTTTTCTTGATAGCCAAACTTAGTAGCTAGTCACTTTTGTCTTTATTCCTTTTGTAAGTTCTATATATTGTAAGACCTTGAGCCATAATAAAATAATCCTATTCTAGTCACGATGTACGTTCTATTTTAACATGGTATCAGAGTTGGGGTGATCATGACCCTTGCTATTTTCAAAATAATCCTGACCCTCCATAAAGAAAAAAGAAACTCGAAATTCTAGCATAGGCGGCCTCCTTTCTCTCTATCTTTCTTTTGAACAACCATGAGCACCCCATTCCATTCCCCTTCCACCCAAATTCGAGCATTAACCCTAACCATAATCCTCTTCTTCTCCATTTTCTCCACCAACACCTTGACAAACCCTTCCTCTCTGACCTCAATGCTGACTACGACCAGGATTGACTATGACCTCAATCCTGGTCCATAGACTGCTTGAGGTCCTCTCTTACCTCGTCGACCACGACCCTTTGCTCGAGATCTTTCTGGCCTAGAGTCGCACAAGATCTGGACCAGGGGGTCCTTTTCTACTTCGACGCCGGCATCTATGGACTACGAGATATGAAACTCGTCATCTCTAGCGCCGACGACCAGGCTGTCTGTGGCTCTCTGGAACTCGCCACCTGGTTCTGATCACGAACTAATCCCTCTCATTTTCTAATCAGCAGTACTCGTGCGACGAGTAGAAGGCCATCTCTTCCGTGGTATCCCTGATTACGGAGACCACAATTCTTTGACGACGCCTGTTCGACCTCGCCAACATCCAGATCTTGATGGAAGCTGTGACCACTCGCTTTGAATTTCCTATCTTCTTTGGCGACCTCGATCACACGCTGTGCTTCTTCCATGGTGTGTACCAGAGATCACTGCTTCATAGCAGTCGTAGCAACCACTTCTTCTATTCTGGTGGACATAGCGTGCCAGACACATTTTCAGGTGAACACGTGCCAGACACATTTTTCTATATCTGTTTTAGTGGACAGTGTCAGTATGTCAGCTATTATGGTGGGATTCTGTCCGGTGTATCCTACTCTGGCCTGCTGCCTCTTCAACAACGATGGCTTCCTATTGTCCTCTGACAACCTTGCATGACCGGTGAAGACTTTTTTCTTTTCTCTGGTATCTCCGATTTTCTTTTTCAATATTTAATGTATTAAGTACTGATTTATGATTAGAACGATCCATAATAGTATTGTTTATTTGTTATTTTATTGAACACTTCATCAACAATTATGTGTATGCTTAACAAGATCTGCATAGGATTAATAAAGTCCCAAACCACAAGACACTTTCGGTCATAAATGACGAGCTTGTTTTAATTATCAATTTTACACCATTAATTTTAGTCTCTAGGCTCCCGCCTCGCTGTCTTGAGTGCCCCATCTATGCCTTTTTGTTCCCGCCACCTTACCTCCTCGTCACACCTTAACAAGCTTGGCCATGAGAGTTCCGTATCGACTTCGATTGGCACCATGTTCTTAAGAGTATCAGTAAGAGGTGTAAGTACTTTGAAACGTCAGGGCTGGGGATCCTTTTTTGTTGGACCAAACTTTGACGACCTCGGACCTAGCATTCTTCCTTTTCCATTTCTCCTCGAGCAAGCCTAGCCAGTTGTTGGGAGGTAGGGTCTCTTCTATTTGGATATATGTCTTGACCTGTTGCTAAGCTTCAACGAACATTTTGGACAACTTCGACGAAGGTGTAGGCGGGACGACCATCGAGGGACTTATATAGGTCCAATGTGGTTAACATCCCTGAGGCTATCTTCCATGAATATAAACACAAATACGGATGCAAATAAAGTCATAATACAGATACATGATACAAATATTTTCAGATAAGTACAATAAGTAGTCACCTATGTTTGCATGATACAGACACAAATTGAAGTACAAGAATGGATACAGATACCAATTTCCCATGTATGTGGAATATAGCTCCAAGGAATACCGAAGCTACATATCTCAGCAGGTTGGCTACCTCAAGGATTGTGACGACCTAGCGTTTTAGCAAGCTTTTCTAGGACTCATTTTTTGTTGCCTGATCGTCAACAAGAGGTGGCTATGCTTTGAGGGATCCCCTCGTACTCCACGAGCGGTGTGATCTTATCTCAGTCATCCTCCTTGCAGGGGTGGCTTCATCAAAGGTGAGAAGCCTGATCCATATATGGCAAATCGAGGCCCCTTTGGCACCGACTATCTCCTAAAAACCATAGTTCGCAGTATTGGCTAATCGTGATATGTATCGGTCGTATCGTATCGGTTTTTTTGGCGCATTGTTCTAAAAATCGGTCTAGCGCCTGGTGCCTGTCCGATGTCCGTCTAGGCGCCTACCTAAGCCCTCCTGACCCTCGATTATGCATGTTTTTGGATTTTATGGACTTTTTCTGCAATTTGCAGTAGTTTTTTTTTTAAAACCGTTGCCGCCTTGACGGGCTAGGCGCTAAGTGCTCGGTACTTGCCTGACTAGCGCCTTTTACAACCTTGGTTTTGGCATTCCCGATCAAATAGAAACGACTATCGACTGATATTGGGGTCTCTTTTCCAGTCAATTCTAGCACGAATATTAAGAGATCACTCCTTTGTTGCTTCTAAATGGTCCCCCATGGAACCTTGTGCCTGGGTTGGCCGGATTCCTTTTGGGGACCATTTACTAAACAAACGTGGGTAGGACCCGTTCCAAACAGACCTGGGTTGGACCTCTTCCAAGGGTTTAGGCCTCTGTCCCAGTTAAACCGAATAAAAAATGAAGACAGTCCCTATCAATGCCTTTGATGCTAGACCTTAACTTCCATCAACTGCCTCGTGTTGCATGCCAGTGATGCCACAATAGGGGTCTGTTTGGATGGCAGAGACTGGGCAGCAAGTGCCACCTTTCGCTGCAATTTGAGGCCACAATATAGAGTTTCACGCTTGGTAAATGAAGGGTTCTGACACAAAGCAGAGTTTGCTCCCCCTCCCCCTTTTCTTTAGTTCTCACTTGCAGCAAAAAGGGAAGGTGTGCTGCAAGTGGAATCAAAACCCACCGCCGAGGCGAGGTGCGGGCAGCAGGTCGTACTCGACGGGTCCGACCGCGTCGACATCGGCCGCGTGGTGACCTCCTTCTCTGTCGACCCCTCCGTCTCCATCCACGACACCTCGTCGCCGACCACGAAGCCCACGCCCATCATGAGGGAGGCGGTGTGTTACGGGTCGGTTCGAGCGGGCCTATACCCGTTACTCACATAGACCGGCCAAAGAGAAAGATACACAAGACCCGGCTAGGGTTGTCCATACCTAGCCGGCGGCATTACTTGGCAATATTATTAGTAATATTAGCAATAGTTAGTTTCCTTTCAAGGAAGATATTATTAGCAATATTGCTAATAATATCTTTTCTTTCAAGAAAAAAAATTACTAGTAATATTATTAGCAATAATTAGTATGATTTAGTTTCCTTTCTAACAAATTATGGTTAGCAATTATAGACATCCTTTATCTATATATAGAGGTGGAAATTTTCTTGAGAAGATTATCAAAGAAAAGTTTAATAAAAAACATAGGCGGTACTTCTCCCGATCTGAGAAGCGCCCGCGCCTGCGACAAGATGCAACACCAAGGCCGGCCGGTCATATGACCAGACGACTTCTTCATCGTCTTTGTCCCATCGTCCAGTTACGCGTGCCTCCGCTAAGTAAGAAAAAGCGCGTAACAAGTTGGTATCAGAACAGTTTGATCCTCCCGACCTCATGGCGCTTACACCACCATCCTACGACGAACGCCTCCTTCGACTCGAGGCTACCGTCGACGGCATCCGCAAGCGTCACGCCCAGGCCGAGAGCACCGGTGCGACCCACACCTCCATCGCCAACCTCGCCGCAAAAATCAACGCGTTGCTCGCGAACTCGACAACCACCACAACCGGACGCGACACCTCACCCCCTCGCAGTACAAGCCCCCCTGCAGGGCCCACACGACAGCGACAACCCACAGAGGGGACACCCGCACGCCGACGACAGACCCCCCGCGGGCCTGACAGTGGGTCCTTCCCCGCTTCGACAGACCACCCCCCCCCCCCCCCCCCCGCAGGTCCTCCCTCCACTCCACTACGACCCCCCCACGAGGAGTTCATTACGACGAATCCCTGTGCGGGGATCCTTTCCGCAACGACTACTACCGCGACCCACCTCGCCACGACTCCCCTCGCGGCGACTACTGCGACCCCTTCCGCGACAACGACAAATACGCCGCCCGCCCGAACCCTTGCCACTTCTACGAGGGGGCCGAACGTCGTGGAGACCGAGGCGACGTCGACAAGGAACGCTGGCTACCGCGCTTTTCACGTCTCGACTTGCAACCTTACGACGGCACCGGCGATCCTTTACTTTGGGTGCATCATTGCGAGCGGTTCTGCGAACTCCACCGCATTCTAGAGGAGGAGCGAGTCCAGATGATGGGACAAACTTGAAGGCGAGGCTCAGTCTTGGCTCGACGGGTGGCAATGACAGGTAGGCTGGATCGACTGGGGGCACTTCTATGACGAGCTTCTCATCCGATTCAGCATTCCCACGCATCGCGAGGCGTTGGGGGATCTCATATCCCTCAATCAGACGGACACGGTCGTGAAATTCAACCGAGAATTTCAATCCCTGCTGTCTCGAGTTTCGCTCCTGTCCAGCGACGAGGAGATCGACATCTACATCTCCGGCTTGACGACAACCATAGGCTAGGATGTGCACCGCGATCGGCCATTAGTTGACGGACGGCGGCACCACAACAGTTTCCGGAAGCCTCAATCGCGGTGGGCGATTCCCGTCCGCGCGCTACGTGACACCCCAGCAGAGATAGGCCATCTCGGGTCCCTCTTTCAGCAAACTGGCCTCTGGCGGCGAGTCCCACGCTCAAGGGCTCTCCGCGGCAGGACCGACTGCCACCTCAGGGACGGCCGTCCAAGCCACTTCTGCTGGCTCGTCGGCACCCAGACCTGTTCCCCGTCGACTCAACGTAGCTGAGATGACCGAGCTCAAAGCAAAGGGCCTCTGCTTCAACTGCGACGAGACCTACTCCCCCGGGCACCGCTGTAAGTACTTCTTTTATCTAGAGGTACCGGAAGACGAAGAGGCCGATTTCTTAGGGGAAGAGTTCGACGAGGACGTCCGACCGTCAATCTTTGCCTTAGCCATCCATGGTCATAAAGGGGGGACGATGTAGCTTCTCATTCAGATCTACGAGGTGCTACTTCTTTGCTTAGTTGATTCGGGGAGCACTCACACTAGTTGATTCGGGGAGCACTCACAACTTTGTTAGTTGCTATGCTGCGCAACGACTCAACTTGTGTACGACACCAGGAGCAGCAAGAACGGTCCAGATTGCAAACGGAAAGGAGCTACCTTGCTTCGGGGAGCTTGGTATATTAACCTTTACAGTGGCGGACTATACCTTTGCAGCCCCCTTCATGGTCATCCCTCTCGATCATTTTGACGTCGTTTTAGACGTCGAATGGCTCGAAACACTGGACGAGATCGGGTGGGACTTTCGGCACCTCACCATGCGCTTCACCTTCCAGGACCGCGACATCCTACTCTCGGGCCTATCCCGTCATGATGATCAGCCCCTCACGGTCGCGACCATCTATGCCAGCGACGAACCACCTCTCTAGATCCTCATCCACAACTTTGCCTTCATCTTCGAGCTCTCCACACTACCGCCTCATCGTTCCTATGATCACCGCATCCGCCTCAGGGAAGGCACTGAGTCGGTCGTGGTTCGGCCATACCGTTACCCGTTCCGCCAGAAGGACGAGATAAAGGCAATGCGACGAGATGCTAGCACATGGTCTCATTCGTGCCAGCCGATCACCCTTCTCTCCTGTGTTGCTCGTTAGGAAGACCGACGATACTTGGCGCTTCTGCGTGGACTACTGCCAACTCAATGACAAGACCGTCAAAGACGAGTTCCCAATCCCAGTGGCGAAGGAGTTATTCGATGAGCTCCATGGCGCAGCTTTCTTCTCCCAGCTCGACCTCCGCTCGGGCTACCATCAGGTTTGAATGGCGGACGAGGACATTGACAAGACAACCTTCTGCACGCACCACGGGCACTTCGAGTTCCTCATATTGCCGTTTGGCCTCACCAATGCCCCTTCGACCTTTCAGGCCCTAATGAACGAGGTATTCCAATATTTTCTACGAAAGTTTGTACTTATTTTCTTCGACGATATTCTTGTGTATAGCCCCTCCATAGAATAGCACATTCGCCACCTCAAGACAGTGTTCGAGACACTACACCACCACCAGTTGCACCTGAAGATGGCCAAGTGTACCTTCGCAGAGCGGCATGTATCCTACTTGGGGCACATCATTTCCAGCAGCGGGGTGGCGGTCGGACCAGCCAAACTGGCTCCCGTGGTCGAATGGCTGCGTCCGACCAGCGTGTAGCCTCTTCGGGGCTTTCTCGCTACTATCGGCGATGTAATGCCCCGTTCCCCCTATTAGGGGAGCGCGGCCAAGAAATACTTACGATCGTCCGAACGGGACAGATTGAATTAAGATCCTTTCCTCGTTATGGATTGGTTTCTTCGGAATCAGGTCCCATATACAATGGATTGTGCCTCAAGGATGGACTCGGCGGCAGAGTCGAGAGGAGCCTTTCCGTTGCGTTGGTTTCTTGTCCGTTTTCGTGCCGCTTGGTTGCCTTCTTGTTGGTTTTATGACTTGCGTTTTCTTGAACGGTTTCAATAGATTTCATTGCTTTCGTTCTTAGGATTTCGCATTTCGTATCGAGCCTCGGAGACCGAAGCAGGAGGTATTGATCATCCGTTGGTGCGTGCAGGTGATCGTGTAGACGACGCGCGAGCGGAGTCTTAGGGGTCTCTCCTTCTTCTTCCTATTCAACCAAACTTGTGAGTGGCTCTATTTCGATAAGCACCTTCTTTCCAAAGGCTCCGTTCATAATAAAATTGACTCAGTTGGGCATTCAATCAAACGATACCAATTAAGTAACAAGTTGGATAACAAGATAAGATAAGAAGTAGGCTTGGAACACCCATTGCTTGTCATACAAAACCTTGCATAAATTTATTGATGCATGCATGTTCGTTGGGTGTTTAATGGGTTGGTATTTATTGATAGTTCAAAGTGTTCTTCTATAAACTGCTGCATGTTATTTCATATAACTTGTTGGTTGATTGTTATAGTACAGTAAAGCAGTTTCGTACATGATGTTCTTTAAATGGCTAGTAAGTAAATCTATGATGTAGAGTTCATAGAAATGGTCATGGGAATTCTTGTGCACAAGGGATCCAGGTTCCTGCGGACGGTTACCGGGGCACCGGGCCGTTTCGACCCGGGCGGAATCTACTTTCTTAGTCGTGGGAGCGGGGAATTGTAGCGGGGCTAGCTACCCGCGCTGCAAGCGTCGCCGCCAGCCCAGACTAAACCCATGATGGCTCCTAAACAACAAAGAAAGATGTTGTGTATATTTAAACTGTGCGGACTAACTATGTCTTCGTGACAGGGAAGGCTATGGTAAGTTGTACAGGTGGTTCAGACGGTACAGGTAAAGTCACCGAACGGTGGCATGTGGAATTATGTTATTTTGTTCTTGCATACCTGCTAAATGAAATCTGATCTAGGCAAGAATAGAAACCCACCTAAGAACATAATTGTAGCATACTCATTAGATCTCATCTCATGAGCTTGGTAAAGTTGAGCAGCTAGCCTTCACCAGTACTTTTCAAAGTACTGACCCTCGTTGTAGCAGGTTCCCCGGCGCAAGGCAAAGCGGCGAGGAGCTGAAGTTCTCTCCGGACTTTTGGGATCCTTGGCGGTTCGTGGCCAAGACTTTTGGAGGCTCAAGCTAGAAGCCTTTCACTCTCTCTCTCCGTTGCTGAATATCGCTAAGGCGATGGTGCTTACTCGCACCCAAGGTGTTTTGTGCTTTATTAAATCTATGTAAAGGGACATAATGTATGGATCGGCTATCTCATTTTGCGTCCAAGTTTGTAAGCCCGTGGGGCATTTTATACTTTTGAGTCAAGCGATGTAAAAAGATGTTCATTATGAATAAAAGAGAAACTTTTCTATGCCTCAACCTTGTGTTATCTTATATGTCCACTCTGTTGCATTGTTCTAAAGAATATCCTTATGCCTAAGGCCTTGTGCACGCGCGCCCTACGCGTGCACGGCATCACGTCCGGGGGACGATTATCGATTAGCCGAAATCGGGGCGTGACATATTGGTATCAGAGCATGCTTCAGATCCTTTGATCTCACAAAGAAAGTTTCTAAAGAGGACCTTGTTCCTTCCGAGTAGACCCTTGAATTCGCTTGGCCAAAATGAGATACGTTCCATACAGTGAGTCCATAATATACCTTGAGACTAATACAAGTTACTTTCCTTTCAAGGAACGACTTCCGAGCCGGGTGCACAAGCGCAGATGGTGGCGCAAGTGCAAGCGAGTAGTTCAGGCACCTCGGGCAGCTCTGGGAGTCCAGCTGCCGCACCCTCTGCCGATCCGTTCGAGCGAATGATGCGTTTGATGGAGACGCAGCAGAAACAAGCTGAACTACGGCAGAGTCAGTTCGAGTCACGAATCGAGGCTCAATTCGTGGCGCAGCGATTTCAGGCGGATACACAACAGAAGCAGATGAATAGTCTGCAAACAATGGTGACGAATATGGTCGCCAACAATCATTCTGCATCCGCCCCCGCAACCGTGCCTATAGTTGCTGAAGCCACCGGACCGCAGAATTCCCAGGGTACCTTACCCTCCGGCGAGAATGGGTCAATCGTGTCGATATCAGAATTTAAGAAGATGTGCCGTGCTACGTTTAAAGGCACCGAGGACCCTTCCTTAGCGATGGACTGGCTGGTCGAGTTGGAGGACCACTTTGAAGCGCTGTGCCTAGACGAGACCAAGAAAGTGGCATGTGCCCAGCTTCAGCTCCGACAAAATGCACATGACTGGTGGGATGTGCACAAGCAAGCTATTTTGAGTGAAGGTGGCACAACGACTATCTCCTGGTCCGTGTTTCGCAAGGCCTTCGTAGAGGAATACCTTCCACCCGCCGTCCGTCGCGAAAAGGAAGACGAGTTTGCGCTACTGAAGCAGGGAGACATGACGGTGCGTCAGTACGCTTCAGAGTTCAACCGACTTGCAAAATTTGCCAAGTCTCAGCTCGCCGATGCCGAAAGTCGTGCACGAAAGTTCGAGCTCGGACTACGACCTTCTATCCGTGCTCACGTCGTAGTGACTCAATATCGTACCATGCGGGAGTCCTTGAATCATGCACTGTCCCTAGAGTCGCAGTATCCTCCAGTTCGCACCGACGCTGTGCAAAATTACAATCACAAGCGTCCTGCCAACACAGGAGGAAACAACGCGCATAAGCGCCGCAACAACAACGGCGGCTCCCAAGACTCGAATCAAGGAAAGAGGCAAGGACAGAATTGTGCCTACTGCCGCAAGCCAGGACACCACGTCAGCGAATGTCGCGCGAGCAAAGGAGGATGTTTCAATTGTGGCAAGATGGGCCACATTGCTCGTAATTGTCCAACCCGCTCCAACGATCCATCTTCACACCGTCCGCAGCAGAATAATGACTCAGCTCAGGGTCAGGGGCAAACTCAACGAGCGAACCAGACACCGCAAAACGCTCAGGGCCGAGTCTATGCTTTGACTCGGGACGAGGCACTTGCATCGAACACGACGGTGTCAGGTATATTACTTTTTAATAATGTACCTGCTCGAGTATTGTTTGATTCTGGTGCAACACATAGCTTCATTTCGGCGGATTTTGCCGCCGAACACACATTCCCTATGACACCGCTAGGCTTAAACCTAAGTGTTAGCACTCCTTCGGGCGTAGATTTATCGGCTCGCTTAGTCTGTCGTGAAGGTAACATTTGCATCGGGGGACGGAGATTGTCATTAGATGCGATAGTTCTAGACATAAGGGACTACGATCTTATTCTGGGAATGGATTGGCTCGGCGCTTGTTCAGCTACAATCGACTGTGCGAAAAAGGAAGTCGTATTTCGTTTGCCCGGCGAGATCGAGTTTTGCTTCACGTGCAGTCCTGAGTCGAAAGCGTCGAATGCCTGCATGGTGATCTCAGCAATGTCTGCTCGACGGATGATTCACTCCGGCTGCGAAGGGTACTTAGCGTCCGTTCGAGACACTCGGCAAGATTGCGCAAACGTTGAGTCTATTCCCGTTGTGGCGGATTTTTCTGATTTGTTTCCCGACGAGTTGCCAGGCATGCCGCCCGATCGAGAGACAGTTCACTATAGACACATTCCCAGAAACTCGACCAATTTCCAAGACGCCGTATCGAATGGCCCCGGCAGAATTGAAGGAGCTTAAAGTACAGTTGCAAGACTTGCTAGATCGAGGATACATTCGGCCTAGTGTATCTCCGTGGGGTGCGCCAGTACTATTCGTAAAGAAAAAGGATGGCTCGTTGCGGCTCTGCATCGACTATCGAGAATTGAATAAAGCAACCATTCGTAACCAGTATCCTCTTCCAAGAATAGACGATCTTTTCGATCAGTTGCAAGCTGCCACGGTATTCTCTAAAATCGACCTCCGTTCGGGCTATCACCAATTAAAGATCAAGCCAGACGATGTGCCAAAGTCAGCTTTTCGAACTCGCTATGGCCATTATGAGTTCCTGGTGATGCCGTTCGGACTAACCAATGCACCCGCTGCCTTTATGAGTTTAATGAACCTCGTGTTCCGGCCCTATCTCGATAAGTTTGTAGTAGTATTCATCGATGATATCTTGGTGTATTCGAAGAGTGAGGAAGAACATGCAGAGCACTTGCGGACCGTGCTACAAACTCTTCGGGACAACCAGCTATATGCTAAACTGAGTAAGTGTGAATTCTGGCTAAGTAGTGTATCTTTCCTCGGGCACATCATTTCTGCGGGAGGCATCTCAGTCGATCCGAAGAAGGTGGAGGCCATTGTCGAGTGGAAGCGACCTGCATCCGTTAGCGAGATTCGAAGCTTCCTCGGGCTAGCGGGCTACTACAGACGGTTCGTGAAGGATTTTTCCAAACTTGCACTACCTCTGACTCGTCTCACACAAAAGGGAGTCGCATTTGAGTGGTCCGCCGACTGCGAAGCTTCGTTTAAAGAGTTAAAGCATCGCCTCACCTCTGCCCCGTTACTTGCACTACCAGACGAGATCTCGGGATTCCAAATATTTAGCGACGCGTCCGGGCAAGGCTTGGGGTGTGTACTTATGCAACGAGATCGAGTGATAGCCTATGCCTCCAGGCAACTAAAGAAGCACGAGAAAAATTATCCTACACACGACCTGGAATTAGCGGCAATTGTCTTTGGCCTGAAATTGTGGCGACACTACATTTATGGAGTGCCTTGTCGAATTTATACTGATCACAAGAGCTTGAAGTACCTATTCACCCAGACGGACCTCAACCTTCGTCAGCGCCGTTGGCTAGAATTGATAAAAGATTACGACCTGACGATAGACTACACGCCTGGAAAAGGGAACGTTGTAGCGGATGCTTTGAGTCGGATCTTCGTTGGATCTCTGTCAGTCGATCGCAGGTTACGAAGGGACTTAGAAGAGATGGGCATCGAACTCCGAATTCGATATCGTGGCGCGCGGGTCGCTCAAATGCGATTCGTACCCAACCTAATAGAGCGGGTCACATCTACTCAGAAAGACGACCCTTTCCTAAGGAAGATGCACGAGCAGATTCTAGCGGGGAAGGCGAAGGACTTTGCAGTAGATGAAAATGGAGCGTTGCGGGTGAAAGGAAGGCTATGCGTCTCCGATGATTCAGAACTTAGAAAGGAGATCCTTGCGGAAGCTCATTACGCAGCCTATATGATCCATCCCGGGAGCACGAAGATGTATAAGAACCTCCGAACGACCTTCTGGTGGCACGGCATGAAGAAAGATGTTGCACTCTTTGTGTCCCAATGCATAACTTGTCAAAGGGTGAAAGCAGAGCATCAGAGGCCGGGCGGGGAGATGCAAAATCTTGCTATCCCGGAATGGAAGTGGGAGCACATCTGCATGGATTTTATTGTTGGCCTGCCAAGGACGCAACGGGGGAACGACGCAATCTGGGTTATCGTCGACCGATTAACCAAGTCTGCACACTTCATTGCCATCAAAAGTACTTGGAGCGCCGATCGCCTCGCCCAGACCTACCTTGACGAGATAGTCCGGCTGCACGGAGTGCCAGTTTCTATAGTATCAGATCGGGACGGGCGATTCATCTCGCGTTTCTGGGAGAGCCTTCAGCTGGCGATGGGGACCAAGTTGAAGTTTAGCTCAGCCTATCATCCACAAACCGATGGTCAGACGGAACGAGTGAATCAGATACTAGAAGACATGTTGCGCCTCTGCGTGATCGATTCGAAGTCAAGTTGGGACGTCTACCTGCCGCTGGCCGAATTTGCATACAACAACAGTTATCAGTCCAGCATCGAGATGGCTCCGTACGAGGCTTTGTATGGGCGGAAGTGTAGGTCACCAATCTGCTGGGACGAAGTCGGAGAACGGCAAATCCTTGGGCCGGAGCTGGTTGAACAAACCGTCCGAAAGGTTCGGTTGATTCGTGAACGGTTGAAGACAGCACAAAGCCGACAAAAGAGTTATGCCGATGCTCGACGTCGCCCCCTTGAATTCTTTGAAGGGGACCATGTGTTCTTGAAAGTCTCGCCTATGCGCGGAGTCATGCGGTTCGGAGTAAAAGGAAAGTTAAGTCCGAGATTTGTTGGACCGTTTGAAGTTCTCAAACGGGTTACTCCGGTCGCCTATCAAGTTGCTTTGCCGCCTGCCCTATCAGAAGTACACAATATTTTTCACGTTTCTCAGCTGAGAAAGTTTGTACACGACCCGAACCACATAGTTGACTTGGGGCAGTTGAATCTGCAAGCGGACTTGTCGTACGCGGTGGAGCCTGTCCAAGTTTTGGATCGTAAAGAGAAGCAGTTGCGGAACCGAACCGTCTCGCTAGTGCGCGTCCTGTGGCGGAACCACTCGGTCGAGGAGTCGACCTGGGAACTTGAAGCTGATATGAGGGAAAGGTTTCCCTCATTATTCCTTAGTGGTAGGTTCTTTTCCTAAGTTTCGGGACGAAACTTTCTTTTGGATGGTTATGATGTAATGCCCCGTTCCCCCTATTCGGGGAGCGCGGCCAAGAAATACTTACGACCGTCCGAACGGGACAGATTGAATTAAGATCCTTTCCTCGTTATGGATTGGTTTCTTCGGAATCAGGTCCCATATACAATGGATTGTGCCTCAAGGATGGACTCGGCGGCAGAGTCGAGAGGGGCCTTTCCGTTGCGTTGGTTTCTTGTCCGTTTTCGTGCCGCTTGGTTGCCTTCTTGTTGGTTTTATGACTTGCGTTTTCTTGAACGGTTTCAATGGATTTCATTGCTTTCGTTCTTAGGATTTCGCATTTCGTATCGAGCCTCGGAGACCGAAGCAGGAGGTATTGATCATCCGTTGGTGCGTGCAGGTGATCGTGTAGACGACGCGCGAGCGGAGTCTTAGGGGTCTCTCCTTCTTCCTATTCAACCAAACTTGTGAGTGGCTCTATTTCGATAAGCACCTTCTTTCCAAAGGCTCCGTTCATAATAAAATTGACTCAGTTGGGCATTCAATCAAACGATACCAATTAAGTAACAAGTTGGATAACAAGATAAGATAAGAAGTAGGCTTGGAACACCCATTGCTTGTCATACAAAATCTTGCATAAATTTATTGATGCATGCATGTTCGTTGGGTGTTTAATGGGTTGGTATTTATTGATAGTTCAAAGTGTTCTTCTATAAACTGCTGCATGTTATTTCATATAACTTGTTGGTTGATTGTTATAGTACAGTAAAGCAGTTTCGTACATGATGTTCTTTAAATGGCTAGTAAGTAAATCTATGATGTAGAGTTCATAAAAATGGTCATGGGAATTCTTGTGCACAAGGGATCCAGGTTCCTGCGGACGGTTACCGGGGCACCGGGCCGTTTCGACCCGGGCGGAATCTACTTTCTTAGTCGTGGGAGCGGGGAATTGTAGCGGGGCTAGCTACCCGCGCTGCAAGCGTCGCCGCCAGCCCAGACTAAACCCATGATGGCTCCTAAACAACAAAGAAAGATGTTGTGTATATTTAAACTGTGCGGACTAACTATGTCTTCGTGACAGGGAAGGCTATGGTAAGTTGTACAGGTGGTTCAGACGGTACAGGTAAAGTCACCGAACGGTGGCATGTGGAATTATGTTATTTTGTTCTTGCATACCTGCTAAATGAAATCTGATCTAGGCAAGAATAGAAACCCACCTAAGAACATAATTGTAGCATACTCATTAGATCTCATCTCATGAGCTTGGTAAAGTTGAGCAGCTAGCCTTCACCAGTACTTTTCAAAGTACTGACCCTCGTTGTAGCAGGTTCCCCGGCGCAAGGCAAAGCGGCGAGGAGCTGAAGTTCTCTCCGGACTTTTGGGATCCTTGGCGGTTCGTGGCCAAGACTTTTGGAGGCTCAAGCTAGAAGCCTTTCACTCTCTCTCTCCGTTGCTGAATATCGCTAAGGCGATGGTGCTTACTCGCACCCAAGGTGTTTTGTGCTTTATTAAATCTATGTAAAGGGACATAATGTATGGATCGGCTATCTCATTTTGCGTCCAAGTTTGTAAGCCCGTGGGGCATTTTATACTTTTGAGTCAAGCGATGTAAAAAGATGTTCATTATGAATAAAAGAGAAACTTTTCTATGCCTCAACCTTGTGTTATCTTATATGTCCACTCTGTTGCATTGTTCTAAAGAATATCCTTATGCCTAAGGCCTTGTGCACGCGCGCCCTACGCGTGCACGGCATCACGCCCGGGGGACGATTATCGATTAGCCGAAATCGGGGCGTGACAGGCGATTCATCATGGGCTACGTCGAGATAGCGGCACCACTCAGCGACCTGCTCAAGCAGAACGCCTTCATTTGGACGAACCTCGCCGACACCGCCTTCAACGATCTTACGTCGCCCTCACGTCGCCCTCCGTCTTGCGTCTTCCCGACTTCTCCACCGACTTCGTCATCGAGTGCGACGCATCGGAACAGGGCATCAGTGCAGTCTTACATCGGAAGTGCCATCCAGAAGCATTTTTTAGTCGGAAGCTTACGACACATCATGCCAAGTTGGCAGCTTACGAGAGAGAGCTCATCGGCCTCTCCAAGGCCATCCGTACTTATGGGGCAGAGATTTCTGCGTTCGCACAGATCATTACAGTCTCAAGTTCATGCTCGAGTAAGCCCTTGTTACACCCTCGCAACAACATTGGTTGAGTAAACTCATGGACTTCTCGTTTCACGTGGAGCACAAGCCAGGCAAACTCAACCAAGCGGCCGACGCACTCTCCCGCATTGACACCGATATTCCCGAATGCGCTGCACTTTCTCATCCGGTGCTCGCACTTGAGCAGGAGTGGCTCTCCGCGCTTGCTGCCGACGAGGCGGTCGTCACGTGGCGGGCAACCATCTCGGCCTCTCAGTCCGAGGCCGACTAGAAGGAGACTGACTGCCTCATCTACTACCGCGGACGTCTCTTCATTCTGGAGTCCTCGTCATTGGTCCCCCGCATCATCCGCCACTTCCACTACAACACACATGAGGACAGTACCAAGACGCTGGTGCGAGTGCGTAAAGAGTTTTTCTGGTCCGGTCTACGTCGCACTATTGAGGACTACGTGGCCGCATGTGCCACCTGCCAACGCAACAAGACATCCACTCTCAGCCCTGCATACCTGCTACAGTCCCTGCCAATTCCACAACATGTAGGCTGATATTTCCATGGACTTTGTGACTCAGTTGCTCCGTTCCAAGGGCAAATCCGTCGTCTTGGTAGTAGTGGACCGATTGTCCAAGTATGCACATTTTATGGCGATGAGTCACCTTTTTTCGGCATAATCAGTCGCACAAGTTTTCTTTGATAGGTGGTGCATCTACATGGTATTTCCGAGACCATCATCACCGATCGCGACCTCATGTTTACCGGTGCCTTCCGGCGGTGCAGTACTAAGTTGCTCTTGTCCTCAGCATACCACCCCCAGTCAGATGGCCAGACGGAAGTAGTCAATCGGACAATGGAGATGTACCTCCGCTATTTCGTAGCTGACAAACCCAAAACGTGGACTTATTGGCTTTCGTGGGCTGAGTTCTGCTACAAAACCTCCTTTTACTCGGCTCACCGCACTACCCCTTTTGAGCTCGTATACGACCGGCCTTCCCCCACCATGCTTCCCTATAAGGTCGGCGCCTCCGTGATTGATGTTGTCGACTACCGCCTCAATGATCGTGCTACGGTTCTCGAACAAGCAAGACAATGCCTTCACCATGCTCAGAATCGGATGCGGCAAGTATATTATGCTTGCCACCGGGAGATCATCTTCAGCCCGGGCAATTGGGTGTGGGTGCGCCTCCAACCACATCGACAATCCACTCTGAGGCACACAACTGATCACAAGCTCGCTCGCTCGCTTCTTCGGGCCCTTCCGAGTCTCTGCTCGGGTTGGCACGGTGGCTTATCAACTCGAGCTTCCAACCGACGTCCACCTCCACAACGTCTTCCATGTGTTCTTGTTGAAGCCATTCCGTGCTCCACCACTGACGGTAGTACCAGCCTTACCCGTCGACCTCACACCAAGCGAACACCCGGTCCCGGCGGAGATACTTGATACTCGGATGGTTGCTGACACCCGCGAGTACTTGGTTCGCTGGGCGGAAGAAACCGCTGACGATGTTACATGGGTCCAACACGACACCCTCAAGCGCCTTTATCCCGGCTTCCAGCGCGAGGACGCGCTTGGTTTGAAGGGAGGGAGTATTATTACGGGTTGGTTCGGGCGAACCTATACCCGTTACTCACATAGACCGGCCAAAGGGAAAGACACAAGATCCGGCTAGGGTTGTTCATACCTAGCCGGCGATATTATTTGGCAATATTATTAGTAATATTAGCAATAGTTAGTTTCTTTCAAGAAAGATATTATTAGCAATATTGCTAATAATGTCTTTCCTAGAAAGAAAATATATTACTTGGCAATATTATTAGTAATATTATTAGCAATAATTAGTTTTCTTTCAAGGAAGGTATTATTAGCAATATTGCTAATAATATATTTTCTTTCAAGAAAAAAAATTACTAGTAATATTATTAGCAATAATTAGTATGATTTATTTTTCTTTTCAACAAATTATGGTTAGCAATTGTAGCCATCCTCTATCTATATATAGATGTGAAAATTCTCTAGAGAAGATTATCAAAGAAAAGTTTAATAAAAAAATAGCCAGTACTTCTTTCGATCTGAGAAGCGCCCGCGCCTGCGACAAGGCGCAACACCAAGGCCGGCCGGTCACAAGACCAGACGGCTTCTTCATCGTCTTCGTCCTATCGTTCAGTTACGCATGCCTTCGCTAAACAAGGAGAATCACGTAACATGGTGGAGACGAGGCCGTCGTTGGCCGTGAGAGCTGTAGGAGTCGGCCTCCGCTACCGCACGTCCAAGACCTGGACCGACGAGTACGCCCTCTGCTACTGCGCGGTGGCGCTCCAATCCGACTTCGCGCCCTCCAGTCGTTGTTGGAGAGTTTGTGCCCTAAAAAAACCTAACAAAGAAAGAAAAAAGAAGAGGTCCAAAGAAATTTCATATGGAACTCGTGATATGTGGTTGGTGATATGTGGTTTAAAAAATTGTCTGCAACATTTGTTTGGTTGGTGATCTGTGCTTCAAAGAAAGAAAAAATTTTGGGTTGCTTTTGTGAATCTGTGGTTTTTGATAGCTTGGTAATATGTGGTTTGAGAGAGGTGGTTGCATATAATTTTTTGGTTGCTTTTGTGAATTTTTAGTTGGGTTTAGTAATTAAATTGGTGATTATATCACTTGTGGTAATTAAATTGGTAATTATATCACTTACATGGGATGGCATCCAAATACTGAAAGTCATCCTCCTCACTTGCAGGAGACAAAAAATACTGCATCCAAACACATTTTGGAAAGTGCCACGTACTGCAAGTGCACTGTAACTCAACATGCAAGAAGTGCCACTTTTACACTTTTAAATAGTTACATCTATCAAAACAGCCCCTAGGTGTACACTTGTTATTGCATAACAAGAATCTTGTTTGGGTCTTTGCATATCCTATAGTGGCTTTATGTCAATCATCCGAGTCGTGTGCCTACGTACCAGCCACAACCTTTCTTGATTTTGCGAATGGAACATTATTTTACTTGCTTCTGCGAAACAAATACCTCGAGAACGGCCATTGATAAAGGACTACAAAAAAGACTCGGTGCTGGCCCAAATTTTTTTATAAGTTTTTCACTCAAAAATTTACTCAGGACTAGCCCAAGTATTTATTAGGACTGTCAAAATTTTGATAGTCCTTCCAATATGTTGGACTATCAGTCCTAAATAAAGTATGCAGTTTAATGGACTGTCAAAATTTTGACAGTCCAATCTATTGGAAGGACTGTCAAAATTTTGATAGTCCTAATAAATATTTTGGCTAGCCCTGAGTAAATTTTTGAGTGAAAAAACTTATAAAAAAAATTTGGGCCAGCCTGAGTCTTTTTTGTAGTGCCTTTATACACGGCCCTCGTGAACGTACTTTAAGGTTATATACCCTTTTAATAGGAAAAAGCATTTTCCCTTTGCAATATGAGAGTATGAAGGTGCTTTTGATACTATTGCACTAATGCTTGGTACATAAATTCCTCAGCTTGCAAAGGCTCTGATTTGTGTGACGATCAAAGATTGTTAGATAGGCCATGTTATCGTATTCATTAAGGTAATAGCGGAACTAGCCATTAACTTTTGACATGCTACAAGAAATAATTGTGAAGCAATTTAAAGATCGAACCGAAAAAATAAACGTAAAACCAATGAAGGTTTATTACACAAAATACGAGCTTGATGCATGACTGGCCTGTCAAATAATATTGGAAAAGGAAGAAATTGGAGAAAGGCAGCTTGCAGATGCAAAAGAGTAGAGATAGGATCCTGATACAGGTGAAATTCAATGAGGGAAGGCAGAGGATCAAAGAGGGAGCATGAACCTTTTGGTATTCTAATGGTCATTGAACATAAAAGGAAAACATGTTTTTAGGAAAAGTAACTGTTTGATATTGGCATATTGTCATTCCTTCTATGTTCACTTGAGAAAACTAGTCATGGAAATATTTTCAGATAGACGGTTGTTTCAAAATGGGTAGATGTTGTAGGCAATAATTTCTTGGATATGGTTCGTCTTTGAGATGGATACTTGATGTACTTTCTCATTATAACATGTCAAAATTTTCAGATTTAATGAATCTGGTAATCCATAAAGAAAAACTGTGGGCTTTAACATACATGATAACCACTTGATTTTGCTGGACCTTCCATCAGCTCCCCTTAGGCCTGCCACTGGATTGAAAAAAAAAACATCTTACAGCACCATATTGTACTGAGTTCTGAGTAATTGCCCCCACCAAATATGTTCTTGGCCAGCCTGTCCAAAATTGAACAAAGACACTGAAACTTGAGAAAGCTATATGTAGCAAAATTGGTTTGGGGCATGGTGTTTTGCCCACAACTGGCTGTTCAGTTCATAAACGTTACAAAGATACCAAGTCAAAACAGCTGAAGCAAATGCATGCCTACCATATTATAGGACAAAAACATTTGGATTGGCTGCAAATCAACTCAATCAGATGTGTAAATTCTGTTCTTTTAGTTATTTATATTCATAGTTATACTTTTGACCCTGTGTGTGCTATGCTCGATGTCTTATTCCTATATTTCCACTGCTTGTCCCAAGCCTGGGTAAAGGAGGCAAGTTTGCAGTATGTAACTGAAGACTAGCATAAACTGTCGGATCACTACGAGATAAGTTCTTACAGAATACATCTTGATGTTTGAGCCGTTGAGGATGTAGAATGTGAATGATAGATTAATTCATTAAGAGGAGAGGGGAGTACATTATATAGGAGAGGCTAACCTCTCTCCCTATTAGTCTTACCCGATGTGGAACTAAGCTCAACTTAACACATAACTCAACACCCTCCCTCAAGCTGGAGCATAGGTGTAAATTACGTCCAGCTTGTTACAGAGAAATTGAACCCGAGGACCTAGAAGAGATTTTGTAAATATATCAGCTATCTGATCGCCGGTCCTCATATGGTGAAACTTTATCATCCCTTTCTGATACTCATCACGGACAAAGTGAATGTCGATTTCAATGTGCTTTGTCCTTGAATGAAATACAGGGTTAGTAGCAATATGAATAACAGACTGGTTATCACACTACATATCTGCTGCTTTATATCCTGCTTCTTCTCCCAGTTCATGTAGAAGATTCTGCAGATATAGCACCTCAGTTGTGCCATGAGCAATTGCCCGATATTCCGCTTCCGAGCTTGATCGTGCTATCACACTATGCTTCTTGCTCTTCCATGATACCAAGTTTTCGCCAATAAAGACCGAGTAGCTAGATGTAGACCGTCTATCCGTAAAACTGGCACCCCAGTCAGCATCAGTAAAGCACCCAACATAAGTATGTCCTTTATTCTCCATCCGAATTCCTTTTTCCGGATTCTGAACTAGATAGCGCAGAATTCTGAGAACTGCCTCTCATTGTTGAACTCGTGGTGAAGACATGAATCTACTTGTAACACTGACGGCAAAGGCAATGTCTGGACGAGTCATAACGGCCAAGTAGTTTGGTTTTCCAACTACTCGATATTGATCCGGATCGATCATCAGTGTCCCCTCATCGGGAAGTAACTTTATCCCTGGGTCCATGGACGAGGTTGCTCCCTTAGCTTGCATCATTCCTGCATTATTTAGGATGTCAAGCACATATTTTTTTGAGACATTACAATGTCCCGCTTACCCCGTGTGACTTCTACATCCAAAAAATAGCTCAACGATCTCAAATTCTTGGTTTGAAATTGTTCTCCTAGAAACTTCATTAGTTCTGCAATGTCCTGACTGTCGTCTCTTATGATCACAATATCATCCACATAGACACCGAGTAGTATCCTCCAAGCTAATGTCTGACAGTAAAATACTGAATGATCCTTCTTTGATTGACACATGCCAAACTGAGTAACCACATTTGTGAAACGACCAAACCATCAACGAGGGGATTGTTTGAGACCATAAAGGGCCTTCCACATATGACACTTGCCCTCCCTTGTAACAAATTCGGGAGGTTGCACCACATATACTTCTTCGTCAAGTTCTCCATGAAGAAATGCATTCTTGATATCCAGCTGTAGCAATGACCAGTCATAGCGAACAACTATGGCCAAAATGACGCGCACATAGGTCATTCGAGCAATTGGAGAGAATGTATCAAAATAATCCTTACCAAAGGTCTAAGAATAACCTTTTGCCACCAGACGAGCCTTCAGGCGATCAAGAGTGCCATCCGGTTTTACCTTAATATTGAACACCGATTTGCAACTCATTGCCTTCTTACCATGAGGTAAATCAACCAAGTTTCAGGTATGGTTCTCCCGAAGTATTTTTATTTCCTCTTCCATAGCAGCATGCCAGTCGGGATGTTAAAGACCCTCCTCTGCAGAATTGGGAATCTGAATCTCATCAATAATCACCACCAATGATTGTGTGTGGCTCGCAAGCCCTTTGTAATTGTGAACGTACAATAGATGATCACGACATGTACGACGAGATCGAGCTGGCGGATCAGGCGGAAGCAAATCAGTGGAGCTAGAGGAGGATGAAGTCGTTATGTCCACAGACACTATCGACGAAACTCGTTCCGGCGATGCTGGTACCGAGGGAGCCGGTGTGTGCGGACCATCGGACCGGGAGACTGGCTCGGTAGGGGAGGGCACCCTTACGGTGGGCTGTTGTATTTGAACATGAAACAACAAAAAATTCTCTTCTGGGTGGAGCCGGATCAGTAGTTTGTGGAAGTGGAGGAAACTCAGTTTCAACAAAGGTAACATCCCGAGAGAAAAAGTACTCCTTCAAAACTGAAAAAATATCGATACCCGTTCTGATCCTTAGGATACCCAAAAAAAATATATTGAATAGCCTTTGGATCTAGTTTTGAAAGAGTTGGTCGGGTATCCTTAACATAACACAAGCAACCAAAGTTTCGGAGAGAGGAAACGACTCGTTTTGGATATAACCGAGAGAAGGGAGTATCACCATTGAGAACAGACGACGACATGCGATTAATTAGATAGCAAGCCGTGAGAACGACATTCGACCAAAATCTTTTTGGAGTACGTGCTTGGAACATAAGAGCACGCATTGTTTCTAAGAGGTGACGATTCTTGCGTTCAGCCACACCATTCTGTTGTGGTAAAGACATGAAGTTTGGTGGATGATGCCATTCCGAGACAGATGTGAAACAAACTCACGAGATATATACTCACGACCATTGTCACTGCGAACACATTTAATCGGAACACCAAATTGTGTTTTGATTTTCGCATAAAAATTACACCAAATGTTAAATAATTCGGAACGATTTTTAATGAGATAAACAAAAGTGACATGCGAGTAGTCATCAACAAAGGTAATTAAGTACTTGAATCCCATCATAGATTCAACCGGACAAGGTCCCCATATATCGGAATGCACCAACTCGAAAAGAGCGGAAGCAATTTTATTTTGACTGACCGGATAGGAAATCCGGTGATGCTTAGCAAAACGACCGGACTCACAATGAAAAGAACATGAAGCATCTAAAGATGGGTACATTTTCTGGAGTGTTTGGACATAAGGATGTCCTAACCGGCAGTGTAACTCAAAAGGATCAAGTTTCACACCTGCACAGACAACAAAGAAAGGTTCGTCAAACAGGTGCAAGCCTCCAGCCACATGCCCCTTACCAATAGTCTTTCCAGTCTTTAGGTCCTGAAAAACACAACCATCAGGAAAGTATGTTACCAAGCAATGCATATCACGAGTAATCCGACTAATTGAGGGTAAGTTGAATGGGTTTCCAGGTGTATGTAATACAGAATGTAGTGACAGTCCCGAAGAAAGACGGGCAAATCCTTTTTCACTGACGGTCAGCGAACCATCGTTGGCACATGTAATATTAGACATACGACCAACCGATATATAATTTCGTATCATACCTGCGTTGCCTGTCAAGTGAACAGACACACCAAAATAAAGGACCCACTGCTTCGACTGTACCACGTATGCCGCTGAGTACCCTGCGGTGGACCCAGAAGTAGAAGCTTCACCTCGACGTTGAGCTTGAAACTCAACAAAGTTTGCATATGCTTTATAAGTCATTTGTACGGATCAGCCGCCAAGATCAAGAATATCTGAGGTGACATTGATGGCAGGAGTTTTAGTACACTGCCATTGGAAATGACCCTGTAGACTACAGTTGAAGCAGGTGCGCAGTCGACCTCCATCACGACCGTCAATGCCTCGTCCACCATCACGGCCAACATTCCGTCCACCACGTCGTCCACCACGACCACCATAAAATCCAGTACGAGCGGCTCCCAGAGCAGACCGATCAGCGGGAGCATCATTTGGAGAGGTCTCGACGACCTTTATTGCCCGTAGGACACGAAAATGAGCTTCCATTAGAGATGGAACCTCAGCTCCAGCAATGATCTGAGAGCGAGCTGAGTCTGCATCAGGACGAAGAGGCAAGATATGCCATAACATGAAGCTGCTCCCGTTGAGCCCTTACTTCATTGATTTCCGTCGTCAGAGGTAATACACGGTCAACTTCATCGACCATAGCCTTAAAGGTCCGGAAGTGATCCTTATGAGATTTGTCGTCCTGTTCCGCCCGGTAGACGCCGACGACCGAGTCGTAGATACGAGACAAGTCGTATTTTCATCAAACGCCGTCGATAGGACCTACCATAACTCTTTTACCGTGCCCGTGTTCTGAACCATGTCCTCCACCGATGGTTCCATTGAGTTCATCAACTGTGTAAACAGTCGACTATCATCTGTCTCCCACTGCTCAAATGTGGGATCAGTCGTCTTCCGAGGGTTAGTCAGATGCTTGGACAACCGCATTTCCCGAAGTGTTTTTTCAACCTTCTTCCGCCATGTTGAGTAGCCATCTCGTCCGTCAAACCGCCGATCGACGAGTCGAATCGAAGAAATCATCGTGCCAGTGCCCGTTGGTCCCGCCAATGCTTTCCCGATACCAGTATTAGTAGTACTGCTAGTTGCATCAGTGTTAGTCATCATTCGACTATCGCTGGATCTTCCCAACCCCAATAATCACATCAACTTAACCGATGCGCTATCAACGCCAGAATCGGCACGTGCATGGAAAGTCGAGATCGTATAGGGATCACAGAAGTCAGGTCACAGAGGTAACCCATGTCACTCTCTGTGTAAATCCTGATGTGGATATCGGGGTAGGACGGAAACAAAGATCCACGTAAACAAGCAACTTGTCTACTATTTGTTAACTCTTGGAGCCGTAATCTAGGAACAAAGGTTGTGCAAACAAATTATTGTTTACCCTTTGGCTTTGATATACGCTCCTGAAGTCGTAATCTAGGAACAGAGGTTATGCAAACAAATTATTGTCTACCCTATGGGTTTGATATGCGACCTTTTTTTTTTTGAAAATTAGGGTTCAGACGGGAAGGAGGGACGGCGGCTAAGAGTTAGGGCTGGTGGCAGGGAGGGCGGGGGGCAGGGAAGCGGGCAAGGGGGGTGGCAGGAGGAGGGGGGGGCTGAAGGGGGAGTTGGGGTTGGCGGCTAGGGTTTGGGGTATTGCTTTGATACCATGTAGAATGTGAATGATAGATTAATTTATTAAGAGGAGAGGGGAGTACATTATATATAATAGGCTAACCCCTCTCCCTATTAGTCCACCCGATGTGGGACTAAACTCAACTTAACACAACTCAACAGGAGACATGGCCTTTAACAAAGAGCTATGTTGCATAGTTGCACAACGGACACAGATTTAGACACAACACTAATACGGGATGCGGACATTTTCAAATTGGTACTAGAGTAGTTACCTATGTTACAGACTCCAATACAGGTTATGTTTCCTGCAACATAGACAGAGAGCATTGGAAGGGAATAAGCTGACCGCAGAAATTGGGATAGAGGCTTTGTTATTATTCTGGATGGTTTATATTATAATTTATAACGGGTAACTGCATCCGAACTTTGAATTTCTCAATAGCCAAAGATGTCACCTTGTTCTTAGCACAAACTATATTATAATGCAATATAATATTAAGAAGGTATCACAATTCCCATAAACTAATGCCATTGTCATGTCAACTATGTCATGGTAAACTAAACATTTTTAAAGCTGTTGGTTTGTCTCTAATCTAAATAGCTACTTTTTGATACTCAAAATATAATTTTTATCATATATATGATTTTCTTTCCCATCATTAGCATATATAACATCTTACTACATGAAATTGGGTGTTCATGATGCATTTTTAGAAAATTGAAGGCAATGCATTTACTGAAAAAGGGTGCAAACTTAAAAGAGATTATGCAGGTTGTCAGAGGAAAATAAAAGATAATCATGGAACTGTGGGAGTAAGGTGTAAAACAGTCATAGCTAAATGCCTGTCTCCAGTGAGACAATTTTTATAGTTCAGTTAATTGTTTCTTTTTCGAGATTGAAAAGGTAGTTGTTTTTACTTCTTCTAGTTGTTATCATTGTCTAAAAAGATATTTAAAATTTGTTGGCTTTAATAATTTGCATGTGTGTGTTAGTTTGCCAAGTTCTGACAGTATATATATATATATATATATATATATATATATATATATATATATATATATATTAGTCCAAGATACTTAAGTTGTACTCCTGTTTTATGTAGTTTGACCAAGATTACTATCCTGGTAGAAGAAAGCGAGGAAAGGACTACAAGGAGGACATGGTATTTTTGTTACTTCATTCTTTACTTCAACATGCTCCAATATATAATATTTTGATCAGCATTATCTTGTTGCAGCTCGAGCTTCCTTTTATATATCCTGGACAGGTAAGTCACCATATTCCTTCTAGAGAAAAGCTATTGGTTACTCAATGTTTTTAAAGTGCTTTGTCCTTGTCCAGAAATATAACCAATATAATTAAAAAGAACCAATAAAATTCTTTGTTATTGTTAACTTTACGCTTGAGCTAGCTTTTTCCTGAAAATTGATGGTTTTAAGGCCTTTGCAGATCTGTTTAGGAAAAGTGACGACGGTACACCTTCTCCAGGGAGCCTTTGTTGACATTGGATGCGTCCATGATGGGTGAATTAACATTCCTCAGTAAAATTGTTGTATCTGTCTGCCAATTATCACAAATGAATAATTAACATCATATCTCAAGCTGTTTGGTTTCCCAATTGTACTTTATTATCATGTGATTTCCCATGATTTAGTCCAATGTATAGTTATGTTCCGTAGTTTTCCTTTGACTTGATTTCGTCTACCCTGCTTATTAACTAATACAACAACAACAACAACAGCAATAAAAATAATAATTCGATGGAAATCCGACTAGTCTTGAAGACTGATACCATAAAAGTGTCGATGACAATAAGTAAACTTGCTAGATATGTGCAGAAGCACAACCAACGGTCTTGTTAGGATTCTTGAAATTGGTCTAGAAATGGTCCTACATCCATGTGGCAACCCCAAGTGTGTATTTCAATATAAGATTATTCTTATATTGATTTGTATACATGGGGAGTCGTAGTCCATGTGGTTGGTATGATATGATGTTTTTACTAGAGGGTAAGGTTCAAGACCTTCAAGAAACATTTATGTTGTCATATTTTTTAGGAGTTTTTCTTTGGAGCTAGGTCCTGAATGGGCCTATGACTCGGACTCGGACCCAAGCGTGGGGGAAGGGCACAAAGAGACGCATTGATGACACTTTGCACTTCACATATACGAATTGTGTACTTTTGCACATAATTGCGCCGTTCTGCACGAGTTCCTGTGGGGGTACAACAGGGCGCGTGGGGTACGAGGGTCGCACGGGTCGCAGTGGGACTGTGGTTCCGCGGGAAGGCTGCTCCCGCAGAACTTAGTTTCATGCGGGGAGTCAGCTCCTGCGGAGCTGCGGTTCACACGAGACTATTGCTCCCGCGGAACTACAATTCGTGTGGGACTGCTGTTCTCGCGGAACTGCAGTTTGCGCAGAAGGAATATGTCTGCTTACTGGGCGTATTGTTCACTTAATGGAGGTTACTGCTGTAACTGTCTATTTAATGGGGAGTTACTTTTCGGTTTTATTGTCCATTATGGATAGTGGGCTGCTAGGGGGTTGGCTCTCCTATATAATCTCAAGTTTTCTCTTTTGCATAAAAGTCTTAGAGTTTATAAGCTACGAGACAAGTGTTGGTTGCAGTTTTCGAAGCAACGAAGTTCTGTTCGTGCTGTACAGAGTTATGTCCGTACAAGGGTGTCAAAGGTGCGTTCCAGAAGTTCACCACTTCGAACTTCCTGGTTCTTAGGAGTAGATCGACGAAAAGGATCGAATCTTGCTTTGAACAACAGTAATTTTTATCACCCAAGCGAGGATTTCATCTCCGTGTTTCTTCTATTTATTCTTGTTGTAGCAATCATGTTGAAAGTTTTTATGACTTACATTTCCATAAGCTTGTAATATTTCATCTGTTAGTTGTTGTACTTTGTATTTTACGTACTTTTGTACTATCTTTGTAACCTAGCACGAACAATCTCAAAGCAAGATCCGAGCAACAAAGATGAAAAACCATAGAAGAAGTCTCATGGACACAAGTATTCACAAACTTGAGAAGTTCGATTGAGAACATTACAACAACCGGAATATGAAGATTAGTCTCAATCTTCAACTTGTCAACATGAATTATGTGTTGACAGATCCAAAACCTATTCTTCCATAGACTGATCATGTTCAAGCTCTGGCCAACGTGATTACCTCACAACAGAAATGGAGGAGAGACAACCTATACAAGTTGTTGATTCTCAACTCTATGGATAATTCCATGACAGTCCTACAACAAGAAAGTATTTACAAGATATGTATGAGTCTCTTGAAAGACAGTACAAAGATGATGAGAAGATGTCCAAGATTTATCTTGTCGACAAATTCATGAATATAAAATTTGAAAATGAGAAGACTGTTGCTGTCTCAAGTCAAATAATTACTGAAGTTGCAGCGAAAGCTGAAAGAGGAGGACATGCCTCAGTAGAAAAGTTCATGCTGTGAGCGATTATCTCCAAGCTCCATTCTAGCTGGGATCAGTTTGCTACCTATATGTATCGCAAGAAGATGGAGATCTTACTAGAAGACCTTCTACGCTTCATTCATAGTGAAGTCAAGCAAGAAGCCAAATCAGAGTGGATACCCTGTCCAAACAGTTTGCAAATATGGTACAATATGGGATTCCAAAAGGAAGCAGAAGGCTTCCTATAGTAACAAAAAATGACTTAACCATCTGAAGTTGAAGTCAGCTTCTTTCAAGCCCAAGTCTAGCAACGACGGGACTTGCTTCATCTATGGTAAGAAGGGCGACTTCAAGAAGGACTACAAATTCAAGTCCAAACTAAAACCAAAAGAACAAGGTGAGCTTAACTTGGTTGCTATGATTGCGCAGGTTGACTCATCTGGCGTAGACGCACATTGGTGGGCTGACACGGGTACATCTTGTCACGTGTGTTTAAGAAGGAATTGTTCACCACTTATGAACCTACTTTTGAGAAAGTTTCAATGTCGAACAAATCTTAAACTGAAGTTTTGATGATTTGGTCAATGGTGCTTTAATTGACTTCGGGGATGTTATTTACCCTAGATAGCGTGAAGCATTTACCGGTTATTGCCAAGAATCTGACCTCTGGGAGTCTGTTGTGTAACGTATGCTTGAAGATGGACATCAATGTTGGCAGATGGTGATGTCCTACAAAGGAGCATACTTCGGAAAAGCTTTTTGTACCGAAGGAATGTTCAAATTGTAAGTTGCAACTTTAGCTGAATGTATGAAGTGTCTATTTCTGGTTACTCTCTTGAGTTATAACACAATAGACTAAGACATGTTCATTGTAAAAGAATAAACAAAATGTCTAGTTTAGGCCTTATTTCCAAATATGGGGTCAGAAAGTGGAGAAATGTGAAGTCTGTGTACAGACTACAATTATAAGATAGTCATTCAAAAGGGTGAACTGAAGTACAGATCTTCTGGAGTTGGTGGTGCACTCAGATATCTGTGACTTCAAGCACTATTCCACAAAGGATGAAGTATTTCATTATCTTCATCGACGATTTCTCGAAGTACGCGTTCGTATATTTTCTCAAATCAAAAGATGAAGCGTTCGAGAAGTTCAAAAACTTCAAGGCTGAAGCTGAACGTCAAACGAGACAACTCAAGAGACTCGGAAGCGATCGAGGCAGAGAGTATCGTTCTCTTGAATTCACACCGTTCTGCAGAGAATATGGAATTGTCAATGAAATGACTGTTCTGTATTCCTCCTAATCTAATGGAGTAGCAAAAGAAAAATCGGACGTTGACGGAGATGATGAACTCTATGTTGTTGACAGCCGATCTTCTAAACTGTTTTTGGGGACAAGTTGTGCTAACAACCACTTTTATACTTAATAGAGTGTCGTTTGCACAGTCATACATCACTCCCTATGAACTCTGGTTCAAAGTCAGACCCAACTTGAATGACATTCGAGTATAGGGGTATCTTGCTTATGTGAAGTTTTCTGACATCAAGATTCAGAAGTTGGGAACGAGAACTACGAAGACTATATTCCTATGTTATGCTAAGAAAAGTGATGTTGTAGGTTTCTTGATCTTAAATCAAATCAGATCATTGAATCTCGCGATGCTGAATTCTTCGAGGATAAGTTTTGCCAGACACGAGAACATTATTGTAGCAAATCTTCCGGAGATCACTGAAAGCACTAAGTAGGCTAGCACTACCAAAGAAGATGTAGTCTAAGAAGAAGTTGCAATTGAAGATGCAATACTCGAACCAGTTCTCGCTGAGCCATCATCAAAGCGAGTGAGGAGACTGAAGGACTTTGGGGAAGACTTCACCTATTATGTGGAAGCAGATCTGTTTACCTATGATGAGTTGATGAAGACCAAAGACGATATTTTCTGGAAGGAGGCAATCAATGACGAGATTGACTCCATAACATCCAATAACACGTGGGTGTTAATCAATCTGCCTGAAGGAGAAAACTCCATCGCATGCAAATGGATTTTCAAGAATAAGATGAAGGCCGATAGAACTATTGATAAGTTCAAGGCTAGGCTGTTGGCTTAAGGGTTTTCTCAGATGTAGGGGATCAAATATTGATACCTGTGTTCCAGTTGCGCAAATGACAACTGTCAGGATGCTTATCCTTCTGATTGCAATTCACAAGTTGGTGATTCATCAGATGGATATCAAAACATTTCTGAATGGAGATTTAACTGAAAAGATTTACATAAAGCAACCAGAATGGTTTGTCGTCAAGGGACTTGAAGACAAAGTATGCAAATTAGTGAAATCTCTATACTGTCTAAAGCCGGCTCCTAATATGTGGCACGATAAGTTTAATAAAATTATTAGATCAAATGGTTACGGGATCATTGGGATAGATAATGTGTATACACAAAGTTTGCTGATAGCAGAGGGGTTATTGTATCTCTCTATCTGGACGATATATGCTAATCCTGGGAACTGATCTAGATTGCGTCACAGATTCAAAGAAGTTTTTCTCGTCAAAGTTCAGTATAAAGGACATGAAAGATGTTGATGTTATCCTGAGGATAAAGATCATTCGAACGAAAGGTAGGCTTGCTCTATCACAAGCTCATTACGTAGAAAAGATGCTCATATGCTATGGATATCAAAATTTGTCTGGAATTAATACTCCTTATATGTGTGCCAAGAAGCTGAAGACAAATCCAGGAGAAAGTGTCCGACAATTGGAGTACTCAAGTGTCATTGAAAGTTTAATGTATGCTACGAGTGCCATCAGACCTAACATTGCTTTCGCCATAGGGATGCTGAATCGGTTCACGAGCAATCAAAATGTGGAACATTGGAAAGCTGTGAAAAGAGTTATGAGATATTTTAAAAGGACTCAAAAGTTTGTATCGCATTCAAAATGTTATTTGGCTATGGTGGAAGGTTTTAATAATGCTCTAGTTTGTGCTCAGAACAAGAGAGCGACAGGTCCACAAGAGAATATATCTTCTTCATAGGTGGAGCTGTTATATCATGGAAGTCGAAGAAGCAGACTTCGGTCTCTCACTCATTTATAGAGTCTTGAGTTCTATGCTTTGGTGACTGCAACAAATGAAGCAACAATGGCTTCAAGAACTCATGTATGATCTTTTCTGGTTGGGACGCAGTTTTCGGTTATATCGATCTGTTGCGACGACCAGGCGACTACAATAATGATATCAAATGATCTCTTCAATAGTAAGAAGAGGACTGTGAGACTTCGTCACACAACACTGAATGAGGACATCAAGGATGACATCATTGCAGTGTTTGATGTCCGGATGATCTTTATCCCAAGGATAACATCAATCTCCCAAGTCCCTTGAGTTTAGATGAGATGAACTTCTTGATCTTTGTGACGCTGTATCCATGAATAATATATCATCCACATAGACATACAATGAGCCCATAGCCATCAACGAGCTTAGTGTAGACAAACATGTCAGTTTCGTTGTGTCACGTCCCAGTCCCAAAATCCACGGGACCAGCCACGTGGCATCTATGATCCAATAACCGGGTAACTATGAGGCTCATAACATCTATAGTTTTCTCCGAAATCTACGAAAGACAATTACCTTTCCCATGTGCCTACTAATTGTCTTCTCCGTCCAATGTGAATGTACAAGTCGTGAATACGATGTGGACATCTCGTAACTATAATGCAAGTTACAATATAAACTAAAACTAAATTAACGCTGTATACAGACACATACTTGCACATGTAGCTAATCGAGTGCGTAAGCCCGTGTCTAACATGAACCCACTGTGTGATGTGAAATGATACGTGTCAAGGCCTTGGGAGATATAATGATAACTCCACAACTTTAGATACGTCCACTAGAAACTAGGTCAATACACAAGACCAAACATCGATGCCTTCGTCGATTGCACCCGAGGCATTATCAGACGCACACAACTATATTATTTCATAACAGAAGCATATGAACAATAACAATTAAGTTTAAACGGTAAAACAAGACAAGATATACTTGCCTAGAACTCCGAGATGAGCAAACAACGATCCCGACTCCGCAACAAGAATCTAAACGTCCTGACTGCCTATATATAATAATAATAATAATAATAATAATAATAATAATAATAATAATAATAATAATAATATAATATCAGTAGTTATTCTAGAGTTTGCTATATATACACAATATCATAAATTACGTCCATATGTGGTAGGTTATGAAACTAAGGTTTTGTTATAAAGTTAAGAAAAAACTGACTTTTAGGAAATATGTTTGGTCTTTCGGCCACCTAACAACTTGTTAACCTAATTATTAATAAATAACCCTAGGTTAACATAATCTCCAAATTACTAATCAACATGTGATAATTAGTATTCTTCCTACTAGGATTCGTCTTTTACAAGTGTGGCAAATTAATTATACCAATATCTCCCACACAAGTGTCAACCTATTTGTGACACTTCCTAGGGTTCAACTTCAAGTCACCAACTGAACACGTATCCTATAAAATTATATTTGGTCTATTCCTAACCTATTCTAACACATGAATCATGTCACATTTGTAGAGTTAACTATATGTATATTCTACAACTAGTCAAGGTTAGGTTACTAGCAACTTGTGTTTGTCAACATTACTAACTTATAAGTACAACATCTATACACCTATATATAAAATTCCTATGGTCTCCTAACAACGTAAAATATGTATTTTAACATATCACAACATGTAATCAATTTTTCCAAATCAGAATATAAAATTAAACATGTGATAGAACACGTATAACATTGAAACTTGACAAGTTCTAGCACAAAGTAGATACTGAATTTTGTCACAAAAATATGTAAGATTAAGCATAATAAAATATGATTTGGGAAGGGTTTTTAACATGAAATGAAGGGTATTTAACATGCCTAAAGTTTGGTATATATTCATATAAAATTCAGACCCAGAATGAAGGCTTAACATATACATTTGTGCACAAAAAACATGTTTTCAGTTGTGGAATTTTGTGTTTGTGAGTGTGTTTATCATGTTTAAACATGATTTTTTATGTTTTAATTATAGTTTCTACCTAGGTCAATGAAGTGGCTAATTAATCCTTAAGTTTAGGGCACAAATTTGATGGAAAATAATGGTACATAACTCTTATCAAACAAGTTGCACAGCAATGTTTGCTACAGAATTCAGCAGCACCACTTTTGTTTTAGACAGCAACTAGAGGTTAACAACACCAAGAAAATGTTGATTAATATATACAGAATTGTGGGGAAGAGGTTGAGGATGAAGGGGAAGAAGGTTTTGAAGGGTTTTTATCTTGTTTTGATGGGTGTATAAAAGTGTTTTTGGCTCTTTCTCACAGCAGAATTCAGCATTTGTGTTGCTGAATGTTTGAGCAATGTAAAGGAAAAATGGTGATGGAATGAAATGAAAATGGATGGGGAAGAGAATGTTGCTGTAGGAGGATGAGGGGAGGAGGTTGTGGTTGAGTTGTAGGAGAAATGGAGGAGTGGGGAGGTGGTTATTGCAACCTACAAGGAGGTGGTTGTCCTATAGAACCTGCCAGAATTAGTCTATGTTGGGCTGCTGTACACACTTGGTTGTGTGCACTCATTGGACCCCAAGAACACCCAAACCTAGTTTATTAACCCACCTACACATTGGACTCAAGTTGGGTTCAATTGAGTTGGGTTTTCTAACCTAATCGAGTCATAATAGTTCAACTACACTAGGTTAAGTTGAGCTAATTGTCATGCACCTAGTCTAGCTCAAACATTGATCACACAATATTTTCTAAGGTTGTACAATACAAACTTATATATATATATATATATATATATATATATATATATATATATATATATATATATATTACAAGTATATTTATATATATAAAGTCATATTTAATAATTTATACTACCTACACAAACATGCAAAAATACACAATATCAAGCTAGTTAGCAAAAAAATATTTCTAACAAAAATATATAAATTTGGGAATGAGGGTTTACACGTTGACCCTATAGTTGTTTGATTTAATAACTTTATCAAACTTCTCATGCCACATCTTGGAAGCTTGTTTTAGACCATAAAGAGATTTCACCAGCTTGCACACCTTGTCTTTAAGTCCCTTGATGACAAAACCTTCCGATTGCTTCAAATAAATCTCTTTGGTCAAATCTTTATTCAGAAATGCTGTTTTGACATCCATATAGTGAATTACTAACTTTTGAATTGCACTTAGTACGACCAGCATCCTGGTATTTGTTATTTGCACAACTAAATCATACATGTCGAAGTAGTCAATCTCATGTTTCTGAGAAAATCCTTTAGCTCAACCCAACCTTGAATTTATCAACAATTCCATCGACTCATTATCTTCTTGAATATCCACTTGCATCCAATGAATTTTTCTCCTTCATGTATATTGACCAACATCCAAATATTGTTGGATGTTATGGAGTTAATCTCATCATTATCATCTTTCTTCCAGAAGACATTTCTGATCTTCATCGCCTCATAGTAGGTTAGTGGATCAGTTTTCACATGATAGGTGATGAAGTCTTCTCCAAAATTCTTTGGTCTCCTCACCAGCTGTGATGGTGGCTCAGCAAGATCTGGATATGCAATTACATATTCAAGTAGAGTATCTACCTTCGACATTACAACTTCTTTAAGATTACTATCTTTCTTTTTACTGGCTACATTCTTCTGTAAATCCATAAGAATTGTGTTCTTGTGTATGACAAACTTATCCTTAAAGAATTAAGTGCCACGAGACTCGATCTAATTTGATTCTAGATAATGTAATCTCTGAGTATTACTATTTCTGGTATAGTCCTGAAAGATTGTCTTTGTAGTTCTTGTTCTCAACTTCTGAATCTTTATGTCAGAATGTTTTGACATCTTTACACGTATGACATTCAAGTTGGGTCTAACATTGAAACAAAGTTCATGAGAAGTTACTTTTGATTGTCCGAACGACACCTTGTAGAGAAAAAGTAGCCATCATCACAACTTTTCCCTAGAAGCAGTTTGGAAGACCTGCTGTTATAAGCACGGAGTTTATCATCTTTGTAAGAATAATATTCTTCCTTTCTACAACTTCATTAAATTGAGGGTAGTACATGACACTAGTCTCGTTGACAATTCCATGTTCTCTGTAGTACGATACGTTCATGAGAATAATGCATTGTCTTGTTCACTTCTTAGTCTCTTGAGTTGTTGACCCTTTTGTCGTTTGGTTTCTGCGTTGAAGTTTTTGAACTCCTTGGATGCTTCATCTTTTGAATTGAGAAGATAAACAAAAGAGTACTTCGAGTAGTCATCGATGACGGTGAGAAAATATTTCATCCCAGTTTTATGGAGAAGTGCTTAAAGTTACGATATCTGAGTGCTAACTACAGAAGATCTGTACTTGGTTCATCTGCTAGAACAACTTTCTAACAATCTTATTATGAGCACATACTTCACATTGCTCCATCTCCTTACCCTCACATTTGGAGACAAGGCCTTGATTAGACATTTAGTTTTTATTCTTTTACAATAAACATGTCTTAGTCTATTATGAGTCTATGACACAACTTAAGAGAATAACCAGAAAAAAAAGAGACTTCGTTAACATAGTCGTTAGGAGTTCAAGCTGCAATTTGAACATTTTTTGGGTACAAAAAGTTTTTTGAAGTAGTGAAGCATGTATGCTCTCTTATTGGACATCAACATTTAACCAGCATTGATGTTCATCCTCAAGTCTGAATTGCACAACAGACTTCCGTAAATCAGGTTCTTTGTTATAGCATGTACATGCTTCACATTCTCTAGTGAAGCATGTATGCTCTCTTATTGGACATCAACATTTAACCAACATTGATGTTCATCCTCAAGTCTGCATTGCACAACAGACTTCCGTAAATCAGGTTCTTTGTTATAGCATGTACATGCTTAACTTCTCCGAAGTCGACTTCAGCACCACTATCCCGATTCCTAGTACTGCAATTTGCATTTTCTTCGCCATCGATACCTTCTCAGATAAAGGTTCATACATGGTGAACAACTCCTTCCCTTGTGTTTCTTAGGTTTTTGCTTGGACCTGCAGTCCTTCTTGAAGTGACCCTGCTTGCCACAATTGAAACAAGTCCCGTCCTTCTTGAGCGTAACCTTGAAGAGAGTAGACTTCACCCTCTGATGGTTGGTATCCTTCCTCTTCTGGTTGAAGGTCGCCTTCTGCTTGCCATTCTGATCCCCAGGCTGGACCATGTTTACTTTGGCAAACTGCTTGGATAGAGAGTTCACCTTGATCTTGTTTCAGGAATTGTCCTCAATAAGGATAAAACACATATGATCTTTAAGTTTTATCTCCGCCTTCTTGCGGTACATATCGGTAGAGAACCGATCCCAGCAAGTAGGGAGTTTGGAGGCCTCTTTGTTTATCTTCTGTTTCAACTTCATAAGCTCCTTGACCTGCGGCAACTTGGTCTCTTCATCTTCAAACTCCGACAATGTATGCTTTGAACATAATTTCATAGTCATCCTATTGCTTTTCAAAAGACTCCCAAATGTCTCTCGCCTTCTCCTTCTTAGTGTAGGACTCATCCAAGGAATTCAGAATTAACTTGCAGAGTTCTCTTTTCCACTTCTGTTGAGTGGTAATCATGTAGGCAATTGTTTGCACATCGTCCATCTCTAGAATCATTGTAGTCGAAATGTATTCTACGTCGACGAGCTAAACGTTTTTGGAATCATTGGAGTCGGTACGTATTCTACGTCAACAAGCTTAAGATTTAAACTTGTTTTCTCTTTCAATTGTTGTAGTGCTCTCTATCAAACTTTTCAAGCTTGTAAAAGCTAGTATTTAAGAGACTTGTCCGATTGTCTATCTTGGATGTTGAAGAGAGTCTTGTAATCTTAGTGAAAAATCACATAATCTTGCTTTGAGATTGTTGTTGAATTCGATGGAAATATCCGCACAAAGGGGGCTATGGTATCAACTAAACTTGCTACATATATGCAGAAGCACAACCAATAGTCTTGCCGCGTAGGAGCAAGCAATAAAAATGCTAATATCAGTCCGTAACAAAGTTGCTAATAGAGGAAAGCTCTTAATGCAGTAAAAACTACTGAATGAATTTCTTGCTGGGGCGATGAAAATCACCGTTGCTCAACGTGGTAGTCAAAGGTGCACTTCGTAGAAAGGTGCAATAGCTGCACCTCGCACCTCACTAGGCGAGACATCTTTCTTTGGGCGCACCCAAGACGTGCCTTTCAGCAAGGCACAACCAAGAAAAGACGCGCCTTATGATTTTTATTTTTTATATACAAAAGACTTTTAGACGTGAATAACTTTTACCTCATACAAGTGTGAGAGAGGTAGCCTTTTCCATGGTTGCCAAAGTTGGTTACAGTTGAACTGGAAAAATTAATTTTTACTAAAAATATAGTAGAAAGAATACAAACTCTTATTAGTTCTGTTGACTGCTAGTGCCAATACTGATCTATTAGTTCACTTGATTATATTTTAACATGTTTATTTTGGTTTCAATATGTTATTTGATTTTATTTCTTATATTAGTAATTTATTTATTTATTAATTTTTTTGCGCATCGCTTCGCTCGAGCGCTCGCCTCGGGTGATATGTACCCTTTGCATCTCGAGTGCGTCTTGTGCCTTTGACTACCTTTGCTTAAAGCGTGATTCAACCCTTTTCGTCGAGCTGTTTCCAGTAACTAACAAATTCGGAAGAACTTTTGGAACGCTTATTGTCACCTCTGTAGAAGTCGGATGATATACAAACAAGACTCTTGGTTGGTGCTGCTTTGCTCTCTGTTTTTCTTTTGTCTTGTGTTTGCACAAGTGCAAAATACATACTTTATATGAAGGAGCCAACTTCCTAGTAGCCATAGCCGTCTACTACCAACGTAGACAAATAACTAGGAAGTTAATCCCCATTAAGTGTGCGTTTACCAATAGTAATTTTCTACAAATAGGGTAATTACTAAACTGAACCGCTCCATTAGCAGCAAATTTGCGACAACAGAGCAGATGGTCCGCGGAACAATATTCTTGCGGAACCACAGTACCGCGGAACCATGGAGTCACGGAACCCACGAAACTACGGAAGCTGCGGAACCGCAGAACATGCGGAATACCGTGGACGCCACAGAGCTACCGCTAATTAGGTGATTATGAGTAACTCTCTATAAATTGTGCAATTACTAAACTGAACCGCTCCACTAGCAGCAAAACCCCCGTGACAACAGAACATATGGTCCACTGAATTGCATCACTGCAGTGCCGCGGAACCATGGAGCTGCAGAACCAAGGAACGTGTGGAATGCCGTGGAGCTACCG